>JANIPM010000004.1:58118722-58136985 GCA_027478405.1 Erythroxylum cassinoides
ACTCAGCTCGGCCCTCTCTCAGTAGCAGCTCGACCCGAACTGCTGTAGCCCTCAGGTGTAACATTCTGCCTAACCCAAATCTCAAATAACCACCCTAATCGATTGCACCATGTGGCCTTGCCAAAGTTGAGATTTTCTTTTAAAAGCCACCAAAAATGGCTTGTTTCATGTCAAAGACAATATGCAGTAATGTTTCTTCTCTAGAATAAACAATACACTGAAGATAAATTATGGTGGATATAGGTAAACTTGGACTTTGAGACTACGTTTAGATGGGAGTTTATTAATGAAATGACATGGAATTTAATATTATTTCATTGATTGGGAGGAGGGTTTATAATTGAATGGGATAGAAGAGGAGGCTTTCATGTTACATCTCATTCTATCCTAAATAGTAAAAATGATAAACCTTCGATTTGGGGGGTTTAGGATGGAATGTAAAATGATATACAACTTTTCACTATATTACATTATAAACCCTTCTTCCAAACAACATTTCAATATATTATATTATGAACCATTCCATCCGTTCCAAATAATAATTTTCTAATATTACATCAATTTACATTTCATTTCATTAAAAACCATTATATTCCATTAAAAACCTTACATCCAATCAAACATAGCCTGAGGAAACTTGGCCTTATATATTACACTCTTGTTTTCTTTGATGACTCAAAAGTCAATGTATCCAGTGTACAAAGTTCCCTATTTTGAGGGGTTTTAGGGAGGGATCATAAATTACGCAGCCTTCCTTTTGTATTTTTACAAAGAAGTTGTTTCTATAACCTAAACTTGTAAGGTTGTAATAAAAAAGAAACAACTTTACTAATTGCTACAATGGATTAAATGATTAAATGAACTTACAAATGTTTATATGCTTATATAAACTTATCTTTAAACCTAACAATTAGTCTTTGTCAATCATATAGGTCTAAGTGGCAGGGAGCTTGATTCCCCTTAAACAAGGTCTGGGGTGATCTTGTAAATGGAACAAATATGTTTCGGAAGTAATTAAAAAATGTCTTGCCACCGGTTCCTCTTAAATAAAGTCTCGAGTTCAACTCTTATGAATGGGCCAAACATACTCTAAAGATCTTTACCCATCTTGTGAATTTTGCCACCTCGATTTTGATTAGTTGGAGTTCAATTTACCCCTTAATACTATCAACACTACTACATTAGTTAATTACACTTCAAGGTATAATTTTCATATAAGTTAGTTTCTTATGTCGCTACTAGCGAATTTCACTTTGCTTTCTCATTTATGCTAAACATTGGCTTAAGAACATTAATCTTGTAATTTCTGAACATGGATTACAGAGTATCTCTACACTCAAAGCGCAAAACTTGGAACATTGGTCCATTGTAATATTATATTAAATAAACCGTATCCTTAATGTACAACTCTTCCTTTTAAGTAATCATTACAACATGCAGAATTTAGAAAAAATGAAATTGATTGACTGAATCATATTACAGGAATTTGTCCCTTAATTATTGGAAGATGGACCTTTTCAGTAATCAGCATTTCACTCTTAGCATTAATGGAGGCTCAGGATTACATTGACTAAATTTTCAGAAGGATCTCTAACACTTGATTTGTCCTCTCCCAGCACAAAGATCATCATATGGTGATCCAGTTATGCTCCCCACCATTTGCAGAGAAATACAAGGCTGATCCGCTGGAACCTGCACAGATATATTATGACCAATAATGTCAGTTAATGATTAGAAGGCATTGAGAAAATCAGTTGAAAGATTATTCCAGGAAATTTGGTGAAGTACTTTCTTATTGTCCAATATTTTTCTAAAAATTTCAGAATACAAATTCAGTTTATAATTGGTCTACGTTTTTATTTTCAGTCATTGTGTTAAAAACAAAATTTGAAGTATTAGAAGGTAAGTGAGTACAAGGTGGCCAGCTCCAAGAATCCAATAGAATGAGAAGTTCTTATAGGAACTGAGAAACCCCTTTGTGGTGGTCTTATGGTCACCGCAATATAAAGCAGTACGATTCTGACTCAAAAACTCCTCTAAGCCGTCCCATCTGACATATGTGGTTAAACATTAATCCATTTTCGTGAAAAAAAATGAAAAGAAGAAGAGTTTTAGGCATACTTAAGCTTCTTGACCCATGCTTCTGTTCCTTTGGTTGCGCATATGAGATCAAGCTAGAATACAAAACATTTTGTTAGTGTTTGCTTGCTTTTGATATTGAGCTTGTTAATTGGTATTAAATCCATTTAAAGTTAGCTATAAAGCTATATTTCACTTGTTTAGAGTATGATTTGCCCAATACACACCTGTCCATTATAAACAGTAACATTAATGCCCTTGGATAGTAGCTGGTCAACCTGGAGAAAATATACGATTTTAGGCGCTCTTGAACAAACACAGATGGAAGAAGATGAAGAGATTCTATTATGTGATTATCATATAATGCCTGAATGGGACCAAACATATGTTGTTTGCAAAATATATGCATTAAAAATTTTTCAAATGATAATGTTTTTTCTATGGAACTTCCATATATTATTACCTCTTGAATCCTAGGCTTCATGAAATCTCCAACCATTGCTTGAAAAACCAAATATCCTTGTTCTCCCCATCTGCGGAACAACGATTATTACCAATACCACGCATAACAATGAAGAGCAGTCATTTAATATAAACTCACTTGAGATCCTCAGGAATAATCTTCAGCTTCTTTCTGATAGGCCCATTCATGAGTTCATCAAGGTCGACACTCCTCTTTGCTGAAACATTACCTGAAAACGTCCTGCTGCTGCTAAGATAGGTGGAGTACCTGCCCGATGCCAGTGTTTTTAAACCTTCGGTTGTGGTGGTTTCAAGTGCGTTAGTTTGCACGTCAAGTAAGAAGTTATAGAAGTTCTGCAGAGGACAGGTGAACCGACTCTAAGGTGTGAAAATAGACTGATATATATGTATAGATGTACGTATGTGTTATGTGTACCACATGGTTACTATTTTCTAACACAACATCCTCGAGTCTTCTCCAAGTTGAAGTCGCCTCTTCATACATCCCTTCAGCAATTTGCTGCTGTATCTCCAATGCTAATCTGTTTTGGCAAATGAATGTGTTAGATATTTAGCTTTATTTTATTCAAATTTAAACATTACTTAGTAATTAACAATTCAAGTTTACATAATGTAGCTGCACCTGTTTGACTCCTTTAATCCGTAATTGCTAATCCGCGACAAGTCGTTGAGAAGAGGTCCCCATGAGAGCTGTATTATTTGGATATAGGAAGTCCAAACTTTTTAGAGATAAGTAAGGGCTGTCAGAACTCCATTATAGTTGTGTTGACATACCACAAAGTCTTCAGGGGATATCCAACTATCTCCCAAAGCCACTCCTGGAGAAAGACAAATTTGTTTTTAACATCATTGTTTCCATTAAGATCTGTGTTCTAAGAGAAAACTGGAACGTTGCGTTACCTCCTAGTTGAAGCTTCAATTCCCCAACTTCAATGGCATGGAGAACTGAAACTCCAAGAGTTGCAGCAAATTTGCCTCCATATGACTCCCCAAAAATGTACAGAGGACTTTTCTGGAGTATCTGATCTCTATTACAGAGCTCCTTTAACAAGGTTGTCAAGTCAGTTGCAGCCTCTACATCGGTTTTCACCACCAAGCTCTTGTTCTCCACATAACTAAAACCAGTTCCCACAGGATTATCCTACATTTCTCAAAGAAAGAAAAAAAATATGTATCACGTCCATTAACTCCACTGTTTTTCATCAAAGGAAATGAAGGCTATGTATCGACTTGTACCACAAAAAGAAGATCTGCTTTTCTGAGCCATGTATAGTTACGGGGGGCCAAGTTGCCGTCCAGTGGTCCTATTTCCATAAAGTTTCCAAACCCAACCCCAGAGCCACCCTGAATTATCAGGATCATGTATTATTATAGGTCACAAGATTCTCAATTTGATGTATGTTAGCAATGCACAATGTATACATAATTACTTACAGGGCCCCCTTGGAGCCATAGTATTGTGGGCCAAGGTTTTGTTACATCTTCAACTCTGAAACGACTTCTATAAAGCCACCAAAAGAGGTGCGCCTCTAGGTAAGAGAAAGTCCAATAAACGTTAGCCTGTAAATATACAGAATACAAGTGTAAGAATTATTTGAGAGACTTACTGGGTCTAACTTCAACATAGCCCCATTGTTCGGATCCATCGTCGGTTCCTGCTTCTAAAGCTATGCTTGTGCCAAGTTGTACTATAGTAAACGAGAGTACAAGGGCAAGTGAAAGAAGGGTGCACCTCGTCATGGCAATACAAACTGATCAGAGAGAACAAAAGTTGAGAGGCACGTCTCACTCTCACTCTCTGTTATATAGTAGCAAATGCAACTTATGATGAGCTAGCTTGAACTAGAAAACAAATTTAAGATTTAAGACGTCCGGCAATTCCAATGTAAGACAAAGCTGTCGAAATAATGGATCCATCATATATAACAGGTAGACACAGACAAATGAAGATGGTCTTGGATTGCTGGAGATGAGGACAGGAAAAAGGAGTATGAGGAACAAACTGTTTGTTAAGAGGCATATGTTGAATCGAATCGAATGACATCAGCTTGATAAATGTATATGATTTTTGCCTTGTTGTCATACATTTTTGTTTCGTATCTATGTATAAAATATGCACATAAATATGCCCGTAATGGGTGCATAAAAGCTACTAATATAATGTACAACCAAAAGCCAAGACAAAAGAAAACTATGTATAAATTAATCTTATAATTCAGACCAAGAGATCATTTTGGGAGCATTTTTAGTTACTCTACGGCAAATATTATGTATATAATGCCGAAATATGTGCAATAGCCGTCTTTGTCTTGAAGTGTACAAGTTTCCTGAGGTCATTTCTTTGAGGTCTATCTAGTATGTATATTCCCTGGACAACTGACAGCTTATGCAAAGCAATAAATCAATATTTTTTATTATTTTAATAATATTGTGGGTCTGCAGACTATAAATAACTATATATTATATTATTCTTGATTTGACTCCTTAAACACTATGCTTATTCTTTAATAGAATCATGCATAACATTTATATTAAAATGTTAAGTTCAAGAATATTAGTATCCAGAAAATCACTTCATATCTCATATCAATATGTTTAGATCTTCTATAAAAAGTTGAATTCCTATTAAGATGTATAGCACTTTGACTTTCATAAAACTAAACATCTCTTTTGAGTAAAACTTAGTTCTTAAAGATACTTCATCTCAAGTAAATATTTCCAAGCTTTAGTTGTAGTAATAAAGTCAACCTTCATAGAAGAAAATATAATACTTTTACAACCTAGATTGTCAAGCCACTACTCCCCCTACAAAGATAATTAAATAGCCCGAAGACTACATTTTTTAGTCAACATCACTTGTCAAGTCTAAGTTAGTGTACTTAGAAAGAATTGAATTTCTTACTCTAAAAAATAGTTTCAAACTAGAAGTTCTTCGAAGATATCTTATAATCTACTTTATAATATTTTAATGCTCTTATATTGGAACGACTAATTGTATTGACTGCACGAGTAATATCAAGCCTTATCTAAATAATTGCATACATCAAATTTCCTGCTATAGATGTATAAGGACTATTTGCATGTTTTCTTTGTCTTTCTCGTTAGACAATGGATGTCTAGTGCTCTTAAAGTGAGTGGTAAGAGATGTGCTTACCATATTAGCTTATTCATATGAAACCACTAAAGTACTTTCTCAATGTACCTTTTTTACAATAACCATAATTTATTTGCTTCTTTATCATGAATAATTTGCATGTTAACAAACTTTCTTACTGGTCTTAAATCTTTCATTACAATAGACTTACTAAGCTCCTTTATAAACCTATAAATTCTAGAAGTATTATAACCAACAATTAGCATGTCAACAACATAGAGAATCAAAATAAGCAAGTCACTGTCATAAAATTTCTAAACAAATACATAGTGATCAAAAGGAGTCTTCTTAAATCTTTATTGGATCATAACCGAATCAAACTTCTTGTACCATCGTATTGTATCTTGTTTTAAACCATACAAGTTTTGCTTTACCTTGCAAACATATTCATTCTTACCCTTTACCACAAAACTCTATGGCTACTCAATATAAATATCCTCCTCCAAATCATAATAGAGAAAAATAGTTTTCACATCCAACTATTAAACCTCTAAATCAAGACTAATTGTTATACCAAGGATAACCTTGATGGAAGACATCTTAACAATACGCAAGAAAATCTCTTCAAAGTCAATTCCCTTTTTGTCTAAAGCTTTTAACAACCAACTTGGCTGTATATTATATAACGATGAATTCTCTTCATTCTTCACCTTATAAAGACATCAATTCTATAAATTTTTTATGTCCTTTCTCAAGTTAACCAACTTAAACGTATGGTTATCATATAAATATTTCATTTCACCGTTCGTAGTTGGAACCCATTCATCCTTATGATTACTCTTTATAGCCTCTTCGCAACACTCAAGTTATCTTTCGTTAGTAAGGATGGAATTCTTTCTCTATCTATAATACTCATTAAAAGGTCCATATTACTTACCACCATTATCAATATGAATGCATTTCAACTTCTTTCCACATTCTCTTTAAACTAAAGCCTAAAACTGCTTAAAGGCACCAAATACTTGATCTTTTAACTTTAAGATATAAACCTAAAGTCCTCTTGAACAGTCATCAATAAATGTCAAAAAATAAAGTCCACACTAAAAGTCATCTTCTTTCTTATATTGTAGAGATATGATTGCGTCATCTCAAGTAAGCAGCAATGAGCTTCTTCCTTATCCAAGTTCCCATATAAATACTCAATTTATCTCCTTTAGCTGGTAGATAACATCATTGCCTCGAACGTAAACTCTTTCAATTTCTTCCACAACCTTCTTCAGAAAAACTTTTATAGAATCCTAGAATTTTTGGCTACTCTCCTTCAATGTAATTTAATCATTCAATCTTATAACTTCCCAAAATTTTGCAATTATGGTGGCAATTTTTACAACTTCATTGCAATGTACCTAAAAATCCATTGCAATAGCTTTTTTGTACAACAGAATGCAAGAAAGTACTTTGATTATAATTTATAATGAAAAGACAAGAACCTTCAAATCTTATAATTTCTTGTATAACAAAATGCAAAAGAGTGATTTTGCTATCTGTACCCTTAACACCAAATAGCTTAAAGAGTGTATCTAGCTTGAAGGCATAAACATTATCATGATCAGTGCTAACATTCATATGCTTTCTAGTCTTGAGAACTACTTGTAGAAGCTTTAAAAACATTTTATTATTTCACAAACTACCCAAATTCATGATTTTATGGATTATGATTTTAAAACATTTTAATATTTTATTTTTAAGGGTTCACATTAGTTATTTATTATAATAATGTAGTTCTTTAAATTAAAAAATGTCAACTCATCTAAAATGACGTAATCGTGAAGTTATTTTATATGATTTTCAAATATTAAGATTTAAAGTCTAACTTAAATTTTGATGTCAATGTTAAGAATAAAAAGTGTGTCTTCAACTATAAAAAATATTTAACACTATAATACTTGTGCTAAAAATAACCTTTGATCTCTATTTGGTGCGTGTGTAAAAGAATTCATATGAGATAATGGCAAGAGCTTCATCTAATTGTTGATCCTTTATTAAACCCTAGTGCCAAAGAATTGTGTCCACAAATGGTTCTAAATTTTTCATTAAGCTAATGACCATTACTTTTTTTGCATTGTTGGACAAAAATTTTGGTTTGAAATAGATTACATCTTTGACTTCTTTTACACAAGAGAGAGTGTAAGAATGGAAACTTGACATATGTATTAAGTTAGTTAGGCTTTAATTTTGGATTAAGTTCAGACTTTAATTTTATAACCTAGTCCTACATGAAACTTGACATATGTATTAAGTTAGTTAGGCTTCTTCTTTTCTCTTTATAAGTTTGTTATGGTTGATCTTTGATAGAATTTCAATGGAATTTAACGGTGATGGTAGGTCTTAATAGTGAGATAATCCTACTTCTTTCACTGTCAATACATTTTTTTTAATAGTGACTTTTTGGCAGTGGCATTAGCCACTAACTTAAGAATTGGTTCTGGAAGTTAATATTTTAATTATTTTTAGGAAATCAATTTACTACACTAAGATAAATAATGGCTCTATTAGTTTTAGAAGAGCTAATATAGTTCTTGGAATTACTGGCTTTTGATTCTTGGGATCACTGGCATCCTAAATTCGTTGCCAAATTTAGCAATGAAATTTTTTAAATTCATCGCTAAATTTTGCGATGGATTAGAAATTTTAAATTACTAAATTAGCGACACAAATTTTCTATTCCGTCGCTAAAACTTAACTAAGTCCATTTCTCCAACGACTCATTCCGTTGGTAATTTTCATCTCCGAATTCACTTATTAACAAAAAACTTTCACATTCAATCGGTAATTTTTGTCACTAAATCCTATTTTTTCTTATAATATTGGGTGAGGATTTTGGTCTTAGCAGTGATGGAGAATTTTATGTTGGTTCAACTTACGTAGGTTGCTGAGAGTACAGGCTTTGGGTGAACTTTGGATCACATGAATTTTGACTAAGTTTGAACTAAAAAAAATTAGATAAGCTCGATTGAATTTAAGTTATACTTAAATGTATCTTAAAAATCTAATCATGTGATAAGACTTAACTTGATCCATCGCTATACTTAAAACAGTGGAGCCAATACCTATGCCAATGGGTCAAAAAACCATCACTTTGACCTCAAAGTGCATATGATTCATAATTACAACTGGGCTAACTCCATCATTCAAGGTGTTAGAGAGAGTCGAGGTTCAAGTAAGTCTCTTTCATTGAGGAGGTCTCTCTCTCTCTTTTCGATGACAAGTTTCCTTTAGTCTTTTGTTACCTATCTGGTGTTTGATCTTGGCAGATGATATTTCTATTGACATGGCCAGTCTTTTCATTTATGGTGAGGAGTATGAAAGAGTAGTGATTGGAGGGAAGGAGATCGTGGAGGATAGAATTGATTATTCTATGTGTTTGGTGGGACGCTTTCATTTAGATCAGAATATCAACTTCAATGCTATGAAACATACTTTAACACCCTTATGGAGGCTTTTCATGGGCGTTACGATTCATAAGGAGGAGGATGGCATGTATTTATTTCAATTCTATCATGAAGTGGATGTGAGTAGGGTAATGGAGATGTCCCCTTAGACGTTTGATAAGCAACTGCTGCTGTTGGAGAGGATGGGCGATTATTTTGATCCTTCTAAGGTCCCACTATTTCATGTTCTTTTTATAACAAATAGAGTTGTATAGGTAAAAGTCTATATTTTCATGTTTTGTATATGAGTTTATATACATGTACAACAGTAGGTTTGAATATACAAAATTGATACTATCTAATCCTATATACAGAAGATTGAGATAACACCAAATCTATTTAAACTTAAACTAGCTTTATCTAATCTGCTTATCTACATAATATTTGTGGACTTGGGCTGTACAGGAGATGGGCTTGCGGTAACTAAAGATGTGTGAGAGGAATCCCTAATACTTTTGTGGGTATAGGTGCATGGCTTGCGTTCTGGATTTATGTCAGAGCATGTGACTAAGAAGATTGGTAATGCATTAGGGGACTTTATAGAGTCAAATCCTAAGAATTATGAGAAGCCAAAAAAGAAGTTCATGAGATTGAAGTATCGACATGATGTAAGAAGGACAATTCGTCAATTAATGCGATTAAGAAAGGATAATCGGGAGTGGTTTACTAAGGATTTAGAGTTCGAGAAGTTACCCTATCCGAAAACTTACGTCATTTATCTGAGCTACAATTCACCAGAATCCCATGAATCTTAGATCACGGTGGCTAGGGGGAATGATGGAGGACAGAGAAGAGTCCATGCAGAACAGGTTTGGTAGGTTCGGAATGAGTGTAATTCAAAATTCAAATGGGCGCCAAACAGATAAGGGAGGTACAGATTCTGCTAGCAATAAATAAGGGAATTCGAAAATGAGTGAGGAGCTGGATAAGGAAGGTGGAGGTGATCTAGCGGGTGAGGATGTAGGAGTTACTATTATAGACCCTAAAAGAAGATGAATGGGCCAGAAGCCCAAGAAAACAAAGGAGCCTAGTACTTTGGACAATGATGCTGGTTCAAAAAAATGAACCAATGGTGGCGCTATGAATTAGGCCTACCGATAAAAATGAGTTGCATAAGTTGGAACTGTTAGGGGCTTGGCAACCCTCGAGCAATAGATTCTTTGCAGGAAATTGTTAGACTTAAAAGGACAAATTTAATTCTTCTGATTGAGACTCTTTGTAGTTCTTCAAAAATAAATTAAATAAAAGCTCTCTTGCATTATGATGGTTTCTTTTCGGTTGGCAGTAGAGGCCACAGTAGTGGACTTTTGTTGATTTGAAAGTTTGTAAATACTATTTCTCTTATTAGTTCATGTGATAAATATGTTGATGCTTTGGTAGATATTGCTAATGTGGGTGCTTGGAGGGTTATTGGTTTCTTTGGTGAACCCAACCGATCTAGGAGATCAAATTCATGACAATTATTACGTGTATTGGCTTCGGTAGTGACGAACCATAGGTATGCCTTGGTGACTTTAATGATATTTTTATGGCCATGAAAAGCGAGGTGGAAGACCTCAGTCGTTGTCACTTATGCATGGGTTTCAAGATGTAGTATCAGATACTGGTCTCTATGATTTTCTTATAACTAGCTATCAATTTACATGGGAGCACAGAAGAGATTCGGCCAGCTTATAGAAGAAAAGCTTGGTCGCATTTTGACAACAGACTTTTGGCGGCAGTTGTTTCCACATGCATGTGCGTTAGTCTTGCTTATCTCTTCATCCGATCACTTGCCTCTCTTTCTTCAGGTACGAATTTTTATGCCTAGACCTATAGCTTGCAGGTATAGATTTGAGAACAATTGGATGAGGGAACCTTCATGTTGGGAACTTATTATTGATTGTTGGGATCATAATGTGAAATTACCACATTCAGATAAACTCCAGAGATGCAGTCAATTGTTGTCAACTTGGGGTAAGGAACTTCAGAACGTGCATAAGACGGAGATGGATAATTGTTTGACGTCCATGGCAGTGTTGAGAGGGTCTAGGATGTGGATATGGATAATTTTGCTACTACTAAAAATCACTATTTTGAGTTACTGTGTCAACATGTAGTGTACTGGAAGCAGAGAGTGAAGGAATTTTGGCTTAAAGAAGGTGATTCAAATACTCGTTTTTTCCATAATGTTGCTACAATTAGACAAAAGAAAAATCAGATTGAGCGACTTCAGGATGACAATGGAAGTTGGCAAACATAGGAGACTAGTTTGGAATTTGTGGTCAGTTTGTACTTCTCCAACATTTTTCAGTCTCAGGTTTGTGATATTAATCCGATTCTAGAACATATCTCGAGATTGATTACTGAGGATCAGAATGAATCGCTACTTCGTCCTTATACTGCAAAAGAAGTAAAAGTTGTTGTTTTTTTATGATGCTGGACAAGTTACCTAGGCTTGATGGTTTTAACCCGGGCTTCTATCATAAATACTGGGATATTATAGGTGGTGAAGTAGCTCAGACATGTATTGATTATGTTCATTCAGGCAATTTTCCCAGAGAGTTGAATGAAACGGCAATTATGTTAATTCCAAAGAAATCTGAGCCTGAGGTAATGGATTGTCTCCATCCTATCGCTTTATGCATTGTACTTTTGAAGATTATTACTAAAATGATGGCTAACAGATTGAAAAGCTTATTACCTTCAGCTATTTCAGAATCCCATAGTGCTTTTGTCGCAAGTAGAAGCATTCAGGATAATTGCATTATTGCATTTGAAATGATGCACTCATTCCATCGCCAAACTAGGGGGAAGACATATTCTGCAGTTCTAAAGATCAATATCAATAAGGCATACAATCGCATGGAATGGATTTTTGTTAAGGCAATTATGGTAAAAATGGGTTTTGCCCGTGGTTTTGTGGATTTCATTATTTATTATCTCTCAATAGTCAGCTACATGATTCTTCAGAATAGGTGTGAAATTGGACCAGTGATTTCTACGCGAGGCTTGAGACAGGAAGACCCTCTCTCTCCTTATTTGTTCATAATCTGTATTGAGGGTTTATCAAGACTATTTGATCATTAACTTTCTGCGGGTAGAATACAAGGATGTAAAGTTTCAAATGGAGGTCTTGTCTTATCTCATTTGCTCTTTGCTAACAATAGCCTTATTTTCTTTCAGGCTAATGCACAAGAAGCTAGTGAAGTTTAAATATGTCTACAAACTTATGAAAGAGCATCTGGACAACTTATTAATTTTAGGAAATCTTCCTTAACATTTAGTGCAAATACCCCGAACTTGATAAGGGAGTCTATTTGTGCCATCCGTGCTGTTTCAAAAAAAAAGTCTTTGAGTAACTACCTTGGGCTACCTTCTCACATTGGGAGGAATAAGAAAGAGATATTTGGTTTTATAAAAGACAGAGTGTGGAAAAGATTGAATGCCTGGAAGAGAAGACCACTTTCTAAGGTAGGTAAAGCCGTGTTGTTGAAAACTGTGTTACAAGCGATATCCACTTATGTGATGAGTTTGTTTCTTCTACCTAAAACTTTATGTGCTAAATTGGAATGTATAATGACTCGGTTTTGGTGGAAAAAAGGTGTTAATCGTGAGAAAGGAATTCCTTGGATGTCTTGTTAGAGATTGGAGAAGAATAAGATTTTCGGTGGCCTTGGTTTTAAAAAGATCCATGAGTTCAATCTTGCGCTTTTGGGAAAGCAGGGTTAGAAGTTGATGACTCAACCTGATTCGCTAGTATCTCATGTTCTTCAAGCTCATTATTTTGCAGGTTCATCCTTCTTATTAGCAGATTTAGGAAACAATCTGAGTTATTTATGGCAAAGTATTTGGGAAACCCATTCTTTGTTACAACAGGGTATGCATTGGAAGGTTGGCGATGGTTCTCAAATTCTAATATGAGACTCATCGTGGCTCAATGATATGGAGAATTCTTTTATTGTTTCTTCAAGGCCTCCTAATTCAAATGCTTTCTTGGTTGCGGATTTATTAGAAGATGCTTCATGGAATTTTGATTTAATTCGCTCACTTTTCTCTAGCCATGATTGTGAACGGATTTTGGCAATATCATTAGGTAGATGATCGGCGAGAGATGATTGGCGTTGAAAATTTGAGAATGAAGGCCATTACATAGTGAAGAGCACTTATAAACTCTTGTGTCCCCTTACGGATACAACTTTGCCAAGTTATCAGCAGGTATGGAGGCGAATATGGAGCTGTGTGGTTCCACCAAAGGTGATCAATTGTGTTTGGCATGTTCTAAATAATATATTACTGTGCTTATCGATGTTACGAAGTCAAAGAGTTGATATTAATGTGTGTTGCCCGATTTGTAATCAGGAAGTGAAGACTTTACAGTATGTGTTCCTCGACCACCCACTCACGAAGTAGGTCTGGTCGAGAGTTCTCCAGAACTAGTAGCATCCAAGAAGAATTTCTTTGGTTGACTGGTTTGCGTCCTTCTTTTAACCTGTAACGAAGGACTGACAATATACCATTTTGATGATAATTTGGGCAATATGGCATAGTAGTAGTGGAGTTGTGTGAAATAATAAGTGGAGATTAGCCAATGTCATTACTTGTTTTGCGCAGAAACCTTGGAGGAATGGCAGCTTGCCCATGCTTCTGATACTATTCCGGCAACATCAGCAATAAGAACAGTGCGTTAGTAACCTCCAGATATGGGTTGGCTGAAGATTAATGTTGACGCGCACCACCAAAAGCAACTCCAATTTTGTGGTTGCTGCAGTTGTTGTACATGATTCTAGTTCGAGTTTTATAGCTACAAAATCGTAGAGGTTCCCAAACAGATTGAATGCTAAAAGTGCATAGGTAATAGCTATGAGAGAAGTCCTTAGTTGGGTCAAGCTTTAGAATTAGGATAAAGTTATTATTGAATTGGATGCGAAGATTGTAGTTCAAGCAATTACTGATGGCTCTTATGAAAACTCTCTCTTTTGGTTTGTTTGTAATTGTAAATCTCTATTGAATGAGATAAGAATAGCTAAATGTATTTTTGGCTTTAGGTCAGGCAATTCTATTGCCCATGTCTTAACTACGGGAGCATTATTCACTTCTAATCTTAGAGAGTAGTTCGAAATGCCCTTCCTTCTATTGTTGAAGTTCTTGCTTTGGAGTAGTGAAATTCTTACTGTTTACCCTAAAAAAAAGGTGTTAGAGAGGCTCCTATAAATTTAAACACTAATATTAATAAACTCCTCACATTAAATTAAATTGAAGTATGTATATTTATTGATTTAGATCTTTATTTTAAAACAAACCTGGATAATTTTATAGATTAATAATTTATAATCTCTCTTAAATGTTATTTCTATTATTTTAATAGTAAATCTCTTAAATTTTATAAAAATTTCTTTTTCACAAAATCAGTAGATGTATACCTTGTTCAATTCTACTACTCGATAATAAAAAAAAATTCAATCTGAACCTTCCTATTGTACACGGCGACATTTGTTCCCATAACTAGTATCTATTCAAAACTGAACAAAATAATCGGTTTTAGATAATTATCAGATTCTATTAGTTATTGTTCTTTAATGTGCATTAACTAAAACTTAAATTATTATTACCTCTTGAATCACAGGCTTCGCGAAATCTCCAGTCATTAGTTGGGAAACCAGATTTACTTGTCCTTCCATTAGTATCATCCATATTTGTTAGTAATCATCTGTCCGGTTCAACGACTATGAGAAATAGTAGGTCAGAAATATGCATAAGGAAGCGTTGATTCCATACTCTGAAATGAAGCATTTGGCATTCTACGGTATCTATGACCTTTCAAATTGAATTTACTTTTGGAGCTGTGTGCTAAAATTGTCAGCATATGGTAAGTGAAGGCAAAGGCTGCACTAATGCAGAAGGGTTTGTCAAAATCGTAATTTTGTATAAGTTTATTGCTGTTTCCCTGGTCAAACGAAAAGGACGACCCTCACAGGATATGCAAAGCAATTAATTAAGCGTGACTGTAAGAGAATCTTTTCTTCTCTCTTTATTATCATATGGATTTAATCAGATAAGTTAAATGATATTTTTTTTATATTAAGATATAAAAATAAGTTAAAAGAAGAAAATTGCACTCCTAGACTACGTATTATTCCGCTTTTAACTCTTTTATTTTCTTTTCGTGTGGCCCAATCCACTGGTTTTGCATGAAGTGCTTTCGGTTCATAATTACATTTGGGCTTATCAATAAAGCAACTTCAAGAAATTTAATTTATTAATAAGATGGATTTGCTCTCCAGAGTCCAAATTGATTTTACGAGTTTGAATAGGAAGAGGATAGGGAAGTAATTTTCTAAATCCAGATGTCTAGAAAATATAATTAAAGCTTTTGGTAATAACATTTGGAAACATATCTTAAAGCTTTCCCTAACGCATTTATTATAAATTCATTTAGCTATAAATTCATATGCCAAATGAAACCCAATTCTGTTACAAACTGCCGTTGGAATTTGCAAGGGAATCAAAGTTGACTTAGGGTGTCTTTGTTGGAAGCTTAAGATTCTTAACCACTCTACTGTATCTACTCCTATTTAGACCTAAGAATTTAAAAAAGGAAGTTAAGTCTCA
This sequence comes from Erythroxylum cassinoides, assembly GCA_027478405.1. NCBI lineage: Eukaryota > Viridiplantae > Streptophyta > Magnoliopsida > Malpighiales > Erythroxylaceae > Erythroxylum > Erythroxylum cassinoides. The sequence goes on from JANIPM010000004.1 coordinate 58,134,461, forward strand.
ACCTTGGTTACTGTCACAATGAATTGACGATAGTTCCAGATTCATGCCCATGTGAAATGCTTTAAAGCTACTTTACTTTTGGAGGGACCAACATATCCGAAAATCCAGCGCCGGCTTCTCTAACTAGTTTCCAAAGTTTATCAAGCAAAAAGCCAACAAGAATCCTTTTTATCACATAAACTCCCCAGAAGTGACAGGTCTTTGCTCAGTTGTGGTCATGTCTGAACTTAACATCGAAATATATGGGGTGTCCCAATTAGACAGTATCTTGAATGCGTTTGGCCAGCAATATTTTGCTTGTATAATCCAACTTCTAATCATTGATGTGATCTAGTCAATATGCTGTATTTATTTTCAAATTTTGTCTATTCTTAACAGGATGGGAATTAGTTTAACCCCTAATTGGAAGTTTTCTTTCTTGATTGACACTGCCATAACCAAACTAACAAAAAGCTGATGATGGTATGTAATGCTCAAACAACTTAACAAGTGCTGGTGATATGTGGTTAATCGGCAATTGGTGATAATGGTCGATTGATCTCAAATAGATCAAGGCGGATATAGGGACCAAGCCTATGTAGAACTTAATAGATTCCAAGAAGTTGGAGATGAAAATTGGCTGTATCTTACATTCCATACGGCTATTTAATTTGGCACTCTCGATCAACGGTGCTCTGGAAAAAGTTTGAACTTCTGTGGCTGTCAATCAAATATAGTGAAAAGCCAAGCGCAAAACCAATGTTGACAATTCGAACGTCCGCACTTGGCGATGAGGCGTCTATTTGCGCCTTGAAATGTCAAAAACTGATAGTTCATGTTATAAAAGCCATTTTGATTGCCTCATTTCATGGAAGAAACATAATGTCATTTGTAGGGCCACACGTCATTTTAGCACCAACAGACGGACACCGAAATGAAGGGGCTCAGTGACCTTTTGCGCAGTGATTGGACACCCTACTTCGTCGGTAGTGATCAATGAAGGAAAAGACAACCCCAACCCTGTCAGAGAGACGCATCTCCTTTATTCCTTCAGGGGCTTCAGATTTGCTTCTCGTGGTCTCTAAACGCGACTTGTACGGCTGTTTCTAACTTACGGGATAATCAGTTCCTGAAATTCTGGGGTGAGGGCCCTGTCAGGAATAGGAGATAAAAATAGCTTCATTGCATGTAACTTAACCTAATACTTGGATTCTACAAACAATAGCCTATTACTTTCTAAGTTAGAAATTAAAAATGCGCATGTTTCAATGTCATTGATCATTGGTACAACTTTTGCAAATCGGTTTCCGATTTTCTTACTTTTACTAAAGTTTTTAAATAAAAAGTTTCTAAATTCAAACTAGTTCTGCCTGATTCTGGTGAGGCAGGACACTACTGTTTGGATTCATGAGATTGGTTGTCTTTACCAAGAGAATACTTACAAAACAGCACAAGGCACGCCGGGAGTTGATAGCCGGCAGGCCCTTCCGACGTTTAAGTTAATCTTTTGGTGAGAATTTGGTGGCTATAAACAAAGAATGTCATAATTCTAACGTCGTACATGTATCGTGGCAAAGTAGTACCTTATATATCGAATAGATGTTAGGTTTAAGTATTTACGTAGGTCTTTACGTATGCATGAGAAGTTTCTACCTACGAATGGGCCGTGGACGCGTGGACCTAAGCCTGGCCTATTACAGCCGACCTAATCACAAACTAATGGAAAAGAGACTCTTGTTAATAACATGACACTCGGAGTATAATCGCACTCAAATAAACTAATACTGCACCTAATGTGGCCATAAAATTTTAATCTACAAATATAGTTGTAAAAGCGACTTCATTTTAAATCCTCGGTTACAGAATTGGATGTCAAATTGTTATCGCATACTAGTCGTCATCTTCTCTGTATTGTTTGCTTTAACAAAAACAGTTATAGGTTGAGTTAACCTCAATTTTTACTTTGATGGGAAAATGTATGCTTCAAAGCCTAATTAATTTCATCAACGACCAATGCTACACGCATAATTAAATGGAGAAAATGGGCACAACTGAACTGTAACATCAGGTGCAGAATCAGATGTTGACAGGAGCTTAAAGTTTACAATAACACACTCTTGCATCTATTTTACCCTTGCTAATCCTCGCTTCTCGCGCTCGTAAAGAGTCTGCGTTAAAAATCCAGGAGGTGAACCACATGCATCAAACTGATGGTGAGCTCCTAACCAATAACACCTTCAATAAATAATATACAACTATTAGAGTGTGACCTTTTTCCTTATCCTTGGGTTGTATTCAAGGAGTTCATTATAATAAACACTGCTAATCCTCCACTTAAGGAGCTCTTAAGTGGCCTAGATCACCGACAAATTAGTAATAAAAATTAGATTGTTATAAAATCGATTAAAAGTTTAATAAAATTAAATCTATAAATTTAAACTGACTATTACATATAAATTATTCAGTTTATTTTAATTTATAAAAATTAATAAATTTATTTATTTTATTAATTAATTAATTTTTATAAATTAAAATAAATGCATTAA
>JANIPM010000004.1:58147254-58166666 GCA_027478405.1 Erythroxylum cassinoides
AAGTAAAAGATATTTTTTACATTTTTTCATTGATATTAATCTAAATGTTACGAACGGTTTTTTTTGTTAAGTCAGAAGATTTTATACAAATATAGAGTCATGTACAACGATGGAATACAACTATATCTAAGACTCTTTGAGCTATAACCTACGCAGTAGAGTTAGAGGGACAAAGTCCTTTACGATGCAATGAGAACCAACAAGACGCCTTGAGATTACATCACTTCCTTACTCACAACCTGAGCCAAAATTTAGCTCTCCATCTCTCCCACCACACCACACATAAGTGCCGCAACTTACTAGATTCATTTTAACCACAACAAGGTGGAAACTACAATCCAATCTTTTCATTTTAACAACATCAACAAGGTATAAACTACAATCCAATCTATTGTCATCACAAACATAAGCAGCTAAGTCATTGATATCTGAAATGATGGCTTAGCCTGGAACCATCTTCACCTCAAATTCTTCTGCTGGCCTTGAGGGATGAAGACGATTGATGAAGGTCCATGTGTAGAGCTTCCAATTCCGTAGCTGCAAATTAAATGCAATGTGTTTTCTGATTCTGTCCTCTTTGATGCAGTGGGGTCTGAAGAGATGTTGGGACCAATTGCCTCTTATCTGCTTTCCAAAAGTTGACACACATGATTGAGCTAATTGCTTTTCCTGTGTTATCAAACCTGCAAAGAAAAAGTTAGTAAAATAGCCACTCATTTAATTACCTCCTCTCAGTGGTTGAGCTTGATGTTCCATAACTTAGAAGATTACTTCGAGGTATACACTCCCAACATCCTTGGCTTCATCTTTAAAGGTTCTAGCATTCCTTTCAGACCAAATGTGGTAAACAGCAGTAGATAGCAGGATTGGGAAATTTGTAAGGTTTGAAGTGCTGGTATTGGAAGTAGTTTTAAACCAAGTGAGAAGAGAAGAGAGGGTAGGCTGATTCGGGACAATGTAAGAAAAAATGTGAAAGGCTTTGGTCCCAAACTGATTTAGAGTATGCACACTAAAAAAACAAGTGGTCTATGGTTTCATTAGTCGAAAGGCACAATGAACAGTGGTTAAGAGTATGAAGGTAGGGAAGTTTGTCGCAGGTTTGTAACTTTTGAAGAAAAGCAAGCCAAAGAATAAAGGAGCACCTAGGTCTACTACCTTTAGCCCACACTAACTTATACCATGGAACTTCCTGTAAAGGAGGTCGCAATAAGTTATAGGCGAAGGCAGTTGTATACTTTCTTGTGGAGCCAGCTAGCCATTCCAGACAATCAGGATGGGAACTATTAGGTTGATATCGAGGTACTTCAAGATTTCTAATGAGCTCTATGGAAACTTCTTGCCAACTCCACTCATCATGATCGATAACTTCGAAAACTCTTGCTGTCATTGGAAGCTCCGAACCATTTATCTCCATCGGTGATGAGAAGTTCTACAAGATGCCTCTCGGGTGCCAGGAGTCCTGTCATAAAAGAGTAGATATACCATTTTCAATCCTAAAACTGAATTGGTTCCTTATTTTATCCCTCACGAAAGTTAGAACATTGCTTAAGGGGAGCAGTAAAGCATCACCTCCTAAACGTAAAAAAATATATATATATATATGAATTTTAAAAAAAAGAAACATATAAACAAGTAGTATTAGGGTGAATGAGTATTTATAGTTGAAAATAAGGTTATTTATATTGTATTCTACCTATTGATATTAGATAGAAAATGATATTGAAATAGATAGAACCGTCCTGAATAGTTGTATTAGGATATACAATGAAACTTTTTTAAGAATAAAAATATATCAATTAATCCTTGAAAATACGCAAAAGCACTAAAGTCTTAATTAACTGAGCTAGAACACAATTACATATTGTAACTATCTAAACTGAAGTTTTTGAAAAGCCTTCCCAAATAACCAGAGAAGTTGATCTATGTTATCCTCTAATTGAATGTGCTTAAGCATGAATAAGCTAAAGTTTATTCTAATTTTGTCACTTAGGGACCTAAAGAACTCTTCATCGTTTAATCTAAAATTGGAAAATACTCTTTTGTTTCCCAAACCCCTATAACAAGATAAGATAATGAAATGTAAAACACCTATAGTCATCTTTAGTCTTATTTGTGAGCTTCAAACTTCATTCTATTATATCATTCCTATTGTTAGTGGGATTCTCTAACTTGCATAGTGTCAGTAATTTCCTCCATGCCCTCTTGGTATATTTATGTTAAAACAGCAAGTGTTTATGTGTTTCCAACTTCATCTTGCAAAGAATGCACTAGTTGGGGAAGTACAAAAATTTACCTAGCCTATCTAAAGTGGGAAGCTTGTGTTGAATTGCCAGCAATCAGGTATATGCAACTTTAGGGAAGTAATCCTTGTTCTAGACCACTATCCACTATATTCTAGGATACTTGCATAATAGCTTCTTTATATAAGGTTTTATATGAATTATGGATAGTTTTTAGAAGCTGATGGTTTCCAAATAACTTTGTCTTCACTGTTCCTCTAAATTCTAAAGTTAATTAAAAACAAGATTACACCTGATATAGGAAGGGAATTTGAGTTGTAGTTGATTAATGATAAGGCCTGAGCCATATTAGCATTCTGATGTATAAAACTTTTCAGGGATTCGGTAATCCAATTTGAACAAGAGGTCCATATGGAGTCTAAGTATCAAACCAAAATGTAGTATTCTCACTATTGCCAACCTAGCTAAAGCATTGACTCCTTATATTGTATCTAGCTTTACCAATGAACTTCATAATTGAGGAGGCATTAGTGAGAATTGTGGGGATTCTGAATTTTCAAAAGCTATCATCCTTGACGTAGAGGCATCTCCAATTTATTTGCCTAGAATGTAAGCACCTTGAGTATGACCGATGTGAGCTTGAGGAATATAATTCATTTTATCGGCTATTAATTTGGAGATCAATTTGTAGATAGAATTGCAACATGCTATAGGATGGTAATCTTTCCTAGTTTTTTACTCCCTACCTTTAAGAATAAGACTTATAAAGGAGCAATTAATTTCCTTAAGCAATCTCCTTTCCTTAAAGAATTCTAAAGTTGCATCCATAATTAGATTATTGGTAATAGTCCAAGTTTTAACAAAGAAGTTTGCGTTTAGCCCATTAGGCCCTAGTGCTTTAAAAGGTAGCAGAGATTTTTAATGCATTTATAATTTCTTGGGCTGACATTAGTTTAAAAAGGAGATCAGTTTCTTAAGATGTAATTTGATAATGAATAATTTCTTCAATTAGTCATAGAGAAAAGCAAGCAGTAGATGGAGATCCCACGTGATTGGAAAAGTTCTCCACAACTTCCTTAAGAAGTTAGTTTTGAGTTGTTAAGATTGAGATTGAGTTTTAGATTGAGGAAATTTTATTTTTAGGTAATATGTGGATCATTGCTTTGTGAAAAAAAAAGAGTAGAGTTTATGTCACATTCTTTCGTCAAATAATCCTTGACCTTTGCCTCATTAGAGAGAAGTCAAAGTTAATAGCTTAAATAAAGTTATACAATACTTACTTGTCTCTATCTTGAAGAGTTAATGAGTGATGGTCCTTGTAAAGCTTAGACTAAGCTTTTATAATGTAGCTTTAGCAATAAGCAATAGATGATGAGTGTTACCAACATTTTTTCTATAAAATGCTTTGAGTTCCTCCCTTACTTTGCTTTTCTTTTTAGTGAAGATAAACTATTTGGTCCCTACAAAGTTACCACTATTACCTTCATAATTGCTTTACTGAAACATACAAGACCAGCCAAAAAGTTGTTAAATTTGAAAGGAATTTTGCTACGAGTTTTGGTGTCAGCAAACCCCACTTAAATGGGAGAATGGTCTGAGAAACTTGTATTGGGAAAAATGGCTTTAGTATAGGGTAAAGCCTAACACCACTCTAAGTTGATGACTCCTCGATCCAATTTTTTTTCTGGAGGAAGGTATTTTTCTTTTTTTATTACTCTATGTAAAAAGAGTTACCCCTAAAAGGCAAGTCATTGACTTGTATGTCATTAAGACAATTACTTAAATCTTCACATAATGTTCTAGTGTACTTATTGCCTTCAGCTCCTTTTGGATAAATGGTTGCACTGAAATACCCTAATAAAAGCCTTAAACGTGTCATGCTTGTAGCAATCTCCCTAAGTTCTTTCCATAGGTTAGTTCTTTGGAAAGATTAGTTGAATGTATAAATAATGGATATGCTCATAGTCAGATCAACTCCTTGTAACAAAATTTGAGATGAACTATTTGATCCATCACTAGGGAGTCAAGGATTTGAAACCTATCTTCAATGAGTAGAACTAGGATTCCACTATTGGGATGGGCATTGTATTTGTCCACTAGCTTCTAATAACTTAGCAAATTGAGAATATTGCAATTTTTCACATTAGATTATAGATTCCAAAATATATAATATAGAAAGCTTATTTTTCAAAATAAAGTCTTTAAGCATAAGCTTTTTAAAGGAAGAATTCAATGCCCTAATATGTCAAGCTATGACTGTAATGTGTTTAGATCAAAAGAAGAAGATTTCTTCTTCCTACTAAATCTTCACCTACTTACATATTTAAACTCCTATGCTTCTTTCAAGAATATGGTGGGACTAGTATACTTTCCACTTGGAGAGTCTTTCATGTTATCAAGACCTTTTAGACTAGTTAATTCCAACTAAAGGACAATTGTTGACGTATTTGAATCAGAGACCTCAACCTTATTAGCTACATTAGGACTTGAAGTTACTATGTTTAATTATGTAAGATCAATAACTGGAGTTGGAAGCTTCCTTCTCAATGGGATCTACTGGGGTTAGCTAAGATGTTTAGATTTGATAAATCAACCATATGAGGTATCCATGTAACTATATTGTCACCTTCTAGAAATTCTTGTAAGAAGTCAAACCCTTCTTGTGGTTATGTGTTCAAGTTTAGCATTGTTTAGTATTCAAGTATGAAACCATGCACACAAATCTAGATTGGTACATTAGAGTGTTTGATGTCCTTAATATTGACACATGGTCATCAATTCTAGAACATGATTGACTTGTTTTAAACATGAAAGGGCCCTAACTCTGGTACTTTTCTCGTTAAAGAGCTACTAGCAAATCTAAAGAAGAAAATATCCTTATTATTAAAGAGTATGTCTTTGAGTTCAATTTTTTCTAATTATTATAAACATAAGACTTCATTATCGGAAAGAAGACCTTCTTGTCCAAGAAAGAGCCTATAAGTGTCACATTCTACCTTTCTGCACCAGCTTTGAGCATGTCAATAGGAAGAGCTACAACTTGGATATCAAAGGTCTTACTTAAGGGGCAATAGCTGAGCTTGGACTGAAGACTAGTCCTCTACCATATGGAGCCAAGTTTTCCTGATGACTATAGGTTGATTTTTAGTTATAGTGTTGTCTTGGGAGTTTATTATACCAACAAAAGTAAAGGAAAGGATGGAATTGTTGTAGTTGTTAGAAAGAAATTGGGTGGGATGATGGTCAAGGAGAGGCAGGAATGTTGCGTTTCTTTTAAAATTGCCAGAAATGGAAAAGCAGTTTAAAATAAAAAGTTAGAAGTAGATTAGAAACAAATTATAAGGTAAAGAAGGAGCTAGAAGAGGTAGGAAACTGAAGCAATGAAAATAGGTAAATAATTAGAGCAATAGGAAGAAGAATGCAAGGAGTGATTATGAAGAAAGAGTAAGAGTTTAAAGATCAAAAGAGTCGGCATGCCATGCATACGAGCAACTTATGAAAGAGAGAAGCTAGAGCTTCTTTGTCATCAATTTACAAATATACAATGAATTTTTGGCTTGCATTAGTCTTGCAAATATACATGTTAAAATATTAAATAAAAAATGTATATTAGAAAAAGTTGAAGTATTAAATTGAAAAAATATGTTTTATGTTTAAGTAATTTTAAACATAAAATATTTATAGTTAATACATTATATTTAGAAAAATAAAATATTTTATATTAATTTTAATAAATTTAAATATTGAATCATACTTTAAAATATTTTTTAATTTCGGCATTAAGAGGGGATTATCTTTTATATAAAAATTAAAGGGCTATTTATAATTTTAAAAGATTATCTAAAATAATATCTAATATTGATAAGCACTCACTTTGGATTATTAGATACAATATTTGTCACTTTAGTTGACAAATTGTATTTCTTTTACTTTGACTAGTAATTAATCAAGCTAAATAAAAATAAAATTTTATCATCTTGAATTTCTTCCTATCATAAACTATATATCATTATGAGGTTTCTTTTCTTTCATTCGGTGTATATTTTATGACAATTTTTTTTCTTCTCTTGTTTGACTCTCTTATATTTAAATAGGTAAAAGATTATGTACTTATGTGATTGATGGACAACATTCAAAAAGATACATCTCCTCTTCATGATGATAATTTTACATACGCTTGTAGTTTATATATTAAATCCTTAATTAATTATCAGTAGAATAAAATAATAAAATATTTTATTTTCTTTACCATTATTTTTTTTACGAAGACACTGCTTAACCTCCTCACACTCGTTGTCCTTAACTCTTTGATCCTACCAACCAGCATATCGTAGGTGGGCAGTCTCATTGTTCTTAAAGTTTGCAAATTCGATTGGATTCTTTACATCGAGTTAGGTCAGTTCCAACTTCCTTTCTCCTCTCTTAGTGTGTCATGCCTCAATTTAATCGAAAAGGTTCGTGTAATGGACAGTAGTTCAGTGTTTTTCTACCATAACTATGACGAAGACCATGATATCCAATATCAACATAATGTTGAAATAAGCGTAGAGCCTTTCTTATTTGTTGTAATGCCCAAGGTCGCTGAATAATCAACAAAGACAATGAAGCAACGGGGCATGTGAAAGATTCTTTAGGCAAAGAAAGCGCGACCACCTTAATTTGACTGTTTACCAAAACGAAAATAGTGATAATGGTACTGGTCTACAATCTCCAGAATTGGAATATCCTCGTTATATAAAAATAATAGGAAGCAATTCAAGTAATGAAAAAGAGAAAGGGTGTCGTCAGCTCCAACCAAGCATCAACAGGTGGCAAGAATGAGCTTTGAGATTCTTCCATTGAAGGCCAGTAGTTTCTTGGAGAATAAACTAAAAGAGAACAGAAATTTTGGCAATAGGTTATTGATTCCTGTTTGTGAAGATTCTCTCTGTCCAGAGACTGACACGTGGTGGGAAAAAGGTTGAAGGGGTTTCAGATTCAGACATGTGAAATAAATAAGGAATTTTTTGGATTGATACATTAAATTGATAAGAGAGAGGACAGTCAGGTAGATGCCCATTCAATATGGAAAATGACAACCCGTTCCAACCACCGGATGTGCCATGGTCTTTTGTTTTCGCTGGGTCTGGTCCTCATCTTCAACTATTTCAGATTGCCGTTATCCTATACGAATCTTCAATTCTTGTCCGGTTTTGGGGTTGCTGTTATTTTATCTGGAATATATTCTGGAGTGAAAAAGTCAGTTTATTATTTGCTTTTGGATTGGATTGGCTGTAACAGGACTTTCTTCTCATCCATTCAAATCTTGAAATTGACTTTCACACGCAATCTCTTTTGGAAACGAAATAGATTTTATGCATCAAAACACAGGGAAAAGTGAAAGCGCAAAATGTAAAAGAATCTCTTTTTTCCGTTGCCGGGAATCGAACCCGGGTCTCCTGGGTGAAAGCCAGATATCCTAACCGCTGGACGACAACGGACTTCTCACTTTCACTCCCAGGTAATAATTAATAATTTAAAATGTTATGCTTATGAACCTACTTACCAAAACCAACCGAACATGGTGAATGGAATCTTAACCTTGTCGTGTCAGGACTGACTTGAACATGATTCCACACTCCCCCGTATATTGTATACAGAGGCAAAATATCTCATATAAACAAATATCTTTCAAGTCTAATTTTTCTTTCTAATTTTATAATATCTTATTTTATTCTATAAATTTTAGTCATTCACGAGCAAAAAAGGGCAAAACATCTCATATAGATAAATGTAGAATTTAAATTCTCTGTCTAATTTTATAATGTTTTATTCTATTTCATAAATTTTAGCCATTCATTTATATATATCCCACATGTGTCTTGCATAAATGAACGTAAAATCTGCATAAATAAATATCTAAAATTTATAAGACAGAATAAAACGCTATAATATTAGAAAGAAAATCCTAGCATGTCTTTCATATGTTACATCTTGTATGGACGAATGTCTTTCACATGTTTGTCAAGGAGAACCCCAGAATGCTGTTCGGACAAACTTCATAGTTCATTGCACAGATTATCCGTACGAGACCCGTTAGTGAGATCAGCCATTCAGTCCAATTTAAAACCTTGACTGCTGCTACTGCTGGTGGGCAAATATAGGATTTAATTAATAACTAGCTCCTTGTAGGAGTTTAATGTATCACGAGGATTGGGGCATTCGACCTGTGTGAATGAATCAAAGAATGATCGTTAATTTATGAAATTCCTAAGAACTTCAGCTTTTTCTTGACCATGAGAATTGATTCAAGACTGATGTTAGAGTGCAAGGGCTACAGAACAAACACATCAAGAGGCTAACTGATAATAGCTGTATAAGCATCAAATGCAATTCGCTCAGAGAAATTCCTGAGAGCCTAATGTTGTTTACGCCTGGCTCGTCTTAGTGTAAGTTGGTGCAGGGCCAGCTGTGAGAATTTTGGGGCACAACTTCAAATTCCATTCTAAGTAACATGATCTAATGGCATGAAGTCTTCCTGAATGTAGGTTGTGGATGAGCCAGTGGCTTTGTATATAGCGTTTCCAAGCTAGGGTGGTCAGCCAACTTCCCTCCAAAATTCAACCCAACTCCTAATACAACAATTTCAGCCATACCCATCCTCCCAAATGAGGATAACGCAAAGAAAGTAAGAAAATAAGAGAAAGAGAGTCTGATAGAAAAGGAAGCGTAAACCTTTGGCAACAAATATGCAACTATGAAGATAAACCAAAACTCCATACAAACAATTCCTACAGGATATCAAATTGTCATAATTCCTAGACGACAGTCCAAAAAAACAAAGATTTCTATTTACCCTGCTCTTGGATACTGAAAAGAAGAGTATAAATTAGAGGACAAAAACAGGGCACAGAGAGTGACAGTCAACGGAGTTCAGAAGCTTCACAGCACTTTTTGCCGGTAAAGTCAGTAGACAGAAGGCCAAAAGCCCCAGTTTCCTAAGCCTAAGTCAAAACATGTAGAAACGTACTATCAGGTCTTTATGAAATGAGAAGACAGAAGTTTCGAGACAGTGAAGCCATGAAAGGAATCCACATCAAAGAGTTCTTTGAGCTTCTCATCACATATGATTCTCCTCTTGTCAGATGGATCCTTCAAATAAGCAGAGAATAATTTGAGCAACATCACAGCAAAAGGCAACTATAAATAGTAATAAGACAGGGGCATGGGTCATGATATCATATATAAGATGTAACATTGAGGTTAACCAAGTAATTTGGAGTTTGACTTAACAGCAACTGGTGAGAGACTGGAACCAAAAGCGTATCCTCACTCTTCTAGGAGCCATCTTCAAGACTCATTGACATAAAAACTACATGCCAAATAACTACGTACCTGAAGATTGTTTTGCTTTATGTACTCCCACATCCTCTTGATAACATCTGCTCGTGATAATGCAATTTCTCCAGTGCCAAGGAATTTCACCAGAGCATCTGAAAGTTGAAGAGGAGCAAGTAAACCTGATTTTCCTCCTTTCTGCCTCTTCTCTTTTCTGTCTTGTTCATCTGCTCCGAGAATTAATATATCATTAACAATGGAGCTACATGCCATTGAAAAGAAAAGTTGACTACTAACATGCTGCTTAGTGCATGGGTTTCATTCCAAGGGTACAAAATATTTCACTTGCATATTTGAAGTTCGTAGAATGTGACCAATGAGATCCTATGTGTAAAGGAAACCAAATCTCATATTCTGTCCTGAAAAGTTAAAAGAAAACGCTACTGTGGACTAAAACTAGCTTCTTGTCAAACATATCATGAGATATCATACCCAAGTCATGATAAAAGTTTTGAATCAAGACAAGAAACAAAATAATGATCTGAACCAAAAACAACTCTTGAGGATAAACTTAACGAATAAGGACAAAGGCTCAATAAATCTGAATTAGCTACCTTCTTCTCTCTCATGCTTCTGCTGCTTTTCCTTCTGTGCTGACTTTACTGGAATCACTACACCACGAGGAAAAGTAAACTGTTATGGGGACAAAAATAAACAATGAAAAACATGAAAATCAACCTAAGCAAATTAATAGAATTTGTGTGGCTAATGCGATAGATAATCTTTTTTTGTTGCATTAAAACTTAAGGGGACACGTGAGAAAAGGTTTCATCTTTTCTACAGAAGAACTTGTAGAGTCGTATTGGGCGTGATCTTTGAAGGAAGATAAAATTGAAGCCTGCTATTCAAGTAGCGGCATAGATTTGTTTCTACCAAGGAGTTGCATAAGTGCAAAGAGGAGACAAGTCACTCATTGAAAAAAAACGTTAAAAAGAAAGAAAATAGTAGCATACCGTCATCCGATTCCAAGGGCCATATATGCTTTGATAGGGCTTTATTCATTTGAAACATGTTGATTGAGTCGACATTGAAAATGGAATGCAATTGTTCATCACATATTATATTTCGTCTGTTATTTGGGTCTTGTAAGTTGTGCTTTCTGATATACGCCCAGAGTTGTTTGACAACCTAAAGTAAGATAACAGAGAAGCCACAAAAACATATAGTCTCAAAAATCAAAATCATATCAACTGACAACAAACTCAAATGATAACTCTCCAGAAAATTTCATCTGTACCTCCGTCCTAGCTAATTCAGGCACCCCAAGAAATCCCTGGAGTTGAGGAGAAAGGCTACATAGCTTGGTAAAACCACCGCCTCTTTTCTTGCCTTCATTGTTATGCTTCTCAGACCTGACTTGAAGGAAAGAACACGAAATAAATAGATAAACAAGAGAAAAAAGCTGCTATTTGTTTGTTCCAATACATGCCCACTAGCATGCAGATACAGAATACAAAAATTTCCATAACAATATTCCTTAAAAAAATGGTAAAGCCAAGTAAAACTTTAAAACAGGGATTGATTGATTTAGTAAGTAAAGAAAACTGTCTCCAAAAACTCTTACCATTTCCCAACAAAAAAAGAGCAGCTGATGATACATTTCCGCATTAATGCTAACAATCCACTGGAAGGCAGATTCTTATTACCAACAAAAACTTCTATAGTCACTTATTCACGTGCTTTGAATTAAGAGAGAGAGAGAGAGAGAGAGCAATATAGGACAAACACCTGTACCAAACAATCATATAGCAAGTGAGAAAATTTTTAACCTTTTCAAAGCTTCATTAATTTTGACTGATCATTAATTTTGAGTTGCGACATATTGATTAAGGAATCAACATCAGTGGGTTAAGGAATCATTAATTTTGCGTTGCAACATACTGGTTAAGGGATCAATGTCGGTGGCATCACCAGCAGTAACTTTTCTTTTCTCGGTAATAACACCCCAAGCATCTTGAAAAATGATTTCTTCATTTTGGAAATTGCAAGATAATGAAATGTGCCAAGGTACTTGTCACGAAAACAGAAAGAAGTAACTAAGGTCAAATTGACTACAAGAACTTTGCCAAACCAACCAAGCCCTAAATAAGCAACTCATTAATTGAAAGTCCCTGTTGATAATTGATATTGGTCCAAACAATAGGCAGTGAAAAACCTTAAAATGAGGAAAAAAATCAAAGCTTTGTCAAGAATGGAAAGTTTAGCAAAATCCGGCAATAGGCAAAAAGCCCAAAAGCAGCTCTATTCCAATAATTGATCATGGATGGAGAAGATCAGATCTCCCCAGACCCCGCTTCACTGCGGGATTTCGAACTGGGTGCGTGATGATGGATGGAGAAGATCAACAATTAAGCAGGAAAAGAAAGGAAAGGGGCAAAGTGCAAGCATGGAAGAGTTTTATGCGGACAACAACTGAAAATTTAATGATATTAAACAAAAGCTTGCTTTCTCTACTCTCTATAAGTAAGTGGTTAAGCTTGCAGCTGTGAGTTCCACGGCAATTGTTGACATTGATGGAATTAATTGGGGACCTGTTCAAATTCAAACAGATTCTCTTTAATGCTACTTAACTAAAACCCCATCTCCATTTCATGTACGTAAAGCAATATCAAAGCTACAATCTGCTTATTTTATTTACCTTAAACAAAGAAGTCCAAATGTACATGAATATGCAAATAAAAAGGATACAAGCTCACACTTTATCACAGAATCCAATTACTCGAGCAACAATTACTAGTAAAATAAAAGCCGCAGTATGTAAAATAGAACCAACAAGCAATTAATTGTTGGGCTTATACGAGTGAAATTCAAAGCAAAGACTACATTATTCATCCAAATAAAGAGTATTAATTTCATTTTTAAGTCCAAAATGAGCTGAAAAACCTCTCCAAAAATAATTATCTACAATAATATAAAATGGGCATAGAAAACTTTCTAAACAACAACTAACCCTCTTTTAGCAGCAGATTTTCCGTTAGTCGCTTCCTCGTCATCTTCCTCCTCCTCCTTCGCATCGCAGCTGACCATTTCATCTGATTTATCCTGCGCCGTCTGATCACCATCATCATCAGCGTGGTCGTCTTCCTCGTCCCCAGCATTCTGAAACTGGCTCTGGAGAAACATATCCACCTGTTCCCTAATAAACAACTTTCTATCCGTCAAATCGACGCCAAAATCCTCCTCCAGCTTCCGGCGGACGATTCCGGTTGTCGTCGTGTTGAGGTCCGAGTTCCGGAGGAACTCCCTTAACCTCTCGATAAGCTCCGAGTCCGACACCATCCTTATGATTCGGGTCGAGAAAAGCGATAGAAGAGGAGAGTTTGAGAGAGGGAGAGGGGAGGAACGGGGGCGGGGTTCGGCAAGGGACAAGAGTGGAAAGATAAAAATGAAAAAGAAAAAGTTTTTCTTTGGTGCTTCTTCTCTTCTCTTTCACCTCTTTCTCGTTGCTCGTTGGAACTGAAAGTGAAGGTTTGGGACCCATCCTGAGTCTTCGTGGCTTCCTTGGATAATTTTCTTATGTTGACAGATTTGACCTCCATGGAACCTGAAATTTTCTTCAGTGTCCTGTACGCTCTGTCGTTTTTCCTTTTCTCTATTTTTATTGACGAATTTGTTGTAACGTGCGCCTGCCATCTCAAGTCAAGAACAAGAACCACGTGCCAGTATCCTCATTCAACCGTTATTTGTTATTTATCTACGTCCTTTCTTTTCGCTTAATTTTTAAATCATCAAAAATTAAAATCTCTATAAATGAATAATGTTAAGATCATGGAAGATTTGTTACCTAAAATAAGAATTAACTAATCAACATTTAAATTTAGCACATTAATTCAAATACAGACTAAAGTTATTATTAAATTTATTAAATATTAATTTATAACAAAATTTATTATATTATACAAAAAATTATGAAATTTGTGCTCATTTTTAATTAGACAGCCTTATAATTTAATATTTATTTTCAAGTAAAAGATTGTCATAACTCTAATGGTAGTCTTAAGTGTTGTTTATTGTTTATACAAATTCAATGTAGATGTTTGGACTCTTTTCTAATCACCTAATTCATATATGTTATTAATCATATTTTAAATTTAAAACTTTCACTTTATATAGTTATGGGTTTACAAACTCAATTTTAAACTATACTAAACTGATACATATTTGTTAAAAGGGTTTTGAAAATTTTTTGCTTTAATTTTGCTAGTAAAACTTTTTTTGAAAATTGGAAAGGAATTTTAATTATAATAAAAACTAAATCTAAGTTACAACGAGTTCATGACTTTAAGTCTACCATTATATTGCAATATGACCAAAAACAAAAACTCCCTAAATAAGGTAATGTAACTGTCTGCAAGATAGACAACAACAAGAACCAACTATAGGCACCATCGATGTTTCATCTTCATGGAAAAGCTTATTCGCCATTTCTAGTTTATGAGGATCCTTTAACCCCCTAATGTTCCACTATTTGAGGGAAGAATTATAGTATTTGGGATTTGACTTTCTTTTCCTTGTTGATTTTCTTTTTATCGGTTTGGATTGCACGTGAAAATCTCCAAGGATGTCAAGAAAATGAGATACTGTTAATGGAGTATCACAGTCATCTACTTGTTCTTACGAGATGACCCATATCCCCTGATTCTCAATTTTTCCAACAGTTGCTAATGAAGTCAACATGTTAGCCAAATCTTTCTGAAAATGCTTCAAATATTGGGAGGTGAAATCATTCGCTCCACTATCCAAACTCTCCACATTGTCTACACTTGAGTTGTCAAGAGTTGGTTGTTCCTAGGAGATATTTGTAACAACTTGTTTAGAGCTCAAATCAACCAATTGATTACCATTGCCTACAACCTGAACCATTTGTGCATCCGAAACACCATTAACTATATCCACAACACCATTAAGCACGCCCATCACAACAACACTAATATTTTCATTCGTTGCAAGAAGGCTATCTCTAATAGCCTTTGTAACATCCCGTTACTGTTAGTAAGGGTAATTTGGTAAATTGGGACACACTGATAGGTTTCATTGCATTCACTGACTGAGCATGTTACTGGCCTCTAATGATAGAGGAACAGGTTTATTGCATATGCATTTATTCATAGGTACATGCATTCATGGTTTTCCGGTATTTAATTTCGAGCATAAATTGATTGGATTGTGAACTGGAAATTGTTAATTGATTGAGAAATTAGGAGTAATTGGGCTCGAATGACCGATTTAGAATAGTTTAAGAGTGATTGGTAGTTGATAGTGGCCTATAGGAAATTTTCGGGAAATTCGGGAGAAAATGCCCGGACCGGAAATTTTGGAGTGACAGACCGATTGACTGTATAGTACTGAAAGAATTGTCCAATGGCAATGGAAAAATTAGAGTTATACTGTTAGGAAATAAAAATGTTGAGCCATTGAAATTTAGAGACTGAAATTTGAACTGATTTGGAGACCTATGTCTATAAATAGCTAGGTTTGAAAATTTGGGGATTTTCCTAAGGCATTTCTCTTCCTCCTCCTACGGTGTTCATCGATTCCTCCCATTGGTGAGGGTTCTTCGATTTTTCCCTTATGGTTTCTCCTCATTGTGCAAGGCTAACTTGTTTATTGTGATTGATGAAGGTTGAGAAGCTTTAGAGTGGTTAATCGGTGATTTGAGAAAGTTTTAGGGTTTACGGTGATTTTGAGAGATTTGTGGATTGATCTTCGATTGGTAAGTATTAATGGCTTTAATGTTGTTATTAATGGTTTCTGATGCATTTATGGCATTTATTATGGTTGATTTGAGTAGTTGAGAGTGTTTAATGGGGGTTTTAGAGAGAGGAATGGACGGAAATCGATCGGAGAAGACGACCTTCGGGTGTCCCGATGTGTACCCTACGATGAGGGGGCGCTACACAAGAGGTCTCTATAGAGCTCATTAGAACCCTTGAACTCCCTCGATACTAACCAAATAGCTCCCAATCTGATTGTCTGGAATGGCTTCCTAGTACCACAAGACAGTATACAAATGATTCAACCTACAAGTTCTTGAGACCTCCTTTATAGGAAGTAACTCGGCACAAGCTAATATGGTCTAAAAGTAACAGACCTAAGTATTCCTTTATACTTCGGCTTGCCTTTCTTTACAAATTACAAACTTGGGACAAACTTCACTATTTTCAAACCCCTAACCACTATTCCTTGTGTATCTCAAATAATGAAACCATTGACCACTTGTTCTTTGAGTGTAACTTCTCTAAGTCTGTTAGGGACCAATGCCTTTTACATTTCCATCTACATTACCCTAATCGGCCAAACCTTCCATCCATTAACACTTGGTTTAGTCTTGTTTCCAATACCTAGACATTAATATCTTCCCAACTCTTCTGTCAACTACTGTTTACAATCTATGGGCTGAAAGAAATGTTAGATCCTTCAAAGATGAAGCCAAGGATGTTGGGAGTGTGTACTCCAAAGTAATCTCCCAAGTTATGGAACATCTCAGCACATACACCGAGAGGAGGTAATTAATCAAATTTATCTTTCACTAACATTTATCTGCAGGTTGTTAGATAAGGACCACCAATTAGTTCAGCAGTTCGAGTGTCTACAATAGAAAAGCCGATAGGAGAGCTGGCTGGGGGCACAACATTCCTTCAACCTTTAAAGCAGAGGAGTGGATAGGGTCAGGTAACACTTTGGGCTACATTCAGTAAACATAGAGTTGGGAGGTTTGATCTTCTTGGACACAGATAAGTTGAATTCTAGGTTGAAGATAATAACCTCCAATAGTTGAAGCACCATCATCTACAGTGGGGCATCTTCAATGGTAATGAGAGTGGAAAGTCATATCACTATCCATCTTGAGCACCTACAGTTATGTGGTTGCTAATTAATTGAGGGTTGATTACACAGATGCAAATGATTGTTTGGTAAGCTTATATACAGGGTAGATGAGTTAGCTCCTTGAGGTTGCTTTGGTTGGAAACTTGTAGTTGTCCTCAATTAAGTGTGCTTACTGGAAGGGATAGCAATGGCTTCCTCGTGTATTTTTAAAGTTTCCTTTTGTTAGGTTTGAGTTATAGCTCAAGTAGTTCTAAGGCTACACATATCTTTTCTTCTGTTTATAACATCTTCTGAATTACCAAAACAAGAAAACCATTATTATAAGAGAATCTACAGACATATAAGTAATATTCTATTTAAGATTCTCATAATTAGGCTAGTTCAATGAATTTATTTTCTAATAATCATCAACAAATTTATTTAAATATCTTCATACTTTAATTTATAAAATTAATTATTTTTCTTAACAAAACATAACATTTACTAATTTTATCGTTTCATCAACATCTTGTCTTAATGAAAATATAACTGAGAACAATTTAAGGATAATATATAAATACACATCGAATATCATAATTTTAATTATACCATAAATATTTTAAAAGTTTTACCTTCAGTATTAAAATATTAAATATAATTAATAAAATATATAAAAATAAATAATACATTTATTAAATAAAATAATAATATTTGATTGCAAGAACATAACTTAAAGAGGGGGTTCCACAGGTTTAACATTTAATAATCTTATTTTGCTGAATAAAGTTAATCTACGTGTAGAGAAAGTGGTAATTGGTCCGTCGGTCGATACAGCGTCACAGGCCCAGAAGTCATCTAAAATTACTGCTAGCTATGAGCGTAATCCGATTTGCATGATTTATTTGCTTCTTACACTTCTTTTGTCCTCTCATTGGAGCCTTTTTATCGATTGCTTGATTATATATGACAACTAATACCATGTTGACGATAGGCAAATGTCAACTAATAATGTATTTCAAGTTGCGGATCATTCCTACGTGTGAGATAATATACATGGATCGTCGTCATTCCATGGATTCTTCGAAATGGCTCGTAGGTTTAATATCTTTAAAGTGTGTAAACAACCAAAACCTTGTATAGTTTTTTGAGTTATGCTTATGTTAATTAAATGATGACAACATGGTTCCTTGGGCACTGCTTTGTACAGGAAAGAAAACTAAGTAATTATTAAATTTTTCTCTTAATCCCTTTATTATGATAGTTTTACCATTTCATTCATATACACAAATCAAGATTTTTAACTATAGAAGGGTGTAAAAGTTCTCAAAGGTCACATCTTAATCACGGTTTCCTGTTTTATTTCCATGGGACTGACGAAGAGTTAATTAAATGACAGAACAACATGGTTAAATTAGTACTTGATCTGTTTTTTTATTTTTTATCATCAATAATCAAGATTTCAAGAAAAAATGACTTGTGAAGCGATTTTCTTTTTTTTGTTACCCACGAGGTATCCTAGGAGGGTCCCAATGTCAGATTTGTTGGAAATGGGGACATATTGCAGCTCACTCTCGGTTTAGATATTTTGAATCTCGAAATCGACCGAACTACCCTCCACCTAACCCCATAAATCTTTCCATCTTTATCGCATTAAATATTCAAGATTCTTCAAATCCTTCCTCCAGCACTCTCACTGAATGGCTTCTCGATACTGGTGCTACAAATCATATGACACCAAATCCTCATCTTGTTGAATCTGAAATTCCATACAATGGTCCAAATCAAGTGATTATCATTAATGGACAAACTCTTCCTATTTCTTCTACTGGCAATATTACTTTCTCCACATAAAGTTGTGCCCTTCACCTTAACAATATTTTAATTGTTCCAAATCTTAATGCAAATTTACTCTCTGTTGCTAAGTTTGTCAAAGGTAATTCGTGTCTTATTGAATTTAATCCATTTGGTTATATTGTGAAGGATCTTCAAACCAAGATGTCATTATTCGCGGGATCCATCTATAATAATCTCTACCCTATCAAGATTCCACATCACTTCAATAATTCGATTGCTCTCCAAGCTACGTCCACTTTGCTCCCTTTGTGACATCAACATCTGGGTCACCCTTGTTCTGCTATTCTTTCTAGGTTGTCTCTTCCTTTTAAAGTTCCATCCCATGTAATGAATAATTGTACTTCCTGTTTATTAGAAAAAAAGTACTCGTCTTCTATTTTCTTTATCATCTCGTGTTTCTAACATGCCACTACAAATCATTCATTGTGATATTTAGGGACCATTAATATTTATCTCTCTTTCTGGTTATCGCTACTTCATAATTTCATTGATGACTTCAGTCGTTACATTTAGATTTTTCCTTTAACTCATAAAAATTAAGTTCTTTCTCAATTTCAAAACTTTAAAACAAACATTGAAAATCTCTTTTCCACTACTATTAAAATCTTCCCGTGCGATGGAGCTCTTGAACTCATCAAAAGCGCCTTTGCCACTTACCTCTCCACATATGGTATCTCTTACCGCATTTCGTGTCCTCATACTCCAAAATAAAATGGTCTTGCTGAGCAAAAAAATCGTCACATGATTGAAACTGGCCTTACCCTTCTGCTACATGCCTCTCTCCCTAAATCCTTATGGTTTAATGCATTCTCTACAGCTACATATCTCATTAATCTCTTCCCAACACCTATCCTTCACCATAAATCCCCTTATGAATTTATTTTTCTCTAGCCACCTGATTTATCTCACCTTCGTGTGTTTAGTTGCGCCTGTTTTCTTTTTCTTAGGGCCACGCTTACAGACAAACTTACCCAAAAATCTCTACAATGTGTTTTTATTGAGTATTCAACACAATATAAAGGATATCGTTGCATTGATCCTAACACTTCTAAAATTTACATCTCTCGACGTGTTCGATTTCTTGAACATATTTTTCCATATGCTACTCTCCCTTCCCTCACCCCTAACAAACCC
>JANIPM010000004.1:58256491-58276794 GCA_027478405.1 Erythroxylum cassinoides
CATTCTTGTGTTAGGTAAAACCTAACCAATAACCACCTACTTCATTTTTGTGTTAGGTAAAACCAAACCAACCCATATGTACACTAACTATGAAATGGTGCATCTACAATTAGTGGTACACCATATTATTTCTATCTGTTATAACACAAATATATCCTCCTCTAAATTGGTTTTTTTCAATATGAAACAAGGCTAAATATCCAAGTTTGGGATCTTTTTTTAGTTTGATCAATTTAGGGCCAAACATTTTAACCTGCTCAATTAAGGTTTAAATGCTATCCAGTCTGCCAATGTTAGGATGTTTTGAATAAAAATATGACAGTGTCATACATGCGTCGTTAAGTCGATTTAGAGAGACCAGATATATTTCAAATGGTAAGTAAAACACACACATGGATTTTCAAAAAAGAAAAGAATTTATTTTATATTTTTACTCAGGACCCTAAATCCCCAAATATTCAGCCTCTTTATCTCAAAACTTAGCAAAAAGGGTTCTTCGATCTGGCATCTTGCATCCTTCATGTATCATCACTACTGATCACTCTAATCCCTCTTGTTAATCTGCTTTCCAGTCCTTTGGAGTAAATGTTCTCTCCACCAATTTCTAAGATGTGCATTTTCAACTAAAGCCCTCATCTTTGGTGGTAAGCCTTCTTTGTTTTGCATGCTGATGTAATATTAAGTTTTACTTGCAGATTCGTCTCACAAAAGATGTTTGACTATGAAGTCATTTCCATTTTTGACTCATGAGGTATATGTTTTATACTTGTGTTAATTTTAATTTTCTTCCTTTTTTGGTTCGATCTATTGTTTGGCATTTTCTTGATGCAATTGTATTGACTTTAAGCGACAACTTGACGAAAATGCTCTTGAACTCTAGGGTCAAGGGTTTGCTACTCCAAACAGTAAAGTTACTAAAGTTTGTAAAAGCCAAGGCGAGAACTTCTGGTATTATTCCTACTCTTCTTGTTGACTCCTATTATGGATTCTTACAAAACTTAAAATGACCCTTAATGTAACAGAAGTTGTAAAAATTGGGAACTTACGTTAGACTATTGATATTTCAGATTAAAAAATGGCAAGAATGCTTATAGCTGATGATATTTGTTTTAGCCCTGATGTCTTTGATGGTCTTCCTTTTGATGAAATTGAATGGTTTCTATTTTGCTCATGCCTCATTTCAATTATAGGTGCCAATCACTTTATCAATAAGAATCATATCACTATGTGGAGCATTGCGGTTATACATAATGGTTGCATTGAATATGCAAGATGATTCCGTAGAAACTTGAACATAGAGAATGTCATTTACGGTTGTTTTTTTCAAAACAAAAATTTTGTAAGATGCAAACCTTAAAAACCACACCCCATTTTCTATACAACATTAATAACCAAAATCAATGTCAAAACTTGAAATTTACATTGTAGTTAATGGTTGTATGAATTGTTCAACTAGCAATGTTGTAGAGGTACTGGCTCATATATTATAGTGGCAGTGTATAGAGAAAGTCAAGACTGTGGCTTGCCAAATTCTATGAAGAGTTTATTCATTCTTCCACCTCGTGGAATTTCACTTTTGTAGTTAATGTATGATCAAGAAGCTTTTATCTGTGCTAATTCTCATAATACAAAAAATAGAACAAAAACACTTGTATGATCAAGTTGAGTGGCCTCTTTTGTAAAATAAATTAGCTCTTGCACCTCAAGAGTGACAATAACTCTTTTTTCAATGCGCAAATACTGTTTTTCTTTCAAATTCACCAAAACTTTGCACAACTTCGAAAAAGCAAAGAAAACAAAAGCCTCTCTTTACTTAAGTTTATGCTTAAGTGATTAGCGTGGAATTATAAAAGTCATGAACATTGAATATCCATCTGTAGAAAGACTTTTAACTATGCAAAGATGTTTGTAACAAAAACTAATCTTTCTAGGAGTTCTCCAAACTTATATCTACTTCGTTCAATCTATAAAATAGTCAAAATTCTTTGGTTCTCCCAGTATTCAAACTACAAAATTAGTATAACAACATGCTTTTTGCTTGACTTCCTATGCTTCAGGAACACACATTTCACTAATATTCCTCATTTTGGTGAAGCAAATCAAAATTGATCAATTAATAGACTTTAACCAACTTAATATCATACCAGCCAGAAGTTTGGTGGTATATTCTTCGTGCCATCTCCTTCATTCCTATAAATGCATCACTATAAAGTGTATAAGAACAAATGGACTGACCCCCAGAAGAAAGATATGAAGAGAAATTGTATTTTCTATATATTGCATTTAGAGGTAATGAATATCGTACCCCATTAATGGTGGAACAATAAATTGTCTTTTTTCACTAACTCGCATACTTAAAAATCATACAGCAAAACCAACACATGAATAACATCTTTCCCCTGTAGTAACTAATAGTAAGAATTATTACAAAGAATGAGCAATAAAGACTGCCAAGGTTGGTTCCATCAATGCCAACATTCCATACATCCGAAACTTCATTCCCTACTAAAGGAAAGAATGTACGCAAGTCAAATGAGGATCAAAGGAGGACATATATGAATGTTCTCATGTTTTCCAAATCAAGATCTCATTTAGTAGACATTACCTAGGCAAAATTTTAACGGAGTTCCATAAATATTTGACTCTCCAATGTTCAATTTTCCAATGTAATGAATGCTTACCTAAAAGCAAATGGAAGTTAATTCAGTCAACAAACATAGGATGGAAATTGTCAAGAATAATTCTAAACATTGATGCTAATCAATACTTTAGCATAGAGGCCAACTTAATTACAACCTAAGTTAAGCAATGGAACTATAGCTGTCCAACTATAACCATTGAGATGTAAATATTTTTCAGTTTTATTTACCTATTTGCATGGGAAGGAACTAATGGTTTCTTGGAAAAATGATAATCACAAATATGTTGCCAAAGCGATCACATTCAAGTTAGTATGAAAGTCTCAGAGAAATTTAACAAACTATCAAAGATATTTTTATCTGAGTCAACAATTTAAATCTTGGGGCACAGTTCTTTGTAAGAAGACATACAACACTTTATCATTACTTGGAGGGCATTTTTCATGGTGAAAGGAAACATCTTTAACAAAAGATTTCTTAGAACTCATCATCGTCCTCTTCAACTATGTGCATTTCAAGCTCCTGCTACTGTCTCCCCCTCCTCTTCTCAGTACTTTTCTTCTCCTTCTGGGAATTTGGAGGAAACCTAAGTGTGCGTACAGCCTCATTATGTATGTTAGGGCAGAAGGCAATCCGCGAGTTAAAGGCAATCTGTGGTTCATTTGTGGAATATATGTCCCCTGTCTCGTTAGATACCATTCATTTGTGGTTCAATATGTTCACAAACAAACATCCTAAGATAGAACAACCTTAATATATTCAAACATTCGTAATATTAATGCAGTAGAAATAAACAATGTCAATATCTAGAAAGCAACTTTAAGCCTTCAATTTAAGAAAAGAGAAAAAGGTCAATGCCAAGAAGCAAATGTATGCCTCTAAGAATTTGTTTAAGATTAAATGTTGAAGAACAATTTTGGTATAGAAATTTAATGTTAAAAATGGCTTTCAGTACAGTTCATAAGTATTTATACATTTAACACCTTATTGTTATGAAGAGGTCTTGATCATCGAATGGATTCACTATAACTTTGTAAGCACAAGTATGTTACATACAAGAGATTATTTTCTTATAGTTAAAAAGTGAAAACTAGCCTAATGGTTTAAATGAACTTCAAACTGTGGGGCCTTTGGTCTCAGCTTCTCTAGCTTGATCATACAAATTGTAATGCAAATAATTACGAATCAACAAGTTAAGAAGTGTTTCCTGCACCAAAAGGTTATTTTGATTATGAGATTTCAACAACATTTCAAGAATAAAGTTTGTGACTAAAGAAATACCTGGCCAGTTCATCATGACGCAATGTTGCAATCCGATGAAGAGTAAGGAGGCTTCTATTGATAAAATAATTTTAAGAATTAGATTAAAAATTGAGGTCAACAAACAACGTATCAAAACATGTTCGTACTTCTACAAAAGGTTTAAATTCTTAGTAGCACCAAATAGAATAAATAAGTAAAAAGCCTTCCACTTAAACAAGAACATTTTTCTGCCATATACAACAAATGTTAAATTCAAAGGAATGCAGAAAAATCAACCCTCTAATTTTAGCAGGATCCCCAGTGAGTTTATAGCTAAGATAGTAATAAAAGTAGAGTCTTGATGCAAGAATGTTAACAATTATTCTATTCATGGTTTTAAAAAGTTAGAATGCAGATCAACGAGAGAGATTAGAGTGATCGATAATGATGATGCCTGAAAAGGCAAGACGTTATCGAAAAACCCCTTTTGCTAAGTTTCCAAAATAAAGGGGATGAATATTTGGAGATTTCGGATTTTGTGTAAAAATGTTAAACAATTTTCTTTTTTTTTTTTATAAAAATCCACGTATTTTTTTCGTGGCTTCTGAAATTCACTTGCCCTTTCTAAATTGGCTTAATAGCTCGCGTATGACACTGCTAAATTTCTGTCAAAAATAATATAACATTGAACAGGCTCAATGACATTTAGATATTTAATTAAGCAGGTTAAAATATTTGTTCCTAAATTGACCAAACCCAAAAAAAAAAAAAACCTGGGCCCAAATTTGGGCGTTTAGCGTATGAAACAGCCATATGTTTGGACTCTTTCAAATCTTATGGTTGTTTAAATAATCAAATCAGCCAAAGTCTGTCCCTAGCCAAATGTTATGTGAAACAGAAAGTGTCTGTTTTCACGTTCCTAGTCAATCCCAGTAGTTGATGTAAAATTGGTAAAACAAGAAGTGTCTTTTGTAGGATTATCTCATCTATCTGAACAACACCGCAAAATGTAGAGCTTTTAACCTATTACCGCACGAATCCTAACTACTCCCTCATTTTGCTTTTTAGTCTTTTGATTGGCGAATGTCAGCTTCTGTACTGATTAGAAATAGGTGTATATTATTCGACTTTTCCAAAACTCTAGTCTTATTTCCTTGTTATCTCTTTCACTCTCAATCCATGGAAGACGAGAGCTCAGAGAAGAGAAACAGTGCAAGATTAGCCATTATAGAACTCGCCAACATGATCAGTGTCCCCATGTCTCTGCAGGCCATCGTCCGTCTCAACGTCGCCGACGCTATCTGGCAAGGCGGCGTCAACTCCCCGCTCTCCGCCGCAGAGATCCTCTCCGCTGTCGACCCCACCGGCAGAGGCGACCCCGAGAATCTCCAACGCATCCTCCGCATGCTAACCAGCTACGGCGTCTTCTCTGAACACATTGATCACTTCGACAACGCCTCCGTCCGTAAATACTCTCTCACCGATGTCGGTAAAACCCTCGTCTCTGATGCAGACGGCCTCTCCTACGCACCCTACGTTCTCCAACATCACCAAGTACGATGAAACAAACATAACTTTGTCTTTACTTGGTCTTGTATTTTATGTACTTGAAGTTATGTTAACACAATGTTACGGGTGTGTGATTAGGACGCGCTGATGAGAGCGTGGCCGATGGTGGACGAGGCAGTGATGGACTCCACGACGGAGCCCTTTGTGAAGGCAAACGGCGAGCCTGCGTACCTCTACTACGGGAAACAGGCGGAAATGAATGGGTTGATGCAGAAGGCAATGGCCGGTGTATCTGTGCCGTTCATGAAAGTGTTTTTGGACGGTTACGATGGGTTTGAAGGCGTTGAGAGATTGGTTGACGTAGGTGGGAGTGCAGGGGATTGTCTCAGAATGATAGTCCAAAAACATCCTCAGATTCAAGGCCTTAACTTTGACCTCCCTGAGGTTGTTGCTAGAGCACCCAAAATTCCTGGTAAGATAATTACCCAAAATACCTTTTTTTTTTCGATCGTTCACGTGTCTGTCATACTCGTACGAAAACAGCATGGTAGAAAGCGAGACAGGATTCTCTGTTTAATATTACGCCGTCTTATTCTGTTTTATAAAATCTGTCATTTATTTTGTGGGATCTACGCAAGATTTCTGTTTAATATTACTTCGTCTTATTCTGTTTTATAAAATATGTCATTTATTTTGCGGGATCTACGCAAGATTTATACGAGACTCACATAAAATAAATGACTTAGATTTATTGAACACAATAAGATACCATAATATTAGACAGACGATCTGAACTAGTAGAGAACACAAGGTAGGGTCATAAATAAAAGGCTTTTAAAGCTTTGGAAGAAGTAACCAACCCTTTCTTTCTTTTTTGAGTTCTTTGCAAGCAGCTTATTTTTAAATTTATCAGCAGTTTTTTTTAAATTGATCCACAAAAAATTAATTTATAATTAACTATTAGCTAACTGATGTTCGAATCAATTAACAGCTAATACAATCAATTGATTGCCACCCATAACCTTTCTTTTTATTGTCATTTTCTCGGTACCAAATATCAATCAATTGTTTCCAAAGATTTGCTCTCTTTAGTAAATGGGATCATATAATAATATCAAGCAATTAGGGTAAATACAGATTTTGAAATAGGGAGAATGGTGGTTGTAGGTGTTACTCACACAGGTGGGAACATGTTCGAGGCAATTCCTGATGCCGATGCTGTTTTTATGAAGGTGAGTAAGAGATTTTTCCTCCGCTATTTCTAATACTTGAAAATCCTTCTTCTCTTTGCATGTTCTTTCCTTCCGAATAGATGCCCTGTTTCGGTTACTCTGTTTATACTCTATTATATCCCATTTCATCTGCGCATAAAATGTGGGATCAATGTGTAGATGAGGTGAAAGTAAGTTAACTATCAGGGCATGTGTCAGCATTAGTAATTTAGTATTAAAAGGTGGAAGTATGAGTCAAGATCTTGGTTTCATCTAAATTTTAAATTAAGGTTCGTTACATTGGATAGTGATATATAAGATACCCCTTTGTATAGTTCCTAGTGACTCCAAGGAGATAGCGACACAATAAACACGTCAGCTTGTAGGCGAGATCAATCTTGAACACAGGAACGCCTTCTTTTATTATTTCTCTGACCTGGTCAGACATTCGAAAGACCAAATTACTTTCTGACAGCTATAATGATTTAATATATATATATATATATACAGATTCTAGTACCCATCTTAATATAGCCAACTCTTATTGTTCATAATTCAGTACGAGCCCCGTAAGACCTGAATTACATATGTATGTAATGATTCTTTTGGCAGTGGATTTTGTGTACGTGGAAGGATGAAGAATGCAAGCAGATAATGGAGAACTGTTACAAGGTGCTTCCAGCTGGGGGGAAGCTGATAGCTTGCGAGCCAGTGTTGCCAACGCATTCGGATGACAGTCACCGAACTCGAGCTCTCCTCGAAAACGACATATTTATCATGACAATATATGGGGCCAAGGGTAAGAACAGAACCGACCTAGAGTTTAAGCAGATAGGTCTGTCGGCAGGTTTCTCTCAATTCAGGGCTCTATATATTGACTATTTCTTTACCGTCTTGGAGTTCCAGAAGTGACACCATATGCATACTGAGCTAGTTAAAAGTACAAAAGACAAAACAATGAAGTTCTGAGCTAGTTATCTTATTATGTTTATGGCAATCGTTCTTTGTAATCTTTCTGTGACTTGATGTGTATCAAAATTAGCACATTACTATGGATGTTGTCAATTGTTACTAAGCAATGTCAATGAGTCCAAATGAAATCTTGGTGCTTGCCATCATCAGAAAAGCTGGATAATTTATTCTGCATATTAAGCCACTGATTTCCATCGATATAGGAAACATCAAGGTAAGGTTCTGCCTCATCCTTTGTCAGTAGTTTCCCATAAGAAGCTCTGTTTGTGTAGTTTGCTCCAGCTCCAAAACACTCATACTCCCCAAAGAATACCGTCCTGGAATGACACATTGAAAAATATAAACGTGTTAAAGACACTACTTACAATAGATTTCTATCAAATTTTAAATCTGTCATCAATATAAAAACAAATTTGGTTTTACATTGAATCAAAAACCTTATTCAGGGAAACTTGAATGAAGAAAAAGAGAGGAAATTATTAACATCTGTAAAAGGGATAGATCACGTACTGGTCTCTAGAGGGGTCTCTCCAGTCGTTCCATCCATCTGGAGAAACAACATCAGACATGTAAGTTGTGGAGAAGATAACAGTAGCATATGCTCCCCAAGCTCGACCAAGCCACACTTTTCCACTTCCACTAATGCTACAATTCACGAAGGAAAAACCAGTTTGCTCGCTTGCTGATTGCCTTGCTTGTGCCGTAATAGATCCACTTACTCCTCCTGTTGGTGGCTTTGCTATGGAATTGATGGTACATCCCTGCCAGAATTAGCTAATCACTTTAATATTTGTCCATCACTCTATGGGCTATCGATGAGTTCTAAAACTGACTCAATTCCAGAAAGAGTAGGGTATCATTATCTACAGAAGAAAAGTCACTTTCTTTTTGGTTCAGTAGTTACACCCTAAAAGTCCATTTTCAATACAACAGTATTCCTTTTCACGTCCTAAATAACGAACTATACTAAAGTAACAACTTTTATAGGGAAGCTATAATTCAGTGGTTAAAGGGCATATACAAAGGAAGACTATGTCCTGCAAGCAAAAATTTCAAAACAAGAAACATTAGAAAAAATAAAATACCTCAAAGAGTGATCTAGCATTGCCAAAAATGAAATCTATAGACCCTTGGATAAAGCATTCTTTAAAATAATGCCTTCCACGATCATCATTAAGCGTGTCTTGAGAACCATAAAATCCACATCCATAAAACGCAGCTTGATCACCTGTTATTCTAAGTGCCACAGCTTGACCTCCCGCTTGACCTGGTGATGGAGAAGGAGCTGTGTTCTTCTCAAGAACCCCACAAGAAAATCCATCAAATAAAGGAGTTACAGATAAAATTTGATAACAACTTGAGTTATGTGTGGCGTGAGAAATGCCTTACGTCAAAGCTAATATTGTAAGCAGTGAAGTTAGGGGAAGAGATAGCAACTGAAGCGCTATAGATTGTGCCTCCAGTAGAATTTGCAGTGTCGTTCCATGCAATAGCAGTATTGAGATAACCCTGACCTTCAAGTATCAAGTTTGTTTTGTTAGCGTGCACTATCACCTTCTCTCTGCAAGATATAGTTCATTCAAGCAGGTCAAGTCTCTCGTCTGATAAATTGAAGGGAAGTACGCTCATGGACCAACAAGAAACACAGGAATGGAACAGACACGAGAAACTTGATGAGCACAAGAACATAACCTGTAGGTACCGGAATCAACTATAATGAGAGTAGGAGAAGAGCTGGACTCAGGGACAGCATCAACTGCGTCCTGAACGCTGCTGAAATTCCCACAACCATGCTTGTCGACAGTGAACACAAGCGACACTTTGTAACGGTAAATCAATGCAGATTTCCATTTGTTGTTGTTGCATTTGATCCTGCGTCTTCTATGATGATGGTGTCTATACAAGGATTTTGGTGCTAGGGAATACAGGACATTCTCTACGCCACTTTTCTCGACAATTCTGTTGAGAAAGGCAAGTCCAAAACTGTTACTAAAATTAACGGAAGAGTTTGCTTCAGGTGCAAAGGGAACAGTATAGAGGGCGATTATGAAGGAACTTAGAGCTATGGCAAAGGCCAACCAAAATGATGGTGCTTTGTTTCTCATGAGATTTAGGGGAATCTTAAAGAAATCTTATCCTGCTACTACGAGGGAAGTTTGAGTTTGGTTGTGTTAAATTTATGGGAAAGAGTTTGGATGATGATTGGCGTGGGAGGTAAGAAATGTATGGGTCTAAGAGATTTTAGTGGATGTGATGATGGGTTCATTAGCTTCTGCTTTAGAGCTAATGGTGCAGAAAAGAAATGAGGTAAAGAGGAGTGGAATAAATTTGAAGTAATGCAATATGCATACGCTAGCACGAGAAGAAGAAGGCTATTATGGTCGTGATATAAAAGCAATAAAATTTCCCATCTGCTCAGCATGTGTCTTTTTTTTTTTTTTTTTGACAATTTATAAACATTAAGCAATAAGCCAAAAGGCCTATTTCTCGAGATCTGATCTTCTGTGTCAAGAACGCTGGCCCTATCCTGTGCCACTCCATCTCAACCACCTATTTACGAGGGTGTTATATAAATGGGTGACTGGGATGGAGTGACACAAGGTAGGGCCAACGTTGCTAGCACATAAGATCAGAAAATTATTTCCCTGGTGCCCAAAGCCTTCTCAGCCATTTATTACAATAAATTAGTTCGTTGAGAGACTTTGGGCACATAAATCAGAGATTCCGGACAGGAGAACCGATCTCCAAAAGGCAGTGGATTTAGCTGATGCTGTCATTTCAAGTACCTTGACATGAATGTTGCTTCAAAACAGGAGAAACTGAGTCAATCTTCCACTTGAAATGAATTACAACTTATGGGCTCTGGCACCGCCCCAGCTTGGTTGTGAAGTCTTGTCCTTGTCTAGTTTCTTTTTTCCGATGTGTTTTAGGGGTCCAAAGTCCAAACTGTAGTCATACACCCTCATGAAAACAGGCTGGAAATAAAAAACAAGTGAACTTAAGGGTCAGTCCTGCTCAGTTACCCCCCAAGAAAACTGCAAAGGATGCCCCGACTTTTCAGTCGAGGCTCTTTAAAGCCGATAATCATTTCTACTTCTGCGATACCTCCAGGATTGCCCCCTTACTTGGATGGTAATAAAGCCACTTTCCGTTCAATCACCTTCCCAAGTCCATTTTCGGATACCTGCAATCAAAAGACTACTTGTCCTATCCTAAAACCCTAAAGCGATTTAAATTTTACAGATAAAACCAAGCAACTGCGAAATTTTAATATTGATTTTTTTGTCTTCCTATCATATATTGTTGCTGGAATGCAGGCAGATAAGTGTTGTGACTTTGGGCTACATATCGAAATATTATACATTTTAAAGGTAAACGATGGGTTGTTTTATCAGTAAAATTAGCAACACCTAAACGGACTTTGATGGTCAGCACATTGGCCTTGTTTTTGGTATCACTCACTCTAGACCACAGAATGCGAAGCACTCGACATATGTACTTGTTTTGGTATCTAGGCTATACACAATTTAGGAAGAAAGAAAGAATTAAAGAAATGAAATAAATATGCCAAGTAAGACACTAGGCTTTCTTGCTCCCTTCCCGCTGGAAAATGGCTCTTCCATTTGTCTACGACACTATAGACTCCGTACTTTGAGTGAGGATTCGACATGCAGGAACATGTTTATGTAGCATTGAAGTTCCTTTAAAGGTCACCATCTGGCAGCAGCTTTTCCTGTATATACTAAGCTGTAGCAGAGCAAATAGAGGAGTCAAAATCTGACAAGCTATAACATACATTTGTGCCCATCCGAACACAAATTTCTGCCCTGAGCAAATATACTCGCATATCTGTGGATGTAACTTCTATGTGTTCATGTTTTGTAGTGTGCTTACCTGGTCTGAGTCAACCTTCTGAAAACCAAATTTCTCGGTCCATATAGATTCTGCCTCTTCAGCGGCTGGAAGAACAAGGCTCTGAACATTCAAAAAGGACAGCAGCTTTTCTATACAGGAAAACAACAACTGGAAGTACCCCTGTGAGGATAATTAGCTACCAAAAGTTAAAGATAAGCTATCCAAATATTCAAACAGTTGACCGAAAATGTTCAAAAACTTTATCAAGTGCAGAGACGCTTAAGTTGTTCTGGACAGAATGTCATCACTTGCGATTGAAGCTGGGCATGGAAAAAAATCCATAATGTCCAGCTATTAAAACGATTAAGGGAGAAACAGAAAGGGCATCATAACCACCTTGCCATGATTCCCATTACTGGTTGCAACTAGAGGAAGCTCGGCGACTGCTTGCCCAAATATTCTAAGAATTCCAGCTGACACAACAAATGAGCTGCAACAACATATGCGTAAGTTGCTATTAATCAGAAAAATTGCTCCCATTTACACAGAAAGTTGAGGCTTACTTGACCGTTAGTACTGCACAGAACATTCCCCCATAATCTAGGCCTTTGGAATTCTTCCTGAGAAAATCAGACCTATACAGTTAGCATATTAGGTTAGAGAGCAGCAGACGAGAGTCTTGCAAACATTTAGCTTACCCATAAACCATCAATGGAATAAGGTCACGTCCAGTTGAATCAACTATGGGATCAAAACACTCCTGAAGCGTAAATAACATATCTCACTTCATCAATAATTTTCAAATGAAAGGTAAAATATTTATAATCCATTGACACTTGACAAATGAATAATATATTGTGAACAAAGAATTAAACTTCACAACAGTAACAGCTAGTAGCAAAGTTGTTCAGATTATGCGACTTATGGAAATGCATCTCCACAGAATAACGGGCACATCACAATTTGCACATCCAGAATAAAATATAAAGCAGCTGAAGAATCATACAGATAAAAGGTGACATACATCAAGTGTAACTATGTAAATTGTTGCTTGTAAGTAAGGAATGTACTCACTTGGAAAATAATTAGAGCTTGGGAAAGTAACAGTTTATTTTCACGAGAAGAGAGTTTGCCACTGAGAAGTCTCCATCTTACATCAATGTCACTAATGATTCCTAAACCTTT
The DNA here is from genome assembly GCA_027478405.1 of Erythroxylum cassinoides. Lineage (NCBI taxonomy): Eukaryota > Viridiplantae > Streptophyta > Magnoliopsida > Malpighiales > Erythroxylaceae > Erythroxylum > Erythroxylum cassinoides. Next base: position 58,269,105 of record JANIPM010000004.1, read on the forward strand.
TTGCTCATGCTTCATTTTTATGACCTCCAAAAGAGAGTCCGGAAGTTTTTCTGCTCCTCGAACGATCAATTTCTGTAAAGCAGTATGGATCCTACTGCAATCCATGGAACAAAACCACCTCCCTTTTGGCAATTCCTGCAAACAGGTAATGAAACATCTTCATTTCACAATCACCAAAATAAATACTCAATAGAATGTGAAATAAGTAGACATCAACTCAAAAATCTTCGTCACATAACTACGCCAACCGTAAAAGCACAAACCTTTAAGTTTGCAATTTTATGGCTCCTCAAACAGCCAACATGAAACTCCTTCTCACACTGCAGAAAAGCAAAGATTTAAAAACTAGTTCTGAGTCAATAAATCTAAGAAAAGCATGAAATGGCTCAAACATGTAAAGAACATGACTAGAAATCCAAGAGAAAAAACTAATCCGAATGTCAATTTCTCATTAAAGAAGCAAGCAGTTAATATTTAGTCATGTCACAGTTTGAAATTAAATAAATTACAGAAAATAGAGAACTACCTGATCACACAGTATTATTGTTCGTGGACCAAATCCAGATCTGCTAAAATCATAACCCCTACACATAGAAAAATCAAATGAATAATGTCAAAGAAAAGTTGAAGAGATCACAGAAAATCAATACATCATTACAAATACAACAAAGTTTAGGAATCACTAAATGTTTGCAAATTCAAATAGTTTCAGATTGAAGCGTAATTCGTACCGACATAACACACATCCAGTAAACTCAGCTTCTATGTTTCTTACAATTCGCATGCATCTCTTGGTTATCTGCTCTAAAGGATCAATACCAGAAATTCTTCCAGCTGCAACAGCATTCGAATTATATTCCACAAACTTTTCTCTTTGGAACATATTCTGGCAAAACTGACAATACCAGTCACCCTGTGGAATAATTGGTAGAGATGCACATCCTGTATAGGCAATAAATTGCTCACGATATCAATTCATGCAGATCAAAAATACTAATAGGAAATGACAATTTCCTTAGAAAAAGTTCATATAGAATCAGATGTTAGGTTTTGTTTTATTGTTCTTCAGATCAACTAATAAATTTTAAATAAGAAAATTGCCATGAATTCTAAAGAAACAAAACAAGTAAAGAACATGGTCCCACCTCTAAACCAAATGTATATGCAAAATATACCTAAGAACAACACAAGGTATGTGTTAAAGCAAGTACAAGTTTTTCCTGATTACTCCTTGTAATGGTAACTAAGCTATAGGTCCCTGAAAATTTTGAAGTAAGCAATGTATAGTTGTTGGAGAAAAAGAGCATCAGGCCCATAACGCAGATACATAAACACCAAAAAAAGAGGATAAACTTAATTTTACAAGTGACATTTAATAACTCTTAAGCAATTATTGCATTATAATAGACAAAAGATTAGTACTGTAAATCTTGGCATGCACCTTCAAAGCAAAGGTACCATGCTTCAGCAGAATAAAAAAGTGGGGCATTGTATGAGTCTACTACCTAAATAACCATGGTCAAGAAATTGAATATCCCTTCTTGAGTTTAGATAATTACAGCACTAAAAGTTTGAAGGAAGCCCAATCTTATGTAGTTTGGAAAGGCCCAAAACTAATAAAAAGAAAGAACAAGTTTTCCTAAGTTTTGGCCTTTAGAGAGTCCCCATGGTGAATGATTCTTGATACAACATATTAACTGCCCAAAACCCATCATAGTTACAAATAGTTCCTTCTTTGTTGCCTTTATTTCATCCTGTAACTATTTATATCTGTTTCTCGAGATGGACAATTCACTGTATTCACAATTCAGGGCCTTGGGATAAAAGACACACCAACTACCTTGTCCATTTCCAAATATTAACTGAAACCCGACTTGCGCTCAAGAAAAAATATTGGATAACCAAGGACCTTAACAAGATAATTTATCTTAAGAAGCAGATCAATCTTCTTATGATGACAAAAAAAAAATTACAAACCTTTGTGAAAGGCTCTTGGGCATCCATCGCAAAGAATAAGGTTCCCACCATCCGCACAAACAATACACAGGTCATCATTATCCTTAGCAGAATACTTACGGCCTTTTGAAAGAGAGATTGCCAATTCATGGAGTGACACACCATTAGAGGTATAGATATATGCATAGCTGTCAAGAAAACAAAACGTCCATTTTATAAAACCACATGGAAAGATACATGCATCAAAAACATAATGTATACAATCTTACGGTTTCTTGCGAGTAGCCCAGCCTGCATGAGCTTCAAAGGTTGAGGGGCTAACCTGTGCATTATTAATTAAGAATTTTCAGCACCTTTGACAGGAGATTACAGAACCAAAACATTTAACTAGAATCAAACTGTACCTCACAATTGCAGCAACAACAAAGTATTCCAAAGCCCCTTTTATAACCCAAAAGCAATTTCTGTCCACAAGAGTTCATTACTTTAAACACTAAGAATGTGACAATATATAATCATGCACAATATTTATCTTAACCACCTGCCCACGAGCATAGTATGCTACTTCAGTTCCATCAGGCAATCCACCTTCCTCAAAAACCAATTTATGCAAGCGCTGATCTCTTTAGAAAAAAAATAATAATCATGACCAATTACTATGCATAAACAGATTTAATAGTAAAGAAGCAACAAATACAAGAAAACTATCGTGAGAATAATAAGAATAACAATGATACAAATATAGGGAAAGAATCTAACTTTGTCGTTATTCTCCACTGACACTTATTTTGGGGAGAGACACTTGCTTGTAGGCTTTTCAAGGACTTTGACATTGATAAAGGTTTTGATTTCCTGAAACAAGGGCCCAAAAAAAGAAACATGTAAATTCAATAATGTGTACTAAGGAAATCAAATAATAAAAACTCAACAGATGAAAATATTAAATCATAACAATGTTTATATGCTAATGCAACTTTAGAATAAAAGCTACAGCAAACTTGTCAAATAATGAATGAATTGTTAAATCTTAAACCATGATAACGAAATGACAAATCAGCGTGATGTTAAAAAAAACAACCTCCATGTGGTCTTCCATGGCTTAAGTTTCCTTGATGACACATGCAATGAAACACTTTTTTAGGGATTTTTGATCATATCCTAATGACCTGAAGTAGCGTAGAATTATGAAATAAGGAATGTACACAAGATAGCATAACACCAACCCAGGCATCCAAAAGAGTGTTTAAAACTAATAAGTCTTGCCAAATGATTGACAGGAAAAACCGCAAACATTTTCTTACTATGACAAAGAGTAAAAAAATCAGCATCGAAGTCAGATAAAAGAAATAAAGTAGAATCTGAGATGTATATGATACTAACTCGAAAGCTGTTTTCTGTTCAGTCCTTTTTCTAGATGACATGCGCACTGGAGAATTTGTGGACTTTATTCTTATTTGTGATTTTGCTGACCTGAATGATTCAAATGAGTACACAAATAAGGGCAAAAGTCACAAAATGACAATACAGCAATGCAATGTAAGGAAATGAATGTAGGCATAAATCATGTGCTCAGGTGTTACTTGCTTTCCAAAGATAAAAGCAAAACAAGGGAAAAAATATACACTGACAAATCACAGAACCACAAGGGATACCAACTTTCTTTTGATCATAGCTGGAGTACTCTCTAGCGAGGATGTACCAATTGAAACACTGTTGGAGCAGTCCAAAGTCAAAATTGGTTCAGTTGAGCTAAAGGAAAAAAAAAAAGTATGATTAAAAAGCTGATCTCACGCATATATAACTCATACATAACTCACACGATAGTAGGAAAAACCTACTATGCTGATTCATTGAGTGACTAGGAGCATATCGGTTAAGAGGATAACAAAGGGCATACCTAGCAGTTGCACTAGTTTCAATAGTTAAGCTTCCATGGGATTCTTTGGAGTCTGCACATGAATTGCATAGAGGCCCTACTTTGCCAACATAGATCGTAGGAAAGATACCTAGATTGTTTCAAAGAAGAAAGAAAAAATGATAATAGAAGGTTTGAATAAATTTCCCACAGAAATATCACAAAATTCAACCAAATAAGCCACCTTTGCATCTTCTACAAGTGAATGTTTTTTCTTCAGGCAAGCCACTAATGGCACTTTGAATTGTAGCTTCTAAAGTATCCAAAGAAGAAGACCTGCATGCATTCAATACATCAAGCAGGCTCTTGCCATTCTCAAAACAAATGTATTGTCCTGCACGTCTGTATTGTTTGATTGCATGGATCTCAAATTGCGAAGGTGGAATGACCTATACAGTGACAGAAACAACCATCACAAAATGATGTATATGTCGAACCACATTGCAACAGCAAAACATACTGCAGAAGTAAACCATACTTACTCTACGGCCCTTGCAGAGTGAACAAGAACACAGAATCCCAATATCTTTAATCATACCCCGGAGTCCAAATGCTTGGAACTAAGATTTCCGAAGGAGATAAAGAGAATCTTATGAGCTGCCTTAAATGAAAAGAATCACTTGCAGGAAAACTCATACAAAAAATGACAATGTACCTTTTTGCCACCCATGTATACCACCGGCACCCCCTCAAGTAAACCAGTCTCAAACAGTTCCTTGACAGTCATCGGTACATTCTCCAGCGCAATCTTTTTCGACATTTTCAACTCCAAATTCTTCTTTGGTGGAGTCAATGCACTTCCTTCAGCTATCGTCTCAACATCAACTCTCGAAACTGTTTCACCGTCGATAGCATCAAACCCATTAACCTTAACCTCGACTGCTTCACCTTTAACTTTCATAGTGGACTTAGTAAACCGTTTCAACTTCTTCCTCTTTAGAGAACTGCCCTTTTTAACCATCAACATAATGGGACCGTCTTCATCAGCCTCACCCGACTTGTCATCCTTAAACATACCCATCTCCACACTGCAATGAGCTCGACCATCACTCAGATTACCAACCACTTGGCTTTCTTCCTTCACATTATCAACCCTTTGTCTCTTTTTAATTACACTTTCAATAACCCCGCAATTTTTACTTCCATTGTCCAACACTCCAGTTTCCCCGTTAACAACCCAAACTCCTCTCGAATCATTATCTATACTCATTCCGTTATTACTTACTTCAAATTTTGATTCTTCAAAGCCCTCAATTGATTTATCTCGTGCATCGACGTTGACACAGTCAAATAATTCACTAGCTCTACTCTTCCGAGAATAAACAAAGTAGCCATTTACCTTATCGAACTTGATTCTCTTACTACAACTAAGAGCCTGTTGAGTCGGTGACTGAGTCACAGTCTCCCCACACTGATCAACGGCCTCAGAATCGAGCTCCCGCTTCATGACTAAGAGCGTAAAAGATCAACTAGAACTCGAAGGATCGAAACCCTAAGCATGAAATTGGGGCCGAAAACCACCGATTAGAAGGTTTCGGCCCAGAGTGAGCGAAACAACCAGAAAAAAAACGGCGCCAGAAAAGAGGGTAAAATGGAAATTGGAGGAATAAGAGGAATCGGAGAAGTAATTAACGGGTTGTTGAAGAGCAGAAAACAAGGTTTATGGATTCTGGATTTGGGGGTTTGATTTTGAATTGATTTTAAGAAAAAAAAAAAAATTAAAGACGGGAAGAGCAAGGCTAAAGGAGTCGTACTCGTGTCATGTTAGGAGGTGAACTGACCAAGTAGATTTAGTGAGAGAGCGGGTGGAGAGAAAAATGAGATGAGGAAGTGGCAGGATATGTAAATATGTTGAAAAGAGACACGGTGAATTTACTTTGACACCCCTTTGGTCTACTTTGTATGATTGACGTGTGAGAAAAACTTCGAAACTCGGATTTATGTTAATAACTTTAACTTCATGAAAATAGTAATACCATATATTATAAAACATTAAGCTTTAAATAACTTTAGCATTGTATTATGCTAATAACTTCATAAAAATAGTAATACCATATATTATAAAACATTAAGCTTTAAATTAATTTAGGATTGTTAACTATTGATAATTCTTAACAACTAATTTAGTATAAATTGAATTTATCTCATTAAAAACAAAAAAAAATTCAAAATCATTATTTTATACATGTGTTTAATTATAATAAAATAGGTTGAAGGTACTTTTTAATTCCTAATATTTGTATTAAACTTTAAATTAGATTATAACACTTGTCAACATACAAAAATAATCTCCAACTCCCCCCTCCTCCTAACATCCGTAGCTCTTCCTCTAACGTATCCCTTAACTCCTTTTCATCTCCAGGCATTTCTTTCACCAAAAAATCTTGGCTATAAGCCCTCAGAAATACTACCCCAGCTCTGAAACTTCACTATTGTCTACCTAGAGAGGACTCTTCCATAGTAGCTCCTATGATTGATATCCTCAAAGAGGGGGCTTTAAAATGGAATTGTACTTTCATAGGTTTTTTCCTAAATAGAAAACATGCTTCCCAGGAAATCAACTTATGGGCCCTTCTCCATTAGAAGTCCTTAAGCTTGCTAGAAGTCTTAGTTCTCGAAGAAAATTTGTTCCTATTCAAGTTTGCTTCCCTCCTTCTAGGCTCAAATGGTAAATGAAGTAGGTCCATGGCATTTCTATAATAACCTTTATTTGTATAGAAATGAGAACCTAGTTTTAACATGCAAAACAATAAGGTGAAGCAAGTTCCTTTATATCTTAACATTTATGGTCTTCCATTAGAGTACTACGCTATTGAGGGCCTAATCTATCTTACCAGCGACCATGGTAAGCCTTTATGCTTGGATGAAGATACTACTGACATAAAAAAAAAAGTGGGATACACTTGGGTGGACATCTTATAGCCTCTTCTTGAACTCATTCCAATTATGAGGCTTGATAAAGATGATGAACTTTTTTAGGACTCGAAGAAAGTTTCCTATAATTGGAGACCTAACTTTAAGTAGAAGAATAAATGGCAACCAACTGAAAGGGTGCTCAAAATTAGCTTTTATAAGGAACTAATGAGCTCCTTTACAAAGGATTCAGGGGAGTTACCACTAAAAAATCTAAACTGAGAACCGACTCCCTAGTCCTAAGTAATGATGCCTAATTACCTTATAATCATATACAAACTAATGACCTTAAAGTAGGAGTGGTAGGAAATCTAGACACTGAGGTTGTTAATCTAAGTTGGAAAACTCTCAAGAGGAAAATATTCCAAAAGAGGCTACAACTCCTAGCAAGTTACTTGATGGTGCAAGAAAGGATTTCCAAGTAGTTAATAGAAGGAGATCAAATTGCAAAAGAAAAGGCGTTAAGTCTTCCCCTAATCTATTTCACTCATCTGTTGGAATATTAGGGGCATTAATTACCCTAATAAACAACTTATGCTTAGAAATTACCTGTAGCACCCCACTCCCATAAGGCACCTACCCGACATTTATGGGTAATATCTAAATCAATGCTTCGCGAGAGTGGCGCGCTAGAACACTCAATCAGTCAAAACTCAGTACATATATTTTTTAATACAATCAAAATATGCGAAAATCGATAATTAATTCGGGTCCGCTATATTCGTAAACTTTTTCAATCATAACAATACAATCAATAGAATTTTTAATAGTCATTTGGGCCCTTTCACAAAAACAAAACACTTTAGCCATAAAGTCTTTACATTACAATATAAATCATATACACCTTTTTACAAAACTTTCAAAATACATAATTTGATACAAAAGTTGTGGAATATACAATTCCAT
>JANIPM010000004.1:58513600-58528209 GCA_027478405.1 Erythroxylum cassinoides
TTATGCTTTGATGCATTATAGTATAATGAACAGCTTTTATTACTTAGAATGAATTAATGTAATTTTTATATTTTATAAAATTTTATCATAAAATTGGCCTATAAATTTCTTTAATTTTATAAATATTAATACATTTTATTTCTATCCACAATGTGAATTAATTATAACTTGATGTATTAAACATTAAATTAAAATTTAATATTAGCAAGTAATAGTATAATTAAAAAATAAAAAAGATAATAAAACTAGATATGCTTTTATTTTTAATTTTTTCATTACAGATCTCAATTTTCTTTTCAATTTTTGTTACAAATCTTAATTAAATAGTTTATATTTTAATATAATCAAAAATCAAAACAGAAAAAAAAAAGAGTAATATCAAACTACATTAGTTATCAAACAACAATTATTCATTTAAATTAAACTTGGATTAAGTTACCCTCGTCGCAAAGAAGGATTATCCTAGGCTTAGATTAGGTTACAGACAAAGCTGTCTTCAAACTTTAAAAATTTTTCTTAAGTTTTTAACCACTACCGATGGTCACCGGTGACAAAATGACAATGATAAGTCAAGGTCACATCGGCGACATTGTCTATGCCACCACTTGCATGCGACCCTATGCCAGCCACCCCTCATCAATGATTCGCGCAGCCAGCCCCTCACTGCTCACATTTTAATAGTAAATCACTAATGACGACCATTCACAACCGCCATCAGCCAACAATCGGGAATCTCTGTCAAGCACACATGTGGAATTTGGTTGGCCGGTGATGAAATTTTAAAAAATAGAAACTATTAATGAATGCTACTTTGAATACTTATGTAGGTTTCAATCAAATCAACTCCCTAACAAAACAAATACAATTGTCTCGTTTGTTTATTAGAATGTTCAAAGCCATCCTCTTTCTCGTTAACAAAAAAATTGAAAATATGTTATTTTAATTAAAATTTTAAAATTAAATCATTACATTAAAGATAATGAGTAATTTATCTTTCTTTTTTTTTTATCATTAGAGATTTATGCAGTTAAATCAACAAATACTAAAATTAAATTCAATAGATAAAAAATACAAAAATATATATTATTTCCATCTACATTGAAGGCTATAATACTAAAAAAAGATTTTGATTGCAAAATCATATGATCATCATATATAATTCATAACATCCATAATTAATATGACTAAATTATTTACAATTTTTTTCCATCTTTTCACATCTTAAGTAGAAGCTTTCGGTTTTCTTTCAAAATTCTTTTTGTGATTTTCTCACAATTGATCATTTTTTAAAAAATTACATCATATATATTACATATTTTAGTTTTTTACTAAATAAAAGTAAGGTTACGTACTATCGAACTTCTTGAGACCCCACATTTCAAATGATAATATTATATATTTTAGTTAATATTTGCATTAAATTATATATATTTGATAATATATAGAGAATCATTTAAAATAATCCTTAAGTTGATGAAATTGTCAAGGTTTTATTACTTTTGCTGATTTAATTTTTTTAAAAGTTAAAGGCATTCATTAATCACTTAAGTTATTCATATAGATCCTTCAATAAAAAACTTCAAATTAATTAAGAGATTTAGAATTTCTAAAGCCTTAAATTCTCAAAATCACAAATTTAAATTAATTGAGTTTTTTTTTAATCATAATCTTTTTGTCTGTCACAACTCTTTCTCTTCATTTAAACCCTAAATCTCTGAAATCAGATTTGAATTAATTTTGGATCTTTCATAATTTTGTTCTCTGCCGTCGCTCTCTTCTTTGAATCTCGTATGGATATTACAGTGAAGATGCGCCAAGTCGAGTCAGTGCATGGGATGATTACTCTATGTGCTAGGCTGTCTTTCAAAAACCCCCAATTATAATGAGTCTTTCAGGTTGCGGGTTAGCATCTGGATTTCATGTTCTTTTCATAGTCAAATTGTCAAAATACGTTTATATGGTTCTTTAGCCTGCAACTTGCAAGCTTTCTCACCCCTCACTTTTATTCATAGTCACTTGTCTTCCTTCCTCATTCTTTTGTTTTATTTCTGTTTTTGAATTTGTTTCTTCTCCACCTGGAAGCTATCTTGGAATACTAACATAAAACAATCAGTGGATTGAGTGCAGTGGAACGAGTTTGGAGAAACTTCGTGAAGCCAATCTGTTAATGGCTTGTGATGATATTACCACACACTCAAAAAGAAGCCATATGATGGCCGCATCTGCAGTTATTTGACTTGGCGAAGTGAAGAGGCTCTTGAGTTCCTCCTGCTAGTATTGTTCTGACGTCGCGGAAAAAGCTCTCTAATGTAAATGATCAAGGGCTAACTTACTAACTAATTTCTGAAATGAAGAGTGTGATAGTTTCCAGAAAGCCATCAAGTTATGGCCCCAGCTTCCCAGCATGCGACAAAATAGATCAGTCTGTTAAGGCACTTAAAGAGCATGTGGATACCGGTATTAAGCAACATGGTTTAAGACATTCAAAGACATGGAAGAAGACAGTTCTGGGCCTGACAATTCGGTGGACGCACTTGTTCTCCTGCAGAAGTCCATACTGGAAAAGCAACGGAACCTTTTTTTGAGAAGACGTCTCAACTGATTCACCTAGCAGAAGGAACTCACAAGAAGAGAGAAAAAGAGAAGGAATAGAGAGAGACAGTGAACGAGCAGTTTCATTTATAGAAGCAGTGAGATGCTCTCTTTTTCTTTTGTCCAAAGACCATAAATCTTATTCAAGAAACTTTTAAAGGCGTAGGTTTCAGGTACTAAGATCGGATTCATTAGTGCTAAAGAAACATGTTCAAATGGGGTGTCTGAAATTGCCGTTTGAACTAGCTAAGATTGCCAGACATCGTTAGCGTTGTAAGGTCTGAAGATAGTCAGGAGTGGAAGATGCAGTTAACCTGAATGCCAGGACAGCAATATACTTCAGTCTTCAATGATATTCACAGTTCTACTTCAATCGATTGAGGAAATACACTAGACTGTGTTTTACTAAGGTTTGCTTGCTTGCGCTAGCTCAATTATAATATGGCAGGAGGCAGACGTTGTATTAGAAAATATAAATTTAGCAGCAGCCTATACATGAAAATTGGATGTCAGATGTAGGTCAACTGATGATGCAATCAAATTGAAATTCTTGTTTCCTTCCCATTCTATATCTGACGTATGGTGTTTGATGGTTGATTTCAAGTCCAAATCAACGTGGACAAGCGGCAGATTGATTATCATGTTCATAATTTGCTTCTATTCCCTGCTTAGCGTGCAGCATGTACCATTTACACTTGACAAAACATGCACTATAACGTCTTATTATCTTTAATCAGTTTCATATTAGGACTTTACATAACATCTTTGATCACCTTTGTTCCCCTCGTGTCTTTCATTTTTACCAGAGAGTGAATTAAATATATGTGGAGGAAAAATTGGAGAGTTTCTGTTGGTCCTTGGTAGGGTCAAGTTGTTTGGGTCATTTTGGTTTGAAGTTTGAAGCATACATTTTTCTCATGGATAAGATTTACCAAGACATATAGTACTATCATGGCAGGCAGGCAGGTAAGCAGGCGGGCACGCTCGCACGCAGGTAGCAGTTTGATGGCTAAATTTCTTGCTCAACACATCCATGTATTATAATAGACACTAGCAAGTGTTCCTTGAAATAAGAAAGCTCATAAACCAAGCAAATACACGTTCATAGATGACTCCAGTAACAAGCCTTGGGCAAAGGCCTATGGGCTCCATCAACATACACGTTTATTAAGTACCAGAGAGACAGGCACTAATCACACGAAATTTACATAAGAAAGGACATAAATGAAAGGAAAGCACAACATGTCTGACTTGCCCTGGAGAATGTTTCCTCCAAGCTCAAATGACATGGAGGAAAGAGAAACTCAGAGGGAACTGGTAAATGCCAAAGGATCGAAGTTGCCCTATAAGAGAAACCGCCGCCCTTTAAGAGGGCGATTCAGATCCGACAATCTCCATTGCTTCCACAATGCCGGAGAGTTGGAGAAACAGATATAACAACCTACACCAACATCAAGGAACAAGAAGTGACCACCCCCATCACTTTATTGGATGAGAATATTGTCAGGGGTGGCCTGAGAATGAGCAAAAGCATCATCCCATGTTGGGATGGTGCAGTTCTAAGAGGGTTTGTACACGAAGCTAGTAGTTGGTTGTTATAGGGTTGGTTCTTTATCAGAGTCATAAGGGCAATGAAAGGGTGAGATGACTTAAGTAGAAGTGTGTTGTCACTTTTTGGTTTAAAGGAACCAAAGAGAAAAGTAGGAAAGAGGGACATGGAGGTTGGATGTCTGGCATCTTCCCAGGATATACCATTGCCACCTTCTTTTTATTATTTCTTGCAATTTTCCTTTCCCCTATCTTTGATTCCCATCTATTCTTCTTCGTGGTTTAGTGGCAGCAGAAGATAGTTTTTACTCTTTAGAGAACAGTACGTTCAGTGGTGTCTTAACCTATTTTATTGGGACGTATACTACTGCTTTTCATTCTTTGGAAAGAAGTAAATTAATGGAATTATAGAGAAAAGAAAATCGTAAGTTAAATGTTTTTATCTGATGCTGTCCCTTGATTCTTTAGGTCTTAGTCAGCATGGCCTACATGAAGATGAAATGTTGTTCAACAAAGTGGCATGTATCCACAGGAAAAAACAACTCGGTGATAGCAACTGTATTGATGGGAAGCGATGAGATCTTATGTGGCCCATTCTGGTTTTGGTCGTCGGCCATTAGATCTTGATGCGTCAGGATACACTGGTGTCATGTACACAACCATACACCGTCTCCAAAGGTTGCCTCTTATTCAATATAAGGTATGCCTTTTCTTTAATGTTCTTTTGATATCTTTTTCCAGTCTGGGTGAGATTTCATGTTCTTGGTGACAACAGCGGTATCTTCTTTTATACCCCCAAATGGGAGAGTTTAATAATCCTTTTGGATTGCGTAACGCCTTTTGAAGAGAGTCATCGGATGCAAACATCAGCTTGTTAATAAATTTTCATTACAGATTGCAGATGAAAATGGCAAAGTTGAATCACCTAGATTGCATTAAACTTGGATAGCATCTAACATAAAATGAATAGAAAGGAACGGACGCAATGTTCCCAGTATCGTATTTGAGACATTTATAAAATGCAAATGATACTGTTGTTCATTGTTTCTGATGTCCATCTTTCATATTTCAATCCTCCTAGTTTAAAAGCTTCGACATGTATTTACTCTATTGGAACTTCAATTATTAAGTATAAGTGAAGAGTTTGAAGGGATATAATTAACATTAATTTACTTGATAAAATATAAGAAGATTTATGTACTGAAATAACAATTTTAAATTGGAAAATCAGAATAAAAATGCCAACTCTAGAGAAACCTGCAATATCAGTGACTGGATTCTTGTACAAGAAGCGGACAAGAGTAGGAAAACGTAATGATGAAGTGGGATGCAACATATGGGCATCTAGGAAAGTGGACCAAGAATATTATTTTGATGCCAAAACATTTTTCTGCACGTGCTTTATTAAGTATTTCTCTTCCAACCGCAACAGAAGCTGCACTACAGATAGTCCATTGACAAGGTTCTTGGATGTGCTTACTTGAACCTGTAATTAAAGCAGGTGCTGTAGGTGAGTCTATTGACTAAGAAATCGTATTCATATTTGGTAAATTTATCAGAAATGGCTTCCAAGTTTAACACCTTGACAACAGAACGACCAACTTTTCAGTATTGGTGAAATGGAAGGATTCAAGGAAATTATAAATTGGAAACCCTCATGTTTCCTTAAAATTACCTCTTTATGGTATGAGCTGCTTTAAGCTTCATCACAAGTTCCTCGCGCTGTGCTTCAACCTCAGCATATTTGAGGCTCATATGTAAATAGCGGTCCTGAATTTCTCTCAACTCTTTTTCCAGTGACGATTTAGCGCGTTCATATCTTTCTTCTGGGGTGGCTTCAATTTCACCTACTGATTTTCTTGAAGATCCTGTGTGGACTTTATGGCCCTCAAAGGTTAACCTGTATGGCAGGTAGAAATTTATTAAGAGAACTACAAATACTGTAACTAGAGATTGTTAGCTGTGGAAAATGGTTTAAATCTGTAGGTGGAATGTCTAGTATCAATCATCTAATCAATAAATGAGGCAGTCACTTGAATAGATGGATTCAAGTATCTTCTATCCTGGAAACAGACTAGGCCTCTTAAGATTAAGATGTTGTTTAAACGAATTTATGTTTCCTCACATACTTACCTTTTAAGCTTAGCCTTGTACAGCTTATTCGATTGCATCGCCTTAGCCAGTTCATCTTGGAGGATACGAATTTTTGATGCAGGATCAACATCAACAGCATGGCTTTCATGATAATGGTCATCTGTATATCCGTTGTCACACTGTTTCAGGAAAAACAAAAACAGTAAGTTCAGTGAGAAAAGATCTTTCTTCCTGCAATTAGAACCAGACAAAGTTGTAAAAAAAAATTGTAGTAGATATGCCTGAATGTCAAATTTAACAAGAGAAAAGAGAAACTGATGCCATACGTCTTTCTGCTGTACACTTTTAAATGAATCGAAAGCAATTAGCTGCCTCCCGTTGAGTTTCTTTTCTTTCATCATTTTTAGTTCCTCCTCAAGGGATTGAGCTTTTCTTTTAGATTCACTTTTCTCATCCTCGAGTTGTTTTAGCTGTCGATGAAACTGTGTATTCGTTCTCATTATCTGGCTGATCTCTTTTTTGAGCTCTGTATTCTGCCCAATCAATGCCTCTTTTGCCATTATTTCAGCCTCCATCCGCAGAAGTTCTTTCTCTACACAAATCCTGTTGTCTTTAAAGCCCTCTAGTTCGGACACAGCCTGCTTCAAGGTAGCAATCATCCCAAGAAATGAATCTTTTTCCACCTTCAATTCTTCACATTCTTCAGACACTAAACGCAATGAAGTTTCGAGTTTCTCTTTCTCAAATTTGGTGGTTTTAAGCTCGTTCTTCAAAGATGCTACTTCATCCTGAAGTGTTCCTATTTCCATTGACTGAACCTTCAAATTCGTAAACTTGTCCATGACTTGTTGCCTTTCATACTCTGATACTGTAAGTTTTAGTTCAAGATCATTAAGTAAGGTCTTAAATTTTTCCTCGTGTGATTTGTAGCTCTCCATCAGCTTCACCATTTTTTCATTTTCAGCCTTCAAAGTTTCTTGGTTTTGCTTCAAAGCATCCAGCTCATCCATCAAGCTTCGAATCTGAACCTCAGATTCCACCTGTGCGGTATTGAGATCTGATTCTAGCTTGGCTATGTTTGCACTTAAATCAGATACTTCATGCCTAGCATCAGAAGCTATTTGTTCTTTCTCATTTTTAGTTGTTGAAAGTTGCAACTTGAGTTCCCTCGCTTCTCGTCCAAGGCTCTCATTTTCTGCCAACTTCTCCAGATACTTCTGGTTCAATAAGCTATGCTTCTTGTTATGGGTTTCCAATTCCTCACAAAGGAAGTCCATTTGAGAAGTTAAGCTTTTCTCTTTGGAGGCACTGTCTTCCAAAAGTGAAGAGATCTTTTCATCTAAATTCTTAATTCTATCAGAGTACTCGACCAAATTTCTCTCCGACTCTCTCAGTTTTGTCTCTAAGTGAGTACAATTTTCCTGCAACTCCATGTTTTGACTTTCCAACTCTCCATTTGATTGTTGAAGTGAACTGCATTCCTCCCTTAGACTTTCCACTGTACTTTGCAACTTTGGTTCTGCTTTTCTCAGATATTCAAGTTCATTGTGAGCTCCTGACAATTGATCCTGCATTTGTTTAAGCATCTCTTCGTGATCTGTCTCTTCAGTCTCCATATCATTCCTCAATCTTGCTATCTCGGCTTCAAGAGTCCCAACATGAGACAGGGACTTCTCTATTTGAAGGGAAGTCGACTCTTTCTCATCTGTCAGGAACCTCAATTGAGTTTCAGAGCGAGAAATGCATGCTGCCAACTCCTCATTCTCCTCCCTTAGTTTTGATAACTGATTCTCCAATTCATGTTTTCCATTCTCCAACTCTGTTGATTTTTTCTGAAGATATTTGTTGGCAGAAACATGAGACTCGAAACTGCTGCTAAGCAGCATTAAATCATTTTGCAAATCATTAAGGCATCTTGTAGCAATGTCGCTTTCTCTTGTGACAATGACGATGTTTTCTTCAAGCTGGTCCTTTTCGTTCTGAAGAACTGAAAGCTTGGATTCAACTTCTATTTGATACCTTTGAAGGCTCCCAATCTCTTCTTCTTTCGACAACAGCCCAGCCTTAAGATTTTCTCTCTGTTCCTTGCTTTCCTTCAGTTCCTTCCTCAGTTCCCTAACTTCCATTTCAAAGTTCAACTTCTCACTCTCAAATTTTTCAACTGAAGGACGATGCTCTTCCATAATCTCCCTGAGTAATTTCTTCTTCAACTTCTCTTCAAGATTATCTGTTTCAGCTTCATGACTGCGTACTTCAGACATGGAACTTTCCAAATATACACCTGCCTCCATGGAAATGGTATTGGTTGCCTCAAGTTTGAGAAGAAAATTTTCATCTGTTAGCTCCTGACATTCGCTTTCTAGTTCCAGCAGCTTGATTTTCAGAGATTCAATTTCTTTGATCAGGTCCCTATCTATTTCATTTGTTGGTCCCATTTCCCCGGAACCAGGATTTATCTGCCGAGATTCAGATAACTTTGCTTTCAACTGAACTACTTCCTTCTTTTTGGCAGATAGTTTTCGCTGGTATTCTTTCTTAACAGCAAGTTTCCGGTTGTTCAGATCTCCATCGCCTTTTTTGTTACTGTCTTTCAAGGCCTGTTCCAATGACTGCACTTTAGCTTGCAAATTCTTTTCTGACTCTTGCAGATCACAATTCTTTGACTGTAGCTCAGAAAGGTTCTCTATCTCAACTTTCTGCTTTTCAAAATTTTCTTCAAGCTCCTGAAGCACAGAAACGAGTTCAACATTTGAGTCTTGACTCCTGTTCAGCTGCAGGTAGAGATTAGCATTGGATTCTTTCAGAAACTTATTATCATTTGCCAGTTCATTTACCAGATGAACTACACCTTCATCTTGGAATGTTGAATCCTCCGCGGCAACTGATTTCACTGTTAATTTCTCTAACAGCAATTTCAGTTTTTGGACTTCATTTTGCAATCCGTCCCTTTCTGCACAAGCTGCTGATAGCTCCGTTTCTAGATTAGCATGAACTTTGGACTGTTCTGAGTGTTCCTTTCTCAGTAAGTCCAAATCAAGCATCAGTTTTGTTGCATTCCTTTCCCACATCTTAGCTTCTTCTTGAAGGCCTTGGATAGCATCTTCTGCAGCTTCAAGCATGTTTTGGGAAGAAGAGGAAATTCTAGAAGAAGATGCTGGATACTCTTGAGGATCATCCTGAGAAAGGTCATCTGAATGTGTTGTCCGTGAGCTAAATGATGAACGGCTTGATGGAGAAGGGCTTTTCCCACAGCGGCCTCTAGCTGCAACGTTCTGCAGGATATGCAAGTCTTGTCTTCCACTCATGTCATGGCCATTACTACTAGTGTTACTTATACGAAAGAAATTTTCTTTTCCTGTTGAACACAGAGCTGAATCATAGCTCCGATTTGAACCTGAGCTAAAGGAACTTCTCTGCAGATATGATCAAGCCTATGTCAGTGGCCTGAAAAGGAAAACTATAATATTTGGCGATATCCGTAGACCAAAGGTGGCAGTATTTAGCAAATAGACAACATGCAGCAAAGAGGTATATACTTTGATCGGTTTCTGACATAAATTCGTCATCGAAAGTAAGCAATCTAAGCACCCAATAAGCATTCTGGAATATACAATGGCATCAAATTGGCAAATTTTGGCACACAAATTTTCCACGGTAGTTTAACACTAGATAGAACATTCAACAAATTACTGTTAACTGGTCTAGTGACATTCTGGAAGTTACTTTTCCATTTTGTCTCCTCTTAATTTTTTAAACTAGAGATACCAAAGATCCATACTTTAACCACTATCAGACCGTTGCCAGGCTTTGACTATAGCAACATTGTAACTGCAGCAAACCAAGACTAGATTATCATTGCAAAGACAGCTAGTGGAAACAAGATGAAAATGACAAGATTATATTTCAGCTCAGCTAAGATACTTTGAAAGGATAAATGAACAAACCCTGTGGCCATCTTCGTGATTCATATTAACATCTTCGCTGGAATAGGAAGCCGCACTCTTTGTCAATGTACCATCAGACAATTCTGATTTATCATGTGAGATTTTGTTTGTTTCTTTTTTGGAAATTGTTACCTTTGAGTCGTCATCACTGAAAATAGTATGCGATAGATTATTATTACAAGAAATGAAAATTTTTTAAGGCTTGAAGATTGCAAACTGAAATTGGTAAAAAACGAAACCTGACTTCTGTTCTTGGTGTAAGACATTCAATCTTGAACTGCAATTCAGAGACATCCAGACCAAATGTCAGAACCGGAGCTATAATAAGATTACTGTGCTCTAAGTTGGAAATATTTTAGTAATCCAGCCAATCTGTTATCCGACGTCCTAGGAACATGTCTGACTCATCTCTTTCCTACAGTAGCTTCAACTTGGCGGTACAGAGAATTCAGAGATTCAAAATATCAGTAGAAACAACTCTCTTCCTTCACTTGAGTAAAGGAAGCAATCAAGTCACTCAACAGAAGTGTCAAATTTTCTGATTTAGTTACTTTAGCTTGTCCTGATAACTCCTTATTTCAGCCCAACTATCTGATGATGTCAACTAGGAACAGAAGGAGAAGCACTCCACAGAACAGTTTCTTTACTTCAAATTAATACAATATGTGATGTTTTTATTTAAGGACCTTAAGCAGCTTACTATGCGTGCCCAACGATATTGAAAGAGCTTAGCAGTTGCTAGCGGTCTTGGCTTTATCATCAATTTCGAATACTTACTTGAGGTAGGAAGTAGTAGTCAGAATGAGCAGAAGCATAGGGAGCATAAACTCACTTGTAAGATAGTGCCATGATTGCATCTCTTCAGGGGCAATGAAACTGGAACAGAAGCATTTGAACTAATATAGCTCACAATATTGATAGTAACCTCTCCAAGAATACCAGATCTAGCTGAGCCCTGCAGGCATAAAATTTGTTCAGAGCCGTTGCTTCTAGTAATGACGAAGAGCTATCTACACGAATGTTGAATATAAGAACCAGCTATAAGAGGAGGTTTAGCTTAGATTAATCTCCAAGCAACAATCAAAAACAACGGAAAAATGAATGAAGTACCTGGGCAACAACAAGCCTGAAAAGGCAATCTTGAAGCTCCTGAGAGGCCTCGCCTGGCTGAACACATATGGACTGAGACACTGCCGCACTCCACCGGCATTTGCCATTGTGGACAGCTACGTTATTCAACTTGGCAACAGCTTTCCTGGTCTCTACAGAGATTACAGATACAAACAACTCGTCCCATCCTCTTGGCACCTGTTAAAATACAAACATTAAATTATACATTGTCTCCGTACTTTACAAGTCACAGAAGAAACTTCTCCCCCGGTTCAGTGGTTGTTATACAAGGATAAGAGTTACCTGAAGTGCCTTGAAGTTAGAGAGCTTGAAGTCAATTCTCTCCTGCGACTCAAGTGAGATATTATTCCCGCTTTGCAATCTGAACATCTTGTCCTTCAATACCCTTTTCTGTTATTCTTCAACTCCTCAATTTGCTCACAGAAACTCCGCTAATGGCAAGTTAACTTTATCAGAAACATGTTACAGTCAGACGGAACTTGAAACACATTGCTGTCAGTCTAAGCATTAGTATCAAAAAAGGGATAGCGAAGGAGAGAGACAGGATTAGCTAGCTGGTCATTGTAGAGGAGGGTGAGGAATTCAAAGTCCTACCAACTTTGGGCGTTACGTTAGTTATAGAGATAGAGCATAGGAAGTTGTGACTATGAGAAGCTAACTTAGGAAGTTGTGACTATGAGAAGCTAACTATTAGCTTGGAAGTTGGGAGTGGAATAACCGAACAAGAGCTTGGACAAAGACTGAAAGACTTTGGCAACAGAAATTCAACAAACAAACAAAAAAAAATCTTTTCAATCCTTAAAAGGGCTTAGGATGTTCGGTTCTCGCGAGTAGCTAGTGCGATGAAGAGGAACAAGTTGAATAATATAGTAATAATTACACAAAGTAAGTTGACAAATAATGTGTGCGTTGGCTTAAGTATATTATAAAAATTTTATGATGATATTGGCCTCATCGATTCATTTTCCTGCACTTAGACTAAATCACTCCCAAACTCTCCCTATAATATTTCGTTTTTATTGGGCAATCTCCAAATCAGCACGTCTATTTGCACATGCAAAGTACCGGAGACCCATGTCCCTAAGATTTATCCCTCTCTTTAGTTTCTGTGTGATATTGGCGTTTAAACCTATGCTAATGCTACGCGATAAGCAGGCCGAGCTCAGTTAGGTATTTTCTCGCATGCTCTTTAGTTATGCATACTCTAATTATGTTGTATATTTCCTAAGCTTTATTCAAAATAAAAGAAAGCAAAATATTCATGTGAACTGTTGACACAAAAAAAGAAAAAAAAGGGGTTAATTACAAAACAATCTTAAACCTAAATCTTTTTTATAATTATAGTCAGAACCTAAAAAGGTGACAATTAAATGTTTAATTTTTTAAATTCTAATCCGATGTTAATATTTTCTTTAATGTTACTGGCATGATTTACTACGTAAGACAAATACCCCTTAATACTTATATACGTTATATTTAATTAAACTAATTATCTTACAAATACCCCTTAACACTTATATACGTTATATTTAATTAAACTAATTAATTAAGTTTCATTAAATTGTTTAAACGTTTTGGAATTAACCAAATTTATATGTTGTGCAATATCCTTTTATCAACATCGCACGCAAATTTTTTGTAAGTACAGTTTTCATTTTCCCAAAGCATGCTTGAGTTCTTGTAACTTGATCAGATCTAAATGGTATTTTTCAAGAACGCAATCACGAAAATTATGATTTATACTCTACAATCAATCGTTTTGGTTGTAATTTAGTGACAAATTATTTATAGACATTCTTTACCTTGTACATGATTAGATGTATATGATAAAGTCCAAGGTATAATTGTACATACAAATAAAATTATAATGAGATTATAATTATGAAATCATATTACATTTATGTATTATCCCTAAATTATTCCTAGTCATTGTTTTATTAAGACTAGACATTAATAAAACATAAAAAGATTAGCACATGTTGTGTTTTTCCTTATGAATAAAGTAGTCGATTTCATAGATTAAAGTTTAGAGATATTTAAATAAATGTGTGAGTGCTTGTTAGAGAACAAGTTCACTAAACAGACCCGACATGAAAAATCCATTTGAAACATTACTTGTATGTCTATGAAATTTTCATTGTGATGATTGTATAAATAATTTTTTGACTTAAAGTTACTAAAGTTATCTTGTCTAGAATTGTTATGTTTGATACTACTTGTGACCTATTTAATAATGGGTCGTTTAATCGGTAGTCATTTGACGTATCATAAACTATTTGGAGATAGTTGTATGATCAAGATTGGATTCGTCATCCTAAAGTAATTAAGGAGAATGTTTCATTTTTCCCAATTAGAATTGATTCGGAAATCTTTGACCAAGGTAGAATGATGCTTTGTAAATAGTTTACAAATCTCATTAATTGAATCGATAGTTAATGACAAATAATTAATATGATTGGACTCAAAATAAAGTAGACATTAATTCTATACTCTATGTCTAATCAGAGTATTGTATGATGAAATGATTGAATTATACAGAAAAATCATACACATAAAGGTTTGTCAAAATTACTTTGACATTCCTAAATATTTGGGTGATCATGATGCATTGTTAAACGTCAACCTTAATCTATGATTATAAATTATTTAATTGAAGAATTAAATATAAATTAAAAAGGAGTTTTAATTTATCTAATTCTAATTCTAATTATGAATTAAAATTATAATTTATAATCATTGCCAACGTATTTGGGAACCTAATAGGTCTCACATAAAGAAAGTGTTGAAGAGAACAAAGTTAATTTAATCAAGTTGGACTTGACTGTAAAGTTTGAGAAACTTTATAATTAAATATAAGACATTGAATAAATAAGGATCAATATGAGATATTGAATTTAATTTGGGCATAATTGGAATTTAATTAGAATTATTTGTAATTCTAATTAAATTTTAAATGAAATTAGTATTTAATTTCAATTAAATTACTAGAACATCCAAAATCTATTATAAATAAGCTTAAGCTCTATAGAGCTAGCACTTCTTGCTTAACCATCTCTGTAAGAATTACAAAGTCTTCAACCCATTTTGTAGATATTTTTAGAGGCTGGATATTTGTGTGGCTACATTGGTTAAGACATATCAATTTCGAAAATAGTTCGAAGGATACAACAAGACTAAGATTAAGTTTCACAATAAGGTACGAATTAAGTTTTTGTTTTATTATAATTTTTGTTAATTATTTTATAGAATTAAAGAGATATTGGTTTTCGAGAAATCAAAATATAAAAAATTTTATGATCA
>JANIPM010000004.1:58637350-58648747 GCA_027478405.1 Erythroxylum cassinoides
TAACCTTTTACTCTTTATTTTATTTTATTTTTATTTTGAACTTCTTAATTTTATTATTATTTTTATGCAATTATTTGTTTATATTATTTTGGCCATTATTTTTTTCAAATTGTTTTATAAACTTTTTTTCTTGTGAGTTTACCGATTAAAAACAGTTTATCTATTAGTTAGCGATAAAGTAGCGTACTTTTAAACTTCTTAAAAGCTCGCATTTTAACTAGATTTCAATTAAGGTGGTGTTGTTGTTATTTAATTCTTTAAATTGGTTAAATTAAGAAATTCGTGTAAATTCTATACGGTCAAGATCTAAAATAAATGTACAATATGTTGTTAGTTAAATAGGATTTTTTTTTTTTTGGGTTACCAAACAAAAGATAACAAGAGTACTGAAGCTAAATAACTACATAGACTCCTGCAAAAAGAAGTCTACTGGCACGTGATTGGTAGATAACGTAGCATATACTAACCAATTATGGTCGGTGAAAAAAAGTCACCCAATCTTGACTTATAATACGGTTCAGAATTTATGTTAGCGGTGAAACTAAGACCTGTTCTTCCCGTGGGAGAAAACTCTGAACCTTTTACTTTTATACTTCAGTCAGTATTCGCTCAACAGAACTTGTTATATGCTGGTTATTGAACCTGCATGTTCCATGACATCTTGTATTAGCAGTTTCAAGTTGAGACAAGAAGACCCATTTTCTTCTATTGCTTCTTTTGCCAATTTGCTCAACTCTTTGACTCTTTTTCTTCTCTCTTTGCTTTCATCTTCTGCACTCATTAGCTTCTTTACAGCCTTCTTAACATCTTCCCTTTTCACCACTATTCCAATCTTCTCTTCCTGTCCCCATTTCATGGTAGAACTTACTCCAACCTTCACACCAATGTTCAACACGTCAACAACTAATCTTTCGTTACAGAACTGGTCAGCAAAAAGTGGCCAAGTAATCATTTGTATGCCAGCAGATACAGCTTCCTGGATGGAGTTCCAACCACAATGTGTTATGAACCCTCCAACTGCAGAGTGAGACAACACGGCAACTTGTGGTACCCAGCCTCTAACTACGATGCCTCTCCCTTGGATCCTCTCTTCAAATCCATCTTCTGCAAGCAATTTCTCTAGTTCTTGTGAATTTCGATCACCCCTTAAGACCCAAATGAAAGGTATCTCTGAGGCTTCTAAGCCGAACCCAAGTTCCATCAACTGTGAGGGTATTAGATTACAGATGCTGCCAAGACAAACATAGATTACAGACTCTGGCTCCTGTGAATCAAGCCAGTTGAATAAAAAATCATAGACTTCAATTGAAGCCTTGTTACCGCGATGAAGCATATCCATGTTGTCTTTGTTGGACAGTGAGACAGGACCAATGGCCCAAACTTTATCTCCTTTAATCTTTTTGTACTCTTGGTAATACACTGTCTCTAGCTCTTCAAATGAGTTGACAATGACACCATAGGTTGCCATCTCTGCTTCTATGGCCTGGTTGTTGAACTCTTCGTCTTGAAACATGGCTCCTGGTAATTGATCCTTGGTCATTTCAATACCACCAGGTAAGTCAGGGACCACAAAAGGCTCTGTGTCGGACGTAATGCTCTGGAGGACTTGGCTATTTGGGGGAATTTTGTACCAGAACAAGCTACATAAGGAAGAACTTCCACTGAAAGAAACTCTGGTAATACCAAACTTGGTGGCAACACGAGCCGTGTATGGAAGACACATATCTGAGATTATGCAAGTTGGCCTTGGGCTTAGCTTTTCGAACAATTTCTCAACTTGCGCCTGCAACATTTGAGCTGCCTTGAAGAACTCTGAGGCTAGGGCCGGTGATGGCAACAAGTCAAAAGTCTCGCACCCTTTTGGCAATCCTACTTCTTCACTTGGGAACTGAACTTCAATGAACTTCATTTGGAGACCTGATTGGATGGCGCGAGCAAGAGTTGCCTCGAAACGCTTAGCATTTACTATGGTGGTAACTATGGTTATGATCACACCTTGCTGTGCCAACAATTTAGCAATATCCATCATAGGGATCATGTGGCCTTGAGCCATGAACGGAAACAAAACGAAATGAGGTGGTGTTTCTGATTTGGTAGCCATGTTAACAGGTTCATGATCTATCCAGGACGGGACTGCCAGTCTTTATATTGTTTAAAAAAATGATTACTATTTGTTACAATACTAAGACTTTTTTTCTGGTGAAAATTACGATGATTTATGTTTGGATTTTCCTACTTTGCAGACGCCAGAGTTGAATTGTTGTACTCATCTTCTTGGTCCATTCCTTCATCACCACATATTCCACAAGGAACTAGCGTTACTTGATTTGGTTTTCGCTTTCTAGAACTTGTCTTTTAGGACCACGACATCGGGGAACAGGGACCACCAACACTTCACTGTTGGATAGGACGAAGAATTGGAGTGCAGATCATGCAGTTAGAAATACATGATAAAAGAGTGGACAATTGAATATCTCAAACTCTTTTGTGCTATTGGATCGACCTGGCCTTTTCAAGCTGTGTATTACTATAGCCCTCTAAATTCTTAAGTATATATTAATGGTTGGTGCTTTCTGTGGGTTGTGTTGACGTAGAGTTGCACGGTCCACCGAACTTGTTACATGCCATAAATTTAGCCAAGGCTTTTGAAAGAAAATTATAGCTCCTAAAACATGAAGAAAGGCGTAAATCCTACCTCCAACTTCAACTCAAGGGGAACTTTAAATAATTCCAAATCGGACACTGTTGTTGGTAGTGCAGTAACCAATTCAAGCAGAGCTTCAACTTCATTTATTAAGAGATTAACAAGAGCTGAGATGGCCACTCGTAGAGCTCAAGGATTGTGTTATAATTGTGATGAACAATATGTTCCTGGACATCAATGCAAGAAACTATTTTAGTTGGAAATAGAAGACATAGAGGAAGGAGAATCAAAGGAAAAAGAAAGTACTCTGGTGATATCCTTACAAGGTATTATAGGCAAACAACATGCTAGAACAATGCAATTAACGACAATGTGAGCAGCCATTAACTATTTTGGTGGATTTCAGTAGTACTCACAACTTTATTAGTTCGACAGTAGCTCGAAGCTTAGGAATTCACATTCAACCCTAAACGAATCTTAAAGTGGCTGTAGCAAATGGGGGGCAAGTTATGGGATTAGGCAAATGCACCAACGTACAGTTTTCAATCACTAATCATCCCTTCAAGGCTGATTTTCACTTGATTCCCTTGACTGGTTTTGATTTGGTATTAGGTATACAGTGGCTACGAACATTGGGGCCAGTTTTATGGGATTTTACGTCCCTGACAATGTGCTTTGAGAAAGCAGGCAACCTAGTTATGTTACAGGGACAGTCGCAACCCTCACACTCAACAATAAATCAACTTCAAGCAACACAACCTCAAGAGAGGGACTTAGAGAAAATACAGGCAGCTTTTGAGGAATTATTTCAAGAGTCGATAGGATTACCACCTATTTGACCATGCGATCATCGTATTAATTTACAACCGGATACAACCCCCATTATCTGGCCTAGTCGTTCGCCATTCTCCTCCCCTGTATTGTTAGTTCGCAAGCATGATGGCACATGACGATTTTATGTCGATTATCGGGAGCTTAATGATAAAACTATGAAGGATAAATTTCCCATCCCAGTAGTTGATGAATTGTTGGATGAGTTGCATGGTGTAAAACTTTTTACTAAGCTTGATCTCCGATCCGGTTATAATCAGATTGGAATGAATCCTCAAGATGTGGAAAAAACAACTTTCCAAACTTACCATAGCCATTTTGAGTTCCTTGTCATGGCCTTTGGACTAACCAATGCCCCTTCTACCTTTCAAATGTTAATGAACAAGGTATTTCGACCCCATTTACGTCAATTTGTGCTTTTTGTTTAACGATATCCTTATGTACAGCAACTCCTAGGATAGCCATTTGATGCATGTTTTTGAACTATTAAGGGCCCATCATCTCTATCTTAAGAAGTCCAAATGCTCGTTTGGAGAACCACAAGTCTCCTACTTAGGCCATGTGGTATTAGCAGGAGGGGTTTCTACCGATACAAGTAAAATTCAAGAGGTCACTGATTGGCCTCAACCTCAAACTATCAAAGCTTTGCGTGGATTCTTGGGTTTGATAGGATATTACCGAAAATTCATTAAGGATTATGGTTAAATTGTTGCCCTCTTGACAAATATGCTAAAGAAACAAGCCTTTCAATGGAATGATGCGGCTCGAGCCTCCTTTGATGTGCTAAAGAAAGCCTTAATAGCTGCCTCAGTGCTAAGTTTATCTAATTTTGAGGAAGAGTTTGTAGTTGAATGTGACATGTTTGGTGTAGGAATAGGAGCAGTCCTGCAATAAAAGGGACATCCTATTGAATTCTTTAGCAGGAAATTAGCAAACCGTCATCTTAAACTTACAACGTATGAGCGAGAATCAATCGCGTTAGTGAAGGTAGTCTAACATTGGAGACCATACCTTTAGGGTTGTTCTTTTATTGTTAGAACTGATCACTTTAGTCTCAATTATTTACTTGAATAGCGGTTGTCCACATCCCCCCAACAACATTGGCTTAGCAAGTTAATGGGATTCAATTTTCAAGTGGAATATAAGGTTGGTCGGTTGAACATTGCAGCAGACTCTTTATCACGACATGAAGAAGATTGTGGGTTGTTGTACCCAATATTTCAACCATAAGTTGTCTTGTTCGATGAGATTCGAGCAGAGATTCAAGATTCAGCCACTTTACTGGAAATTAAATCGAGAATTGAGCAAGGTACATCAGAACTGCGTTGGTCTTTGCGTGATGGAATGGTGTTATTTCAAGATCACATTTACCTATTACCAACCTCTTCCTTGATCAGTGCTATATTATCAAGAATCCATAATAATACTCATAAAGGTGTTGAGAAGACGTTGCAACAAATTTGTAAGGATTTTTATTGGTCTGGCATAAAGAACACCATCAAGGAATACGTCCCAGCATGCCTAGTTTGCCAACATAATAAAGTTGAACATTTGAGTCCAGCCGATTTACTGCAACCATTACAATTACCTCACCAGGTTTTGTCAAATATATCAATGGATTTTATTGACGAGTTACCAAAATAGTTAGGTATAACTGTGTTATTAGTGGTGGTTGATTGATTCTCAAAATATGATCACTTTATTCTATTGGCACATCCGTACAATGCTTGCACCGTTGCAAGGGTATTCTTTGAAAATATCATGTGACTACGTGGCATTCCTGAATCTATTGTTAGTGATCGAGATGCCCTTTTTACAAGTACCTTTTAGAAGGAGTTATTTCATTTATGCAGAACCAATCTTAATTTCTCCTCCGCATATCACCCACAATCTGATGGGCAGACCGAGGTGGTTAATCGAACCATTGAAATGTACTTGTGTTACCTTGCTGGAGACCGACCTAAGAAGTGGATAGAATGGATTCTTGGGCTGAATTTTGTTATAACACGTCTTTCCACACAGCCTTTAAAACATCTCCATTTCACGTAGTATATGGAAGGAAGCCTTCGAGTTTGATATCTTATGTTGTAAGAACTTCTCGAGTAGATACGGTGGATCAAGCACTTCTTGACCACGATGAAGCTTTAGTTGCAGTTCACACCAAACTCTAACAAGCACAGCAATGAATGAAGACCCTCTATGACAAAGGACATCGTGATGTCATTCTCTCCTGGCAAATATGTGTGGTTGCGTTTACATCCTTATCGTCAAAAGACAATTACGGGCCACATTACACATAAACTTGCACCCAAGTTCTATGGACCTTTCCGTGTGGCAAAACGCATTGCTACTATAGCATACCAACTAGAGCATTCCTTGGATCACAAGCTACAAAATGTTTTTCATGTGTCATTATTGAAGCCTTTCAAGGTTAAGATACCTGGTGAGCTACCAGTGCTACCTCCACTTGAAGAAGGTCGAGTAGTGATTAGTCCTATGGCTATTTTGTGGACTCGATTGAATGGAGACCGTTGGGAAAATTTGGTACAGTGAAGTGGAGGTACGACAGAAAATGCTACTTGGGAAGATGTCTTGGAGTCCAAAATGGCATTTCCGGACTTCAATCTTGAGGACAAGCTTTCTATAGAGGAGGGGAGTAATGTTTTACATGCATTCATGGATTAAACATATGAACGACGCAGAAAGACTACTGCCTAAGATACTGATTAGGTATGAAATAAGGAATCCTAAATGGTTTAATTTTAGTTATTTCTAATTCTATTCTGTTACTTCCTTATTTTACGGCAGTAGGAGGTTTATTAGGAAATGGAGTCTATTAAAGAATCTGAATCCTTGCTTAGTTAGGAATTCTAGTTGGTAGTAGAAGTTTTATTAGAAAAGTGAGTCTATTAAAGAATCTGAATCATTGTTAAGTTAGGAATTCTAGGTCTTTTATTCTTCATTATTGTAAGGAGATTTCCTTATAAACAGAGAGTTATTTGGCAATAATAATCAAGCATAATTTATTAGAAAAATTAAGAGATTTGAAACTCTCTCTTTTAACGAGTTTCAAAGTTGTAGCTCCTTTCAACGAGTTGTGTTGGATTACCAATTATAGGTACGTCTAGAAGGAAGAATAAGGGTTTACCCTTTGTTGGAAGAAGAATCTCTGGTTCATCGTCCGGTGACTCGATTACAGACTCGGGATCATAACAGAACTATGTATCTGTTACCTTGTATTCCTAATCACTCTTTTGATTCCCATTTCTCAATTTTTCACTCCTCTATTTCCTCCGGTTCCCACCATCTTTCACACAAATCTACTACTCTCATTAAATAAAAATTGTTTGAGTTTCCGTTAAATTTGATAGTATATTAAGAGCTTCACCATCGGGCCATCTCCTCTTCGTGAATAGCTTTAGACGAGGAACAGAGGCCTCATGTGCGCAACAGACGGACTGAGGGAGGCAGTGAGCCGATTCTCGTCGTTGATTGTCTAGTAGTTAAAATGATAATGGCTGGAACATCCAGCACCAGTGGTCTAGTGGTAGAATAGTACCCTGCCACGGTACAGACCCGGGTTCGATTCCCGGCTGGTGCAGAGCTGTGAGGACAACTGCGCCCAATGTGATGGGTAGGGCCCATCACGATCTTGACCCAGAAAAAGATATAATGAGGCGCTACTGAGCTCTTTTTCAGTTGTTGTCAAGAAACAGCATTTTCTTTCCTTTTTGAAGAATTAACATATATAATCAATTATTTTACATGAATTTCAGAATAGTTATTAGAAAACATAATATTTACACTTATGAGGTTGTTGGCCAAAATAGAGCTTTGACATTCATTTAATTGGCTGCCGAACAAATAGTTATCGCATCACAAAAGTCATCCTAGCTTAGTTAGTTCCGGTCATTAATCTAACATTTCATCATAACACAATTTGTTGTTCATGAATCTAACATTCAAGTACTTAACTTTGTCAGGGAGATAAAAAGGCTGAGTTTAGGAGTCAGAAAATGCCACCGCAGTTGATTCAATCCGCGCATGTTCCTGCAATCAAGCTTTTCATCAGAGTCATCTACAATTCCCAGGAAGAGACTACGCTCATGGAACACATCTAGAAGCAACCGATTAGATGGGAACGGATGCTACACAGACAAGTTTGTGATGCATGTGGAGAATAAATGAATGAAGCCTTTGTGAAAGTAGCTTCAGTACCTAAGTTGAATCCAGTTAATAACAAAGGAAAGACGGATCTTATAGTAGTTAAAGGGACAAGATCAAAATATAAATTTCATACATACATCTCATATATTTGTCTTCAAACACTCGGACACAAATGGTTTCATCAGACATCCCCATTCCTCGTCTAGTTCACCGTTAGTTGTCCACGAATACTTGACAGCCCTCACAGGTCTATTTCGACCAGGCCTTCATATCCTTCGGGAGCCACCCTTAAGCATCCAGGAGCTTATCCGCAGAAATGCGCAAGGCGTTTTGTTCTGTAGAACATTTGAACTAATTTTGTAGTTCCCTTTGTAATAAAAAAAACCAAAGCCAAACTGAATACATTACTTAAAAAGGCATTAACAATGCTAATAAATTTATCCAAGAAGCTTTCAGACACATTACCAAAGGCACTGGTAGTTTTTCATGATGCAATAACTCGGTGGCAAAAGAGCCATCTGTGAAAGAAACAGATATTTTCAAGCTGCATATGCTTGTGCTTTCCATCTGTTGTTCATATGTTAGTTAATGAGATTGCACACCTCTTGCATCCTAGCACTAAATCCAGTGAAAATATCATTGTTACATCAAATAGCATTCACTGTGATAAATCAACACGATTGCAAAATTATCATCAATGTGACTCACTTTGTTATAAAGTTTTTGTACCAGAAAGTCGTAAACATCTAATCATCTTCAAAAGAGAGATTTTTTATTTTGCACGCACAAATGAAAAGTGCTTTTTTATCTTATGGTTTCTTTCTAAGATTTGCTCTCTCCTACAAGCTTGATTATTGAAGAATGTAACAACAATCATAAAGAAAGACAAATATGCTCTACATTTGCTTCTTTATGAGGATCTGTATGTCAAAAAATCTTTGGCTATAGATCTTGTTTGAAGTCTAAGTTATATGGGGAAAGATTAGTTAGTTTAAATTTCTAAAAGGTAAGCTTTGAAGATTGTCGCCCAAAAAAGAAAAGAAAAGCTTTGAGTATCGACTAGCTTATTTGAAATCTAAGCTACAGTCAATCTTTATTTATCTTTGCCCTCTTAGGAAAATTTGTTATGTAAATCACTTAACTGATATATAGGCTAGAAATCCGTCATGTAGCTCCCTTAAGACTCATCGGTGAAATATTTCACAAGCTTAAGAGTTATAATGAGAAGGACCTTTCTCGATTCATATGGTCTAACATGTCACATACCTTGGATTTCTATTAGCTCCATGTGACCTCTAACTAAAGGTAGCCCAATGGTATTAGAGTCATGAGTGTTATTGACTGTGACTACAGTATTCTTGATGAAAGTAAGAATATCTTTCTATATGTCATGAGTGACTCTTTACCTAATGACCTGGTTCATCTTTCTTCAATCTTTTCAATAGTAAGTCTTCCTTCCAATGTCAAACAAACTCTTTCTAGTAAAATAGAGAATCTAGTAGAAATCACTTATCTCCCGAAAGAAAGTCATATCCAATATACTTCCCTTCCCTTGTTAAGTCCATATAGTGTATCTTCTCACAAACGCTCTTGGATTAGAAGTGTTCGCATTATCCTTACTACTAATCGTCCAAAGGTAAAAGAGATCGTCCAAAGTTCTCATTTAGAACAGTGTAGCTTAAAGGCAACAATAGTAGAGCAATATATCAAACTGGAGATTCTAAAAGAACTCACCTCTCTTTAAAGAGACCATAATTATACTCATCTTCATGTTGGGGCTATCATACTTGTTTTTGCTCTCCATGGAAGAAAAAGAATTCCAATCACTACCATGATGTCTCTTCTTAACATTGCTTACACGAGTTACCAAAATGTATTAATTGATATTCTATTAATAACTCTCAACTATGGATGTGTTATTCTTGTCATAACTCCTTATTTTAACATCAGGTTGGACAATCCCACCTTATCTAAAAGACTCCAAGTTAGGAACATCGTTTTTTAAGAAATTATACCATCTGCCTACTTTGTTACATGACTCCCAGTTGAATCCCTAATACATTACAAAAAAATACATAAACTTGGTAACATATATGCCTATCTATGCGCAATTTTGAGGGCGCTAAAATATGCAT
This sequence comes from Erythroxylum cassinoides, assembly GCA_027478405.1. Taxonomy (NCBI): domain Eukaryota; kingdom Viridiplantae; phylum Streptophyta; class Magnoliopsida; order Malpighiales; family Erythroxylaceae; genus Erythroxylum; species Erythroxylum cassinoides. The sequence continues at coordinate 58,647,128 of JANIPM010000004.1, forward strand.
TTCATACCTTAATAACAATTGATAATATGTGAATTTAGAAAAACTTTTGAGAATAATGATTGCGATTTTGAAATCAATGACCTTTATTAGAAGCTCATGAATGAGATGAGTAGCAGTTGATATTTTGTTAAACAATAATGCTCTTTTGATGCTCAGAAGGTGACTTTTTTTTGGTTCAGTCATCCTATTTGTTGAAGTGTGCTAACACAAGGGAATTTATAAATGATACTTTCTTTTTGAAAAGCAAAATGTGAAGAAAAAGTTTGATTAAAATAAACTTTACCATTATCGTAATGAAACTAATTAAAACTCACATCATATTAAGTTTTGATTATGTTACAAAAATTGGTAAAAGTAGTATTGATATCAAATTTATTTTTTAAAAGAAAATTTTAAATTATTCGAGTACGTTCATTAATAAATGAGATAAATCACTAGACATCATAAATATTTAAAACCATACAAGGACTCAAATATCATTATAAATAAGGGAAAAAGAAGGAAAATTTTCTATATTACTTATAGAAAATATTGTCGGTTTATGTTTTACGGCCAATTAGTTTAGTTGTAGTTTAGTGATAATTATTTGAAGACATTATTTATCTTATACAATTTTAGATATATATGATAAAGTCTATGAGATAATTATACATTGCAAATGAAATTATAATGAGGTCATAATTATGAGATTTCTATATTATCCTTAAATTTTTCCAGTCATTGTTCTATTAAGATCGGCCATTAATAAAATATGAAAAGATTAGCACACACTATATTTTTCTTTGTAAAGGAAGTGGTCAATCTCACAAATGAAAGTATAGAGATATTTAAACAAATGTATAGGTACTTATTAGAGAACAAGTTCACTGAACTCACTGAACTAACCTAATATGAGAAATTCATTTAGAACTTTATTTTTATATCTATGAAAATTCTCATTGTGATGATTTTATAAGTAATCATTTGACTTGAAGTCTTCAGAGTTATCTTATATAAGGATTGTTATGTTTTGATATTACTTATGACCTATTCTAATCATAGCTAGCTTATTCGACAGTCATTAGATGTAGCATGAATTATATAGAGGTAGTTGAGTGACTAAAATAGGATTCATCACTGTAAGATAATTAGGGAAAATGTTCTATTGTTTTCGATTAGTATTAATTTGGAAAATATTTGGCTAAGGTAGAATAACATTTTGTGAATAGTTTATAAACATCATCAATTGAACTAATAGCTAATAGCGGAGAACTAATATAATTAAATTCAAAATAGGGTAGACATTAATTTAATATTCTATGTCTAATCAAAACATTGTATGATAAAAGGATTGAATTATACAAAAAATCATGCATAAAAAAGTTAGTCAAAATTATTTTGACATTTCTAAATATTTAGGTGGTTAAGATATATGCTAGATGTCAATCTTGATCTATGATTATAAATTGATTATTGAAAGAATTAAAGATAAACTAAAAAGAGTTTTAATTTATTTAATTCTAATTTTAAATTAAATTTATAATTTATAATCATTGCCAACATATTTGAAAATCTTATGGGTCTCACATAAAGAACAAGTTGAAGATAAGAAAGATAGTTTAATCAAGTTGGACTTGATTG
>JANIPM010000004.1:58708422-58718844 GCA_027478405.1 Erythroxylum cassinoides
TTCACTTATCACCAACCGTGATAAAAAAAGTACATAATTGTAACACTGCATAGAAGCTATGACTCAAACTTGATAAAATTTATGCAAAGAGGTGTCTTCATAACAAGATGACACTTCTCCACAATCTTGCTAACTACAAGATGAACACATCTGTCTCCCTAAATGATAACTTAGACTATTTCTTTAAGCTAGTACAAGACTTATAAGCTACAGATGAAAAGATATCTGAGGAGCATCAAGCTGTAGTAATTCTAAAGGCTTTATCTTTTGAATTCAATGTATTCAAGAAGGAAATTAAGCATGCTAGTGGAGAATCTCTCACTGTCAAGAGGGTGCTAGACTCACTAATGAAAGAAATAGTGGATGTTAATCCATTCAAAAAAGAGGCAGAAAGTAATGTTTGTAGAAAATAATCATGATAAGAAGTCTCATAAGAAGAATAGCAATAAAGGAAAGTGACAAAAAGGGAAGTCGAAAGGATAAGCTCACCAAGGAAGGTGAGGAAAAGAAGAAAAAGGGAAAAGGAAAGAAGTGCTTTTACTATGATAAGGAGGGACATTTTGCAAGGGATTGCAAAAAGAAGAAAAGGGATAAAGCTACAGAAAGTGGAGATGCAGGAATGTGGAGAAACCAGAAGATTCAAGTAGTGATGAAATTCTGGCTGTCACTGAAGAAAGTGAAGACCTGAGTAGAGAATGGATCTTTGACTCAGGTTGTACCATGCGTGTGACACCACATAAAGACTGGTTCACAACATTTGAACCATTCACTGTCAAGGTCAAAATGACAGATTCTGGGCAGCAAAAGATAGAAGGGATTGGAAGTGTCTCCATCAACATGTTTGATGGAAAGAAAAGGATCCTTACTAATGTCAGATTTGTCCCTGGAATAAGGAGAAATTTAATTTCTGAAAGCTTGTTTGATAAGAAAGGTTTTTAGATCAGATTAAAAGACGGACTCAGAGAAATCCTAAAGGATGGTAGAGTCATTTTTAGAGGAATTAAAAGGGGTAGGCTGTACTATATTATAAGCTCAACTGAAGTTAATCAAGTTACTGAGAAGGGAAATCATAAATCAACCAAGCAATGGCATGCAAGGTTAGGTTATGCACGGAACAAAAGTTTGTTCCACCTCTCTAGAAAAGGACTGATCCTTGAACAAGACCTACAGAAGCTGGAATTTTGTGAATCATGTGTGCTAGGAAAGCATCATTGATCTAGTTTTTAAAAGGGAGCACAGAGCGTCACAGACATCGTAGAATATGCTCATAGTGATCTCTAGGGGCCAGCTCAAGTACCTACTATAAGAGCGAATCTATACTTTATGTATATTATTGATGATAAATCTAGGAAATGCAAGGTATATTAGATAAAGAGAAAGGATGAAGCATTAGAAAACTTCATAAAATGGCATACACTTATGGAAAATACAGTTATATGCTTAAGGACTAACAATGGAATGGAGTACTGCAATAAAGAGTTTGAAGATTATTGCAGCAAGAAAGGCATCCTAAAACATAAAACAGTGAGAGTTACACCTCAGTAGAATGGTGTAGCTGAGAGACTCAATAAGTCTCTCCTAGAAAAGACCAGGTGCATGCTATTCTCTTTGGGTTGCTCACATTCTCTATAGGGAGAAGCCATTATGATTGTAGCCTATTTAGTTAATAGGCTCCCCATCTCTGCTAATGATTACAAGACTCCACAAGAAGTGTGGAATGGTAAGAAACCTAACCTAACTCACCTTAGGACTTTTGGATGTGCTGCTTATGCATATCAGAAAGAAGGAAAACTTGAACCTAGAGCAATCAAGGGAATTTTCCTAGGCTATCCAGAGGGAGTTAAAGGATATAAGATCTTACTACTCCAAAAAGGAGGCTACAAAACTATCATAAGCAGAGATGTAATCTTCAAGGAAGATGAATTCCCTCTGCTGAACAAGAGTTCCTTAAATTCAAAATTCCAAAGGAAAATTCAGGAGCAATTAGGATTACTGAACCAATCAGTCCCTTTCTATGTGCCACCAGAAACTGATGAAGGTGGCATTACTCAACCCCTTGATGTGAAGCCTCTACAAGGCACTACACATCATGAACAAAGGATAGTAGAGACTGAAGGTGTGGGTGAAGAAGAAACCCCCCACACAACTAGAAATGATCCACAAGGAAATCTACAAGACTATCAACTCATAAGAGACAGACAACCAAGACAAAGAATCCCTAATAAGAGGTACATTGACTTAAACTTGGTTGAATTTGCATGCCTTATGGCTAAAATTATAGAATATAAGGCTCCTAAAACCTATGAAGAAGCCATGAGAAGTGAGGATGAAAAACAGTGGAAGATAGCTTGTGAGAAAGAATATTATTCTCTAATGAAGAACATGACTTGGAATTTAGTCCTAATTGAGAAAAAATGGTTGTTCAAACTAAAAGAAGGAGTGACAGAAGCAGAACCTAGGATTTACAAGGCTAGGTTTGTAGCTAAAGGGTTTTGACAGAAGGAAGGAATTGACTACAAAGAGATACTCTCTCTAGTAGTCAAATTCAAAACCATTACGCTTATTCTAGTTCTGGCTATTCTATATGACTAGGAATCCATCAAATGGAAGTCAATACAGCCTTTCTATATGGAAAGCTTGAGGAGACAATCTACATGAAGCAACCAATCAGATTTAAGGACAATAATAAGCTAGATCATGTCTTTCTATTACAGAAATCCCTATATGGGCTTAAACAAGCACCTAGGCAATGGAACAAGAAGTTCCATGAGGTTGCTGCTAGTATGAACTTCATTAGAAGTTCATATGATTACTGCCTATATTTTAAGGATTTAGGAATGACTAAAGTAGTCTTTATGTTGGTCTATGTAGATGACCTAATAATAACATAAAAGGACCTGAACATAATTCAAGAAGTAAAGTCTGAACTATGCATTCATTTGAAATGAAAGACTTGGGAGAAGCTCAGAAGCTTTTAGGAATGTAAATAATTAGAAAGAGGAGGGAAGGAAGGCTTTGACTTGTTCAAAGGAATTATATAAGAAAGGTATTAGCTCAATTCAACATGGAACAAGCTAAAATCTAATTCTATTCCCCTAGGATCTCACCTATAGATGGTATCTGACAAGAGTCCTAAGATTGGGGATGAACAGAGAGCAATGGCTCACTATCCTTATGATGTAGGTGTTGAAAGTATAATGTACCTTATGCTATGCACAAGGCCTGACCTAGCTTATGCTATCAATATCCTAAGCAAATTCATGGCCAATCTAGGTTTAGAACACTGGCAAGAGCTCAAGGGGGTTCTCAGATACTTATCTGGAACCGTCAACTACGGACTATGTTTTTCTAAAGCTGAACTAACTAAATGCAATTACTTGTCTTTACGTAATTATGCGGATGTAGATTATGCAGCAGATAAGGACAAAAGAAAGTCAATTTCAACATACTTTTTCACATTATCAGTAAACATAATTAGCTGAAAATCACAACAGCAATTAGTAGTGAGTTTATCAACCATAGAAGCAAATTATTATGCAATCACTGAAGGTGTAAAGGAGCTAACATGGCTATCAGGCATATTAAAAGAAATCAACACTGATATCTCTAAGCCAGTCATTCATACGGATAGTCAGAGTGCTTTGTACCTGAGTAGAGATCCTGTGCTTCATGAGAGATCCAAGCATATAGATGTGCGATTACATTTTGTCAGAGACCGAATCATAAAGGGGGCTTTCAACCTGGAGAAAATTATAGGAGAAAGAAATCCATCAGACTTTAGAACTAAGATATTAACATAAAATAATTTCACTTTCTGTAAGGATTACTTATAGATTAGTGAAGCCTTATGAAATCGAAGGCGATCTCATTAGATCTCACTAGGTTGGTAAAGCTAGGGTTTTTTGGATTCAAAATCACTCTCGAATGTTTGTTCAGAGTGAAGATTGATGGAGTAGGAGGGAATAATGTGATGGTAATCACGATTACTCCAATCCACACTTAGATGTAACAAACATAGAAGAAAATTGAAGAACAAAAGGTGCATATGTGTAAAGTGTATGAAAGTCGAAGTGAGAAAGAGGAAGAAGCTCTCAAATGTTCTTGTCTATCAGAAACAAAATGGGACTAAAGATTAAGACATACCCACGTGAGAAACACATGACAAACTCAAGTCTGAAGCTTTACCACTCAAAACACAGTCGTAGCACATCTGAAGAAAAACAAAGCGTAGCTACAATACTTAAAACACACAGTAGAGGATGGTTCTTTAATGAGTCACATGGGAGGCACAAGAAACGTGTCTGATTCATGCAGGATCATCCGAGAGACTACTCCATACAACACTTATAAAAGAATAGTTTACAGGCATCAGAGAAGAGACAATACAAAGACTTCATTATTCACATCACATTATATTAAATCATTCTGAGAGTGTAAGAATTAAGATTAAGGCTTGAGAGTTGCTAGAGTACTGACTATAAGTACTAAGGAGAGTGTGAGACTCTTTGCAAGTGTTTAGAATACTCATACTCTTGCAACCTTGCTCATTTTCTTCATACTAGTTGAAACCACAACAGTGGAAACCTTGGATGTAGATAGCATTGAAGCTATCGAACCAAGTAAATTGGTGTGTCTTTAATTTTATGCACTTCATAACATCTGCAAGATTTAACTTCTTTATCAATCTTTAAGGTTTAAAGCAACAGTATAGCACAAATATCCTAACAAAAGGGTATACCCTTTACACTTCTTACGCATAGGTATAAGAAAAAGAGACAACATATAAATTAGTAAGAAAAGGAGCAAGCACACAGGTGTTCATATGTTGAAAAAAGTTAATATATAAGCTAGGCAAAGTTGATGGAAGAGACAACATATAAATTAGTAAGAAAAGGAGCAAGCACACAGGTGTTCATACGTTGAAAAAAGTTAATATATAAGCTAGGCAAAGTTGATGGAGGTTCTTGACGATCAGGAGGTCACAAACATGTCGTATTATATCTAACAGAATGGATTATTGTATTGAACACTGGTTTGCAAATTTCCTTTGATTACGTTCCCGCCATAGTAGATACACACAAGTCCCTAACACTAAGATGAAGATACGGCAAATATGTTGCCAGTGAGCTATCCCAACTGAAAATTATGTATGATATCTAGTATGGTACAAACAGATAGTCTCGTAATCCTCTGCCATATAGGGATGTTGAAGGGGCAAGTGAAGAAGAGGTGATTAAGGGTTTCTACATAGAGATGAAACATAGGACAGTTCCTGTTAATTAGCACGTAAGGAAGTTTGTCGGAAGTATTTAGCTTGTTTTCAATTGCGAGCTAGAGGTTAAAGGATAGCCAAAGAGTGAGAGCTTTGTTCTAAACAATTTTGTGCCACTCCACTTCGGGACATCTTCTTCACTAGAGATCCTTGGAGATTTTATTACTGAGGGAGTGGATCGGGTAACCTTTGACAGTAGAATTTGGATCATGTCCTGGATTACTTGTGATATCATCTTATCTCTCAATGTGAGCAAATGGTTGAGAAAATGAGAATGGGAGGAGCTTTTACTCAGTTTCCAAATGCTTCTTCCTTGGAAAAAAATAAGATTGTAACCATCTTATCCACCATAAGTGTTTGTCAATGTTAAGGCCTCCTTCTTGCTTAGGAAGACATATGTCAGTCCATCTACCTTTTACTGCACTTTAAATCCATGCGAATGGGACCACAAAAAATTCTTGAGTAATCTTTCGATAGTCTTAATAATACTTTGAGAAAGAAAAATATGGGAACTCTAGTATAAATGTAAAAAATTTAGCACAAATTGAATGAGTTGTAGTTTACCCTCGTAGGATGGCCTTTTATTTACACATGAAGTGATTTTTCTTTGAATACGTTCAAGGGCGCGTGGGGGGAGAGGGGTTGGGTGAACTTTCCTGATAATTAAGGCACTTGGTAGTCATTAGAAGTCCCAGATACAAAATTGGAGGGTTGGTAGAGTTCATATTAGTAGCTTTTGCAATAAGAGGTTGGAGGTCTAAGGCAGCTTTGGAAAGAATAAAGAGGTTCTTATTAAGATTAATGTGCAACTTGGAATAACTTTTAAAGATGTTCAGTGCCTTCATGAGAGTGTTAATAAAACTCATCTTAGCTCTACAAAAAAAGGAGATCATCAGTGAACCCAATGTTAAGTGAAGTAATCTTTTTACATTTGGAGTGATATTTAAAGTTTGGGTTAAGCTGCACTTCTTGTTTGATGATGGAGCTAAGAATTTCTATATATAGGATGAAGATATAGGGGGATAGAGGATCCCTCTATTAGAGACCTATAACTGCCTTAATAATTTTTTGTGGGACGAGGTAATACATTACTTTAACCAATTGATGAAGATAATCGAAAATCTGAAAGCTTGGAGCATGATCCATATGAATTCCTAGCTAATACTATCAAATGCTTTATAAAATTCAATTTTCATTATACAGTTGGAAGCATAACTGGGGCGAGAGTAGCCATTGAGAAGTTCTTGGGCAATAAGAATATTATCACCAATATTGTGATCCTTCATGTAAGCTCCTTGGTTCTCACTGATCAAAGGAGAGAAAACCTTCTTTAATCTTGTAGCTGGTATCTTAGAAATGATCTTATATAGGAAGTTAATGCATGCTATAGGTTGAAAATCTCCAAAAGTAAAAGGGTTGAGACATTTAGGGATCAAGTAGAGAAAAGTTTTATTGATTTCCTTCAGGAGTATCCCATTTGTGAAGAATTCCTGAACTGCCTGTTTGACAAAACCACCTGTGATATGCAATGATTTTTAGAAGAAGTAGCCGTTACATTCATCAAGCTTGGGTGCCTTCGAACCATCCATCCCAAAGACTATGCTCTCAATTTCATTGTCTTCAACAGGTTGAATTAGAAGATCCTAATCTAGTGAAGAAACTTGATTCAAATTAAGTGAACAAAGCTCAAGGAGGGAGACTATCGACTAATTAGGCAATCCAAAAAGAGAAGCAAAGTAACTAGTAGTTTATTCTTGAATGTCTTAAGAGTTTCGAGAATAGTAAACTTACTGTGGATTTGATAGAGTGGATTTTGTTGAAATTTCTCCTTACTAAAATAGATTAAAGAAAAAACTAGGGTATTGATCACCATCTTTAAACTAGTTAACATTTACTGTTTATTGAAGCAAAGAATGGTGGTTGCTAACAACTTGAAGATAATTGCTAGTTGCAATCTTTTCCTTATCCATGAGATTTTGATCAGTGGGGTTCAAGGCAAGCGTTGATTGTATAGCTTTAAGATCTGATTTTCTCAAGTGGATAGTAGATAATGTGGAGCCTCATACAAACTTCAATCGTTTAAGCTCATGCTTGATGCATTTCAATTTTTGGACACAAAAACATTTAACTAAGTATCATTCACCATTACACGATCGAGTTTTTTCCTTATGTGCCAAGATGATGCCCGTTTATTTGACCAAGTAAAGGTATTTCTAATGAATTTCAGATCATTCACGCCAATGTCCTGAGCACAATCTTTGAAATCATCTGAATGGTGTTTAAGATTGCAATGACTCTGAGCTTTTGAAGGGAAGAATATGAAATTAAAATCAACATAAATCAACCATAGTTGAGCAATATAGCTGTTGAATGTTCTGAGATTGCTCCAAAGACTTCTTCTCTAAAATGAGTAGGAACTCGCGTAGATGTAGGCAATGTTTATATCAACATTCTCCTACAAAAATGTTAGATGGAGATGCATATCTTGCTCATTTTAGTCCAACAATTCTACCTTGAGTTAGTCCTTTTTATAACAAAGGATTAGTCTTCCAAAAGTATGATGTTGGTGATTGCAAAGTAGACTTCATTAGGCACCAAGGATATGTAGCTTGGATAGATTCTATAATTTTATTTTGGTTTCAAGAAGAGCAATTAGCAGAGGTTTTTCATGAAATACAAAATCTCTTAAATCCAAAAGCTTAAAGGAACTATTTATTCCACACACATTCCATGTTATGATTGACATTAAAAGGAGGAACTTGTAGAGCTTTCACTTTTGCATCGTTTTGATTGTCTTCTCTCAACATTTTGGAAAGTCTATCCATTCACTGCATCTTTAGTGCAAGGATCCTCTGCTTGAGTATTCATAGTAGAGGTGGACTTAGGTGATTCATATTTGTTAAAAGATGTCAGGATATCACTTAAAGTACTGGAAAAATTATCAGGTATGTAGTTTATAGCTTGTGGTACTACCTTGCTATCAGGCTCCTAGATATCATTGTTGTTCAGCAAATGTTCCGTGGTGCAATATGTTATTATGCATTGGCTTCTGGAAATAGAAGATATTGGTTGACTATCTTTTAAGAGATCCATTCTCTAAACTGAGGTCAATTCAAGGTGGGTGTCCTGCTTGAAATTTTGCATCGTAGCAAGGTTCTCCTGCTCCACTAGAGCAACAGTTGAAGTGAAGTACGTGGGAATAATAGTCAGCTATCGTTCAGGATCTACCAACAATGAATTTCTTCCCCTAGCTTTCCATACTTTCCTATGCAATTTGGAAGATGGTCTCTATTGATAGGATATGGCAATGATGTCCTCCCATGGGTTATTTCTTCTCCTAACCTCATTATAGGAATCACATTTGGTAGCTCCTTAGAAAGTTCAGTGCTTACATAAATCCAGGCGTAACCAATTCTTCTTTTCATAGTAGTATGCTCATCCCTGCATAATGGTTTGCCAATATGAATAACTAATGAGCTTAACCTCTGGGTGGTCCAATATTCCAAGGAAACATTGTGAAAGTTAATCTAAAGAGGGACATTTTGAATCTTGATAGTTTCAAACTGTAAGTTAGGTTGCCAAGCTTGTAAAAAGATAGGTTGGTTTTCAAGATGCCATGGACCATCTTCAAGGATTTTTTGAGCATCGAATATAGATAAAAAAGTGAAGAGTATGAGGTTATCCTTAGTGAGTAAGACGTCTGATAAACCCTTTGCTTTCCATGTTCTAGTGGCCCAATGTTGTATGAGAGGGAAGGCGGGTCTTTGATCAAAGAAAATCTGACAAGTGTTGATTCCCTGCTTTTAGCTCCCTTTTGGAGAGTCAAAATGTCAGGACACACCACAAGCTTTCCATCCAACTTTTGAGGTGGAGTAAAAGTGAGGGTCTAGGATGATTTATCACCAACTACTTACTTCCATGTTTTCGGGGGAGGTTGCCCAGAAGGTGAAGAAGGTAATGGTTTCTGGGAAGGTAGTGTCAAAAGTATAGACAAATCAAAGGGATGCAAGGCATGATTGACTGACATATTGCTAAATAAAGGAGGGGGCGGGTTGTAAGAAGGGAGTTTGACAGATGCAATGTGAGGAAAACGGTAAGATGATGCTGGTTGGAAGAGGAAATTTAAAGGGAAAGACACGAAGGTCTTTTGGAGGTCAAAAATAGGTCATAATAATGGAAAAAAGCTGAAGGCAATCCAAAAGGATGGAGAAAGGAAGGACGTAAGGAACAACTTTTTACTCTTGGCTATATTTGCTCGATGTATTAACAAAATTTCCATAGTTTTTATTAATAATTAATATTAAATAATTAAATAATATATATTTAGTTGGTAACAAATTAGATTATGGAAAAATAAAATTGAAAATACAAAGTACTTTTTATAATTTTCAAAAGTTATGAAAATTGAAATAAAACAAAACTAAGAATTCAAATAAAATTTAAAAAAAATAGGTTTTTTTCATTGTGTTTTAATGGTAATAATAAAACTCTACATTTCTTAAAAAGTTCAAACTCAAGAAAGTATACGGAAGGTGGGGTTGCCTCATTTTTCTATGTTTCAACCTAACTTGAGATTTAACTGGATCTTGGTTAAGCAACACTTACCACTTTTAACATTAAATCAGTATCTAATTATAATGCCTTATCCCTTGTGAAAGTTTCCAAAATATCATACAAACTGGCCCCACATAGATAGTACTCTCAAATTCCCCCCTTTACACTTAGGCCCCATTTGGTTGACACGGATTGTTGCCTGGGAAAGTAATTTTTTTTCCTAAAATTTAAATTATTATGTTTGGCTCGTTTTTTTTTAGTAGTTAGGAAAGTAAAAACTTTCCTAATTTAGGGAAAATAATGACACTTTCCTTGGATTCTAAATCCCAACACCTCCTTGATATTTAGATTACTTTCTCCAGGAATTTAATCTAAAAAATACATTAGACAATTTAACCATTCTTTCTCTCTCAATTCTGCGACTTTAAAATATATAAATTTCAAATAAATTTTGATTTAATAATTAAAAATATATATAACTTAAATATTAGTTTATAAATAATAATTTTTAAATTATTTATTTTTAAAAATAAAATATTTTATAAATACTTTATTAATAAATATTATATAAAATATTAAAATAAATTTAAATAAAA
>JANIPM010000004.1:58718944-58738435 GCA_027478405.1 Erythroxylum cassinoides
CGATCAGCTCCCTTTCGACTTTTCTTGCTATCGAAATGAGCCGGACACGGGTTGGTGGGTCGTGGGTTCGAACTCTATTCTTCACCTCCTCTCGTAAGCCACCCAAGAAACAGCTCATGTACCATTCATCTAGAAAGTTGCCAATCCGTGAGGCTAGCTACTCTCTCAAACTCGTCAATGTAGTCGTCGACTGAGCCACGTTAGAGACGGACTTCAGCTGCTCGATCGGATCACCGTCGTCCCTTCCTCCATAACGTTCGAACAAAGAATATTTGAACCTTTCCCACGTCATTCGTGGGTCGAACTCCCGAAGGTTCATAAACCAGTACAGAGTCGCTCCTTCCATGCTAATTTGGACCATCGACAGACGCAACTCCGGAAGGATATCATGAATCATGAAATATGACTCAGCTCGAGTCACCCAAGCAAACGAGTCGCTCCCATTGAACGTGGGAAGATCGACTCGACGCGCAACGTTTCTATACTCCTCCCATGCTCTTTCAGTAACAGCTAAAGGTGTGTGATCCTGGTGTCGATGACTGCCGAGACCTTGCAACCCCCTGTCGGCGCGTTCCCAGCCTCCGAGAACGTAGGATGCGTTGGTCTATCATTCCCAGCTGATGAAGATGCATGCGCATGGGAAGTAAACCCCGGTGGTGCCTCTCCTTCATTCACACGTTGTTTCTGAGGATTTTTTGCCATCAATGACTGAAATCCCTCTCTCACTTCCGATTGCAACAGACCCTGCGATTTGGCTAATGTCTCGATGCTCGCCATCAGAGTACCTAGCTGTGTCCGAAGATCCTTAAGGGTGGTATCATGCGACTTCACGATTCCCTCTTGGGCTGAGAGGGATGACTCCTGCCTCTTAAGAGAAGCCTCTACTGCCGACACTCTTGCCTCCATTCTTGTGTGCATGCACTCTCTTCCTTCTTGAATTTCTTCTCTCAATGAAAGCACCAATTTGATAAGAAACCGATATAGAGATTGTATTATTACTATATCAGTAGGTACAATAAGGAATACCTCCTGGAAAGATGATCTTCCCAGGCCAATGCAATAGCAGTATATCAATCCGAAAAATATCCCTCTCCCTGCTATACAGTTCTGCCTATATTCCCCTCCCCTCTCTGCATACACAATCTCTCACTATAACCAACTCATAACAAACTATCTATGTGGCATGTGCCCACTTTCCCATCTTACCCCTACGGATGTAGGTTTGGATGGACTTAGTGGGCTGATTAAAATTGACACCAGTAGCAGGCTGGGTGCTAACATAGCACTTGAAAACAGCTTCAGTATCTTGTTCTTTCTTTATTTTTCTTTGCTTGAATTGCAAAGAGATACTTGGAAGTGTAAGGATTGCTAGTTTTGCCATTCTTGACATTAACACCACCTCTTTGTTGTGAACATCTGAAATTTTTTCTTCTTTTCGTCGTTAATCATCATCGGAATTTTACAGTCGGTGAACATCCACATTGAATCAGGAAACTAGGTGGTCTTGGGCCCTCCTAACGGGCAACAGACGAATTGAAGAAGAATGTAAGAGGCCAAGAAGGCAGAGAGGTACACCTTATAATCATGTCTTGAAATGAAGGAGTCCTCATTGAAAGGGGATAGCAAAATTTGTGCTTTCCTTCGGTATTTCCGTTTAGGGCCAAACGTATTGGTCTCAAAGATTTTAGCTGTTTTACAAACTCATGGGGTTAGCAGGGGGGTTCATAACTCGTAAGTCACAAGCATCAGCCGGATGGTGACACCGTTTAATGCTTTTGGCAAGGCGGCCCAAGCTTGTTTTAGTTGCTTAACATTCACACCCCTAAAATAGCAGAAAAGAAACAGGTGAAAAGATACTAGCTGGTTTCTGTACAAAGAATTTTACACTGATATTTCATAGGCTTGCTTTGTCAAACAAAGCCGTTGTAGCACAATCATCAGTTAATGCATCAGTTTTAGTACTCTACAATCTAGGAATTCATTGGGCATAGGGAATTCATCAGATTTTATACAGAAAATAACTGTCATTGCCACCTAAAGAGTAGCAGTGAAGCAGTTAGTACGACAAACTGATGATTGAAGCTAGTGCATGACTGTAAGTTCAGCTGTGTCACTCTGAGGAGAAGCTTAACTCATCAATGGCCATGGATATCTTGGATTCTATAATGCCATCACTGTTTTCTTCTACTGCTTTCTGTCCGTTTTTTTCCTTCCCTTCCGTTGCATTTATGCACTCCTGGAATCTGAAGCAACTGATGAGATGGTCATTTGTGATCCCGGCCACCTGCATGAATGAGTAGATGACCGTTGGACCCACATACCGGAAACCCCTTCTTACGAGGTCTTTGCTTATTGCATCGGCTTTTGGAGTTTTGACTGGGACCTGGCGAGGATATCGGAACTGGCTCAGTATGGGTTTATAGTTCACAAAGCTCCAAATATAGTTGTCAAAGGATCCAAACTCTTCTATGACCTGACATCAGTTAAACCTGTAATTGTTAGATGAAATGATATTCATAAGAAGCTTGTAGTCATAGTTTTTTGTAGGAAACTTTAATGGTCCAAGGATGGAAGGCCATCAAGTCAGATAATGATACTGAATCACCAAAGCAATCTGGCATCTTTAACAAAATTAATAATAAGAGTCGCATGAATAAGAGCCACATCTTTTACCTAACATGCCAAATCAAATGATCATTAAGTGCATATTCTATTAAGTTAAAATGCTAGCATCTTTTAATTAACATGCCAACTCAAATCTACATCAGAAGACTGATATATAAAAAGCAAAACCCAATTAAATTAAGAAAATGAAAATAACTAAGTAGGTGTTCGAATTATAGTAACATATCTACATGCAAGTGGTAAAAGTTTTCAGCTTAAGGCACTTTACATTTTCTGCTTTTAATGGTAAAAATATCAAAAGAAAATTTTTAATATACCTTGCATATTTGTCGTGCATTCTCAATGATAGCACGAAGCTTTGGTTCAGATAATAGAGAGCTTGCAGAGCTTCCGGATACTATTACTTTCTTGTCATTCAGTTTTGAGACAGCAACTGGATCAAAATCCACAAAAACTTCCCTATTAAGGTAAGAAAAGAACTGTTACTGATTTTCATATTGGAATCAACCAAAAAATGGGCAAGAGAATCCGGCCACAAGTACAGTTTGTCAATAAGCGAAAGCATAATGTAACATTCGTAGAAAAAAAACCTGAAGATTTGTCTTTTGCTCAGAATGGCAGGCCAAGTAAGTTCAGCTAAAGCACCTGACAGTACAAGAAGCTCAAACAATTTCCTGCATGCAAACAAGAAAACCTAGTCAACCATAGAAAGCCACATTAGGAAAGATAGGCCTGTTAAAGAAAGGTTATAACTACAGAAAATATTGCAATCGCATACTTGTCATCATGTACTGGAACTCCCCATTCTTCATCATGGAATGCAGCGTAACACGGATCTGTTTTCAACATTTGAAATGTTAAGCTATAGAACCTGAAATAAGCACAAGCATCTGGACAACTCATCTCAAGCCTCTGCTCTAGTGTCGAATGGCTAATGTTCTCAAGCAACTCTCTTATACATCTTCATTGATAACCAATATTACAACTTCAATGCCCTAAAAATTTCTCAATTCCATTCTTGCACCACGGAAAGCTTAAAATAACATAAAAACAAACTGATAAATAACACTTGAGCATTCAGTGCATGTACGAGTGTGGAGTAAGGTAGAGTTGAGATTAAGGAAAAAATATATTTGAGATATAAAGTTTGCAGAGAAAATGTGAAAGATAGGCAAGCCCTTCGGAGTAACATGTTTCTTACAACCAAACTAACATATTTACAGCTATATCCATTCTAACAGGTAACTTGATTTGTAAGATAGTTATGTATAAAGGGAGCAAACTAAGTGAATCTGATCAACATCTTTTTATTCAATCAAGCAACAGTATAAACTTGTTTAGGACAATACAAGGAATCATAACAAAATGAGATTCGGAAAATATGGAGTTTGACAGTTTAATGACCTCAGTGTAACACGTGCTAACTCAAATTAAGGATGTGAAAAAGCTGCATTTCCAGCGATCATTCAAGTCAATTTTGCAATTTGATCACGTTCATGCTTTAATGTCTACGTTAATAGCAACAATTCTACAATAAACTGCTAGATTACTATTCCATAGAAGTTAGGCTAGTTATCTGCAACGATTCCTTGGAACTTCAAAGATAGAGAATGGTAATATGGTCAAATATTTATGAAGCTAAGCTAAGCATTAGTTCTGCCATTGAACTCCCATAGTTCCACATATTACAACACCTGAATACATTGATTTAAAGTCAAAGACAAAGAAACGCACCTATATTTGGTGTCACCCAGGCACAGCTCCTCTTGGAGTGTGAACCATAAGAAGACGGTTGACATTCTAAACCTCCATCAGAAACCACACTTCTCGGCTTTGACGCATACTGCTTCCTTCGACTCCCTAGACTATACGACCGAGTCAACCTTCCTGTTGATGCTCGGCTATGAAATGAGTCTGTGGAGGCATCTGATGAACAAGAAGCATTTAGGGATAAGTTTGAGTGCAATAACTGCTCGTGGCGGCGAAGAATTGAAGGAACACTAACAAAATTTGATTTGGGAGATAAAGCACTCCCCCTGGACATTATAGGAGCCTTCTTCTCATCAGACAAGATGTCCCCTTCAGGTGATCTTTCAACCTTTTTCAATGGCTTCGATGCTGGTTTTCGAGCACTCAAAGACCCTGTCTTGTTGTTTCCATTGACTCCTAACACGGGCCTCGATTCAGAATCGCCCACATTCATTGACCTCACTCTTGGAGGTCCGGACATTGCTAGAACAATTTAAATTTGCTCAGTTCTTCACAGATCTTTACCTTATTTCCCTCGATAAAAACCCACTTTTTCAAAATTTTCACTTTCCAATGTCCTACTCAAAAGCACGCAAGCAAACAAATTTCCAGCTACTAAGCACCACCAAGCCAAATCAATAAGACCCCAATGTCTCACCAACAACAGAAACTTAAATCAGCACGAATGACCTAAACATCAAAAACCCGCATTAAACCAAACTATCCCCTCTAGTAGCTGCATCCATTTAACGGCCCCTTTAAAGGTTGGCAACCCAGATCTTGGCTTCTGACCCTTATGACAACTTTTGAACTACTCATACCACCAATAAAGAATCACTATAATGAAACTCTAAACCAAAACCCAGAACCAAAAACCCAGCAAAACCATCCCATTCAACTCTTCAATATCAGCGCCATAAACCCCTCGCAGAAGTAATACCCATCAATCGAAATGTGTTAAAAAGGCATCACCTTTTGACCAAAGCTGCACACTCCTCGAACACCAACATCTTACTTGAAACAAAATAAAGTAAACAACTTCATTGTAATATATTCAAGAAAAGAAAACTACACGCCTAGAGAGAGAGAGAGAGATGGGAAGAGAGTTTGGCATCGTAACATGAAGATTCCATTCTGCATTGTTAAAAACGAGATGGCGAGAGTGAGACTCTGTAACATTTACCTCAGAAAAGAAAGCCTGATAGGCCAGGATTAGTTTTACAACGGCGTAGTTTTGATCTTATCATGAGATTAAACAAGGCTCTGACACATATAGAGAGAGTCCTATCTGTTACTCTCTAATTTTTCCGGAGAAAATGGAAGGAAAGTCCTCGAGAAAATGCAATTTACTAATTTTAACTACGTCTAAATGTTTTAGACAAGAAAATAAAAAGAAAGCACTCAACAAGCTTATCAATCTGTTTAATGGCCTTTTTACCGGTTTTAAGTTTTTGTTCTTTCCTTGTATAGCAATCTCTCTACTTTGAGAAAAGGAGAACCAAAACAAAAGTTCAAAAAGAGGATTTTACTTGATGTGTTTGATGAGTGAATAATGATTTTCTATTCTTACTTTCTTCTTTATATTTACTCAAACAGACTTAAATTGCAAGCAATTGTCAAGTAGGGTTTACTTTTGACTTGTGTTCTGTCATTATGCAATGTACATTCTCTGTTTACCATGCCTTTTAGTCCGGTTGATAATTTCATCCAACTTTATCCGAGTCGAAGTCAATCCGAATTTCGGTCAATCCAAAAAGTCAACATCCAAATTTCGGTCAATCCAAAAAGTCAACATCACCCGACGCTCAAGTTGATCGGGCTTCAATCTCAACCCGACCCACTACTATGTCTCTTTTGTAGGAAAATTCTGTGCACAACTGGAGTTGGAGTTGTTTTGGTCATAATACTTTCCTTTAGTTGTTTTTGATGAATGGAGCAAGGAAATGGCAATAACTGTTAAGCATAAGCAACTGATTGTGCTATTTTTCCTGTAATGAAATGTTAGAAAGAATTGAGTATGTTTAATCTTCTTCGATTTTCTTTGTTTGGATATTAAACTCTAAATGATTCTCTAAATTTGCTTCCCATTCAAGACCAGAAACCATCCAAAATTGCCGATAAGGTGTTTGAAACTTAATATCCCCTGAAACGTTTCTATACCTTGAGGTAGAAAAGTTGCAAGCTTTGGAATTCTCATGCAAGATAGAAACTTTTTCTCATTGTCAAGATTCTGGACGAACCAAACCTTTGTAAGATGTAAACAGAATAAAGCAGCTTAAACATTCCATGCACTGCTCCAATGAAAGCATGAGTAGGTGAGCTATCTTCTCTGTTGTCCTATCAGTGCCACTTTCTACTTTCCAGTACGCTAATGTTTGTCACCTTCATATATGCGACAACCGTTATCTCAACGAATTGGAACAGAAAGAGAGATCATAGAATTCTTTGATGCCATTCAAATTAAAGTCATGATTCCACTCCACAGTGTGCAGCAATAAAGAAACAAACATGAACGATCCTAATGAAAAGAGACTGCGAATATTTTAATCTCAAACAAGTTGATGCTGGATTCCAAAGGAACAGACTGTTTTTTGTTCGATTTGCATCTGATTTGCATTGACATAAAGGGGAAAACTATAGGAAAGTAATTTTTATGCAGAGTCTTGCATCTAGCCTGCAACAACCTCGTCCGTCAAAAGATCCGGAAGCTGCACCTGGAAGCACCCAAAAAATGCAAATTCAGTGATGTCATTAAATGTAATCATGCCAAGGAGAGAAAGACAAAAAGTTAAGTAATGTCACGACATTATATCATGCCACGAGAAGAGAAAGCAGACTTACCCAAGTAAACCCCTGCCTTGCCATGATCTAGGTGTCACAGTTGATTAGAGCACCTTGCCTCATAACTATCACAGGTACTCCATGCCCCTGATTTGCACGAACCTCAAATGCAAGCTTCTCTAGAAGATTCTGGCCAACTTGATATTCCGAAGTTCCAAATTTCACAATTTGATTTCCAAGCTGTAAGCCATCTCATGCTGTTGGGGATGAATCGGCAATTTCATTGACCACAGCAAATGGTAAACTGGTAAGTGCACATATATCCATGAAACCTGGAGAATCTCTCAGAGTGACATTTAGTGATGAAGCAGATCCATTGGTTCCATCCATTGAGGAGTTTTGCTTGTCTGATGACCTGTAATCACCTGTCAAACAACATAAAACCTTTGAAATTAGAGCTTCAGAATACTCCATCAGACCTGTAAATATACCAAACAGTAGATGTTTCTATTACAAAATAAGGGTCTGCAACTTTACTCCAATGCGAAACCACAATTGGTCATAAGTGGAAGGGACAGATAATATTGGCATAGGATCATTAAAAATCAACCTGGTTGCTAGCAAAAATGAACCAAATCAGGATTTTCTATATTGCAGTAAAGTGTGAGCTGTTACCTGAGTCTTTGAAGGATGAAGATCTACCCACAAGCCTTGTCAAATGCAAAATTTGTATCTTCCCGTATATTTTCTCCATTATTTCTTTGTGACATTATGCAGTTCTGGAAATGGGAGAGAAATCAATCATACTATTGGCGGATCAAATATGTTCGTAGAGCCAGTATCTTATACACAGTCAGATACAAACTATGAATAGCAAGATGCTCTTAATTACATAGTCTTTTGCTGGCGACACTGCATACATATTAATTTAGTTTGGATCTCAAACACCATATTGTGCCGACGGTGATTGTGGGTCTGATTAGTTTGACCACATGAATGGAACATCATTAAAAGCTTGACATGAAAATGTATGTTAAAGGAAATCATTCCAAGAAACTATTGCATGAGCTAGATTGGCTCGCATGCGCTAAAACACCAATTGATTTGATTACCAACACAGAACAAAAAAAAATTAAAGAAAGTAAGTACCAGCTAGGCAATGCCGTTTAGCTCTCACCACTGGAATGTCAATGTCTGGCCGAGGAAATCCCTACACTTTGAGAAGCAAAAAATCTTTATAAAGTATACCAAACTCAAAGCACTTAAACATCCAACATGAATTATCAATAACACTTTCACAAAGGGAAAACCAAAGTACTATATCATCAAGCTCCGTTCTTCTCCTTTCTGTTAACAAATTAGTATATGCCAAAAGGAAGAGCAGTAATTACTCTTCCCTTTACTTGCATTCTCTCTGAAGCTAAACCATTAAGATTGCTTCCAACTATAACCCACAAACCTTAAAATCTTATCTTTTCACAGAAGTCAAAGGAAGTAAAAGAGGATAGTGTTGAGAATCCATCAAATATTTAGCACAGTAACAAACAAAAACAGCTGCTTTAGACACAACTTACGCAAAACTTATCCCTGTCCAGCATTTTCTTAGAAACCAAACAGGCATCAAAATCCTAGCTTTACAAATTCAGGAAAAGAATTAAACTTTAGGCACAAATAGAAAGTGGACATGAACCTCAGAGTCGAGGAGATTTCCGGATAGACCAGAACCGCCGGGAGCACAAAGGGGGTCGAAGATGGAGTTCATCTCCACTTCCATGGAGTTCCTCTTCTCCATAAGCTTCATCGCCTCCGATTTCAAGTTCGTTGCCACCGTTTTTTCACCATGCCTTTAACTTCAAATTAACTAAAATGCCTTCTAATTTACCCAAGACCCTATATTGATATTCGCGTCTGCTCTACCCTGCTCTGTTTCAATTTCTGTAATGTTATGGCCAGGCTTTTCACGTGCAAGCTTGAAGAAGAAGAAAAGTCCGTCACCAGCGTCGTCGTCGTGGTCATCACATTCACTCTGTATGAACTCCTACAGTTGGGTTTGAAAAAGTACGATATTACGCAACCTTAATCCATATATAGTAAAGAGACTGCGTTTAATAACTCTAATATAGACGTGACATAAAAATAGTGATAATAAGTAAAAATTACATGCAAAATATTTAAGTGAATAGAATTATAATACAAGATAAATAAGAACATATATGATGGTTAATCCGATCTACTAGTACTTTTTTATTACAAGAGAAAAGAATAGATTCGGATCACATATGATGGGAGTACAAAGCCCCGCCGGCATCTTGGTGAAGAAGCTCCTGGATCAATGATCGGAATACCGTTCCGTACCGGATGGTACCAGCCGGAACGTTCCGTTCTAGCTGGAATCCGGTACCGGAACGGGACAAAACTTACCGGTCAAAAATTTCGACTGGTGTCGGCCATTTTCGATCGGTATCGACCGGAACCATAAATTCCGGTACTTTCCGGACAATTTTGTAAAAAAAAATTGGTCAGGGACCATTTTGCAAAATTAACAAATTTAACCCTAAAAAATCCCAACCCCCCAATTGTCTCTCTCTCTCACTCACCTCTGCCGACTCCGGACTCTCTCTCTCAGATTTCGTCTCTCTTCATCGCCGTTTGTCGTTGTTGCCGCCTGCGTCGCCGTCTGCCCCCGCCGCGTCGCCAGTCGCCACCGGTCCTCCTCGGCTCCTCCTCGTCCTCTTCTCCTCTCCGTTGTCGCCACCGATCCTTCTCTACTCTGCGTCGCTCCTCTCCTCCTCCTCCTCCTCATCTTCTCCTCCACCTCCACCCGAAGACGTGCCGCCTCACCGCCCACCGACAGCTCCGACGCGGCGACGCCCCACCAGCCACCGATCCAGATTCCAGACACCGATCCGACATTTAACAAGATTTTGTGGGTGTGTGTTAACTGTTAACTGTTAACTGTTAAATCTTGATTTTGATGATAAATAGATGTTGTTTTGTGTTGTGGTATGGATTGAATTTGTGGTGTCGCCGTCCATGGGTGGTGGACTTGTGGAGGATCGATTGGCAGAAGTTGAAATGTGGAGTTTTGATTTTTGAAGTGGCCGAAGTTGACTTGTGGTTGTAGATGTGGAGGATTTTTTAATACCGAAGTTGAGGATTTGGATTTTGGCAATTTGGCATGGATTAATTTCTAATTAGTGAATATTGAATTATTGATTGTTTTGTTTTAGAATTGTTTTGGAAATTGGAATGAGGATTGGTTTGAAAAATGTTGGAATGGAATTTTTGAATGTTTGGAAATTTAATTGTTTTGGAATGGAATTTTTGAAGTTGATAATTTGAAATTGTTAGATTGAAGGTGAAGAATATCGTGGGTAAGTAATTGATGTGATTCTGTTATGAATTTGTAATTATGCAAAGATTGTAAAATGGAATTGTAAATTAGAATTGGAAATTTGGAATTGAAAATGGAATTGTAAAATGGGGTTAGTAACTTAGTATGTAATTAATTATGTATTATGCAAAGATTGTTAAAACTTAAAATTAAAAGTTGATAGTTAACATTTAAACCTAAATGTAAAAATAATAATCAAATATGAAATTAATAATCAAATGTAAAATTGATAATTCAATGTGAAATTGTAAAATTGATAATAAAATTTTGTAAAATTGTAAAAACTTGTTTGAGATTAAAGAAGTGATGTATTGAATGTTTGTTGTCAAATTGTGAATATGTTGTAAAATTGTGTCAAATGATAAAATTGTATGATTGTATGAATAACTAAATTATTGTTATTTCAAATTAATTGTCATTATTATTTATTATTAACATTTTTGAAAGTATGGTTAATGTAAACAGTAAACTAGTAAAGTATATAGTACAGCTGTATAATATATCAATATGAACTATTTTGCAATTTTTAAAAAGTTTAGGGACTATTTTATAAATTTAAAAAATATCCCGAAACGGTACCCGGTACCGATCGATACCGGTACCGTTCCATTCTAGAGCCCAATCCGGTACCGAATCCGGTACGGTATTCATAACATTGATCCAAACATGTAAATATATTTATTTTCCATATATTTATTTTCCAAAGAATCATATTCTAAATTTATTTTACTTTTTCGCCAACCAAACAGACCTTATGGCATCTTGGGATCATTGACTTGGCCATTTCTAAAGGCAAGTCATGTCATACCCACTTCACACGCTAGAATAGACATGCTGAGTCAGCCCAATGTTGACTATTTTACTCAAAAAGCAACAACCCTTTTTTACATTTTCCAAACCAAATTGGTTGTAACTGTAAGTGTACTTTGACTTTGTCGAACGAAAACACAAGTTTAATCTCTTCTCATGTCTATTTTATATAATACTTTATGGCTTTTATTATAATTTCAAAAAATTCATAAATGTGGAAAATGAATTATAAAAATTGAAAGTGCTGATCAATGGACGGTGAGATATGATTGAGATGCTTAGAAAACTACTGGTCTGTAAATGAATCCATTTTGTTTCAACTTTCTTTGCTTTAATTATCTCCCACTATCCTCACTCCCATTATCTCTCCCTCTCTCTCTTCTATCTAAAATTATCTCTTTCTCGCCCTGTCTTTTATGGGATTAACCGACGCCGTTGATCATCTGACCGGCATTCCGTCCATCGGCTCCAATGACTGGCCATTTGGATTCTGGTAAAGGAAAGTTTCATCTCCGGCTTCTGTCTGAGATCCCTTTCTGTTGATTTGCTGATATACAGATCATAACAATTTCATCGTTTTCGCTGTGATGTTATTATCCAATGATCCATTGAAGCACACTGAATCCGGCAAACCTGTCACCGTCCTATCAACAATCCGTGATTGAGTTGTTTTTTATCGTAATTATTTGTTTTAGGGTTAGGGTTTGAGAAAATGTTCAAGAAGATCATGAAGCGTAAGCCCTCCAAATCGGAGGGCAACGAATACGGGTTCGGCCCGTCGGGTAGGAACTCCGGGTCGGGTCCTCCCTCAAATGTGGTGGTTAACCACGCGTCACGCACGGCTCCGACTACTCAGAGCGGTTCCGCAGCGGTAAAAGCTCCGCCACCAATGCAGGCGGTGGAGCCGCTCCCTATGTTCCGCGACGTGCCGGCTTCGGAGCGCCAAAACCTGTTTCTCCGAAAGCTCCAGATTTGTTGCTTCCAATTCGATTTCAGCGACACGTTGAAGTCCGCTCGGGAGAAGGAAATCAAGAGACAGACACTACTAGAGCTCGTGGATTTCATCCAGTCCGGGTCGGGTAAGATATCGGAGGTTTGTCAGGAGGAGATGATTAGGATGGTCGCCGTCAACATTTTCCGATGCCTGCCTCCGGCACCTCACGAGAACACCGGCCAGGAAGCAGCCGATCCAGAAGAGGATGAGCCGACCTTGGAGCCATCATGGCCTCATTTGCAGCTTGTGTACGAGCTTTTGTTGAGATACGTCGTTTCGTCTGATACGGACGCGAAGGTCGCGAAGAGGTATATTGATCATTCCTTTGTTTTGAAGCTGTTGGATTTGTTTGATACGGAGGACCCGAGAGAGAGGGAGTTTTTGAAGACAGTTCTTCATAGGATTTACGGGAAATTTATGGTTCATCGGCCTTTTATAAGGAAGGCGATTAATAATATATTCTATGGGTTTATATATGAGACTCAGAGACATAGTGGGATTGGAGAATTGTTGGAGATTTTAGGGAGTATTATAAATGGATTTGCTTTGCCAATGAAAGAAGAGCATAAGTTGTTCCTTGTACGAGCATTGATTCCTCTGCATAAACCAAAGCAGGTTTCATTGTATCATCAGCAACTGTCTTATTGTATTGTTCAGTTTGTTGAAAAGGATTATAAGCTGGCGGATACAGTTATAAGGGGGTTGTTGAAATTCTGGCCGGTGACTAATTGCCAGAAGGAAGTTCTCTTCCTTGGAGAACTTGAGGAAGTGCTTGAGGCCACGCAGTCTGCTGAGTTTCAACGCTGCATGGTTCTGCTTTTCAGGCAAATTGCTCGCTGCCTTACTAGCTCCCATTTTCAGGTTTTAGAATATTGCCAAACTTATTACAAGAAAAGAAATGTTAGCATACTTTATTTCTTGGAGTATTTGGATTTCGTACGTTATGACGTGGTTAATTAAGGTAGAATACAGCCAGATAAATTGAAAACGCTAATTATGAAAAACTGCAAGTGAAATAACTTGTAATTCAACTTAGATAAATGGTTTTTGATGATTAGCCTATTGTCTACGATTTACAAGTTATCGTTTCCACTGTAGAATTCAATATTTGTCGGCCTTTATATATTGAGTTGTCCTGAAAATATTGTCTGCGCACATGATTGGTGCATTTAACTGCAGTAATTGCTATTTGTTTCATGCACCAATTTGCTGTTTTTTCAGTTACCTTCTATTAGAGAAAAGAAAGTATTGCCTTTTTTATGTTCTGTAAATGACGGGTGTCATTGTTGAATGTTTGCGATGCTTTCATACTGTCTATAAATGTAGTACTGCTTCATTAATGAGGTTTAATGTCAGTGTCGATGTGAAATTAAGGCACTTTGGTGCCTTAATTTCATCTTTGTTTGTTCTATGTTGGTGATTCAGCTTGTAAATTATGTTTCAATAGTTTATAGGCGCCACATTTCATTTATGGTAATACTGATATGGCTTGTTATAGAATTACAGAAACTGTATTGCTAAATGCAAAATATGCTCATCCGTTAACCCATTCTGATGTCGCATTATTCAACTTGTCTGAGGTTGGAACAGTTTGTCTTGGCCATGTGCTTCTATTATGGAAATGTTTCTTGTGCATTAATTTATTCAATCCTTGAGGATTTATGGAGCATTTAAATGTGATGTTATTTGGAAGCAAGTCATAGTAACTGAAGCCTTATTATTTGCCTTCTTCTGTCCTCTAAAATGAAAGCTTGTTATTGCATAATTCTTTATTTCATTTTTTCTTCTGAAAATCAATTGCTCGTTGATGTCCATCAACTGATTTCAACTGATATTTCAGCTCCACTTAACCTTTTCTTCTTTGGTTGGCTTAAACTTTTTTCATGAAGATCTTGACTTCAGCAGATTGCAGCATGATCCATTTATTTGAAGACTTGATTTTTATGATTCTTTCTGAACTGAATTCTATTTCAACGAACTTGGTTTTAAATTTTTATTCTCTTGGTGTTTTTGCTTATTAACGTGCACATAGAAGTTTTTACATGACCATTTGGCATGGGCTGTGGAAATTGCTATACCTTTTTTATTTCCTCTTTGTGAAATGTTCCCTGCTTATAAAGAAATTCCTGCTTGGGATCTCAATCCTATTCATCAGTAAAGGTATGCATTATCTCCACCCCTATACTGGCAAACAATTCAATTCATCATTACTTCCAAGATTCTACCCTTGTGACCATTAAATATAGCGAACTCGTCGGCTCTAGTTTTTATTTCAGAAACTACAGTATTTGCAGCATGATCGGTGCATTAATTTCCAAAAAAAGACACCTTATGGCCATTAAGTACGATAGTGAACTCATCGGCCCTAGTAATTTCAGAAACTACAGTATTTTCTACATAAGCGGTGCATTTTGGTGCCTTAATTTCCGGAAAAATACCCTTATGGCCATTAAGTAGGATAGCAAACTCATTGACTGTATTAATTTCAGAAACTACAGTATTTTCTACATGATCGGTGCACTTTGGTGCCTTAATTTCCAGAAAATACCCTTATGGCCATTATTTAGGCTAGCAAACTCATTGACTGTAGTAATTTCAGAAACTGCAGTATTGCAACATGATTGGTGCATTTTGGTGCCTTAATTTCCAGGAAGTACCCTTATGGCCATTAAGTAGGATAGTGAACTCATTGCCTCTAGTAATTTCAGAAACTACAGTATGTGCTACGTGACCTGTGAATTTTGGAGCATTAAATTTCCAGAAAATACCCTTACGTCCATTAAGTAGGATAGCAAACTAATTGACTGTAGTAATTTCAGAGCCTACAGTATTGCAACATGATTTTACATTTTGGTGCCTTAATTTCCAGAAATAAAGAACATCATTTATGTAATCCTTGATAAGGTATTCCTAGTTGTATTTTCGGTGAAGGGAATTGGACCTCTAATAAGTAATAAGATTAAGATACAATTATTTAGTATTTATTTTTCTTGTTTTTCTTCCAACTGTTTTCCTTGCTGCATTTTCCTATGAATTGTTAGCCAGATCTTTCATACTTCTTCATTAGCAAATCATATATTAGGACATGCCTTAAAGCATTGGATGCCACGTTGTGCCATAATGCTGAAACAATTCATTTGGAGCTCCCATGAGTTAGGGTGGTGGAGAAAATAAAAATCCGGTGCAATATTTCCTTCATGCTACATTATTTTCAATAAGTGGAGGGTATTTATGATTTGGGAATTAATTTACTAATTCCCCTTCTTTCTTATCTGAAAATATATTTTCACACGTGGTAGTTTTTGTTGAAGTAATTGTTATAAAGGAGTTCCTATTTTCTGTTGACTGTTGATGGGGAACTTTGTTGAGATACCATTCTTTCTATATTTCTTCTGTCCCTTCCAAGAAGCTATAGCTGCAGACATGGAATCAACAATAGTGCTACTCAATCTTGTTGCATATTACTGCAAACATATGATGCTACTGTTATTATTGTTTCTGAATATTTTCTGACATCAAATTCCATTGGCAGGTCGCAGAGCGAGCGCTATTTTTGTGGAATAATGAACACATAGTTGGCTTAATTGCTCAGAATCGTGGTGTCATATTGCCAATTATATTTGAGGCACTGCAGAAGAATATTGACACTCACTGGAATCAGGCAGTTCACGGGCTGACAGTCAATGTTCGAAAAATGTTTGTGGAGATGGATGCGGAGTTGTTTGAAGAGTGTGAGAGGCAGTACGCAGAGAAAGAGGCCAGCGCTAGAGAATTGGAAGAGCAGCGAGAGTTGACATGGAAGAGACTGGCAGATGTTGCAGTAGAGAGAGGGGGTGAGGATATGATTACCGTTTAACCCATTTCTGATCGTCGGTTGGGATGGCTTATGGTAATGGAAACAGAAAAAGAAAAACGGAGAAGTGCTCATCCTCGTTTTGGTAACTATTCTTTTCTAATTTTGTCTTTTTTATTTTTATAATCCCAATCAAATCATTAAAGAAATCAAGAATAGCAGCCATAAATGTAATTTGAATAGAAAAAACAAATGTATGTGATTTGTAGGCAAGTATGCTGCACATGAATAATAATTTGTGAGAATCTCATATTTTTTCTTCTTGTTCTTATAATGTTCGTTCTATTTAAAAAAGGGAAGAGCAAATGATTGGAAAAATGGGTTACATTGAGCATAACTTGATATTTATCTTCATGTACCTTTTTATCAGATGTCAAACTAGTCCACAACGTTCTCATGGAAAGTGGCAAAGGACCAATGGATCTCTGCAAACTTTCCATAATAATTTCTAGATCGTATGGTATGGTTTTGTGAAGCAAGCAACGCTATCATTTTATCATTATCCTTTTATTCTGCCTTAGTTACTGGTCTCTTTCAGTATCATGTACTTTGATTTTAAATTCTAATATAAACATTTCAGAAACGGAGATTAATCTACAATTCGTAAATATGTTAATTAAAATTTAAAACTAACAAAAGACCTGTAAATTTGGGCTTCAGATTTCTTATACCAGTTGCCTTGTGTCCTGTGTGTTACAAATTATCCCAACCATCCAAATGTAAATGATATGGATGGTTAAGATGGTTTGTAGCACAGAAGGCACAGGGCAAGTGGCACTGGAGATCTGCTCCCATGAATTTGGATAAGAGGCCAAGCGGCATAATTGCAAATCGTCATTTACGCCTCATCCGACCCGGATCCTTCCCATTTCAGAAGTGAAAGTAAGGTAAATACCAAATTGAATTATATTATCTAATCAGTCAAACTTTCCCCTAATGTTATATTTACCATTCTTTAATATTACGAAAATTAAGTTAATATTAAATTGATTTCTTGGACTCAATTGAAAATATTAAACAAGTATTGGGACTGGTGAATGTTATTTGAAAAATCACACAGGAACCTTTTGAAATTTCATATTTTACATTTAGGTCTTCGTCTTCGTCTTGATAAGGACAATTGCAAGGATTAGATAAGCGATAAGAGTAGAAAGCTTCCGACTTAACTCTGTGGACTCATTAATGTCGACTAGGAAGGGAGGAGCAGCGATTCTTCAAAAGGACGCTCCATGGCGCGCAACCTCTTCCAAACCCATACCTAGAGTCCACCACTCCCCTCTTCTCCGAGTCTCTCAATCTCCTTATTCCAATTATGCTCTCTTCGTTATGAAGGTAATTAAGTAACCCTTATTAACATTTCCTTTTCTCTGGGTTTAATTTATTATTATCACCACTTTGGTTTGGAATTGGTGTGTGCAGCATCCTAATCCTGTAGGAAATGGGTTGGCGGTGGATGCTGTTTTGGAAGCTGCTGGTCCTGATTGTATTGTTCCAGGACAAATCAAACCTATTCGCATCGTTGGCGTCAAAGTCTATATATTTCTTTTATGTTAGAGTTTTTGTTGTTATCGGTTGCATTTTTATCGTTCGCTGAGGTTTTTGGTTGGGCAGGTTTGGCCTATTGATGTTAACCTGAAATTTCTGGAGCCCGTTGGACGAGAACTTAAGCTGCTTGGAAAGGTAACCGTTCATTTATTGTGCTTCTGTGCAAATATATAATTACTAATAGCTACCATATTGAAGTGGATCAAAAGGGTGTTCTTGTTTCTATTTACTTAAATGAATGATTGCTTAACTTGTGGTTTATATGGTCGACTAAAATTTTATTGGCGTGCAAGGTTGACAGAAGATGTTTTGTGGTAGAAAAATGGATATCCAATGTCTGTTTCAGTATTTAATCTATAATAATTTCAGTTGTATAAGTTGAAAATTTGAACAGAAAAGAAGCGCCTTCAAATGGGTGAAGATAATCTTGGTTATCGTTGTAATTACCAGTTTTAAGCATTACATTAAGTGTGGCTAACAGGGCCCTCATTGTGCTTCAATGATGTAATTCTGCGGCTCCTGCCTTTCCAACTAATGCATGTGCTTGCTGTTTTCTAATTTTGTGGTTATATATATCTATGTATCTGCTTTTGTATATGGCTATATTTACAAAAGCTTTTAGTCAGAGTGAACAAGAAAATAGTGATGCTTTTAAGGAATGGTTCATCCCTAGAAAATCCCTAGTGGAAAACAATGATCATTTGCAGTGTCTTTTGTCGTTTGAGAGGAAACTTAACATATGTTGGGCAAGCCTGGCTGTCCTAATTTGATTTTTGCAACATTTGAAGTCACTTTGTATACTAGTGCCAAATGCTTTTGAGCATGCTGATTTTGTAAGAACAAACTCATATGACATCTTTCAGTTTCTGGCCTCACGATTTTTATTGAATTTTCTTCCCTCTGCAGTTTATGGATGATGCTGTCAACTTGATGAACAAATCATTTATAGATCGCTAGCAGATTAAGGACTTATTGGTTGTTGCCAGCAATTCCTGTTTTGAGACTGAAGAATTGAAGCCCAATCAAACAGACTACTCTACATTATATATACTATAATGTTGTCCTTTGATGTATTTTTTGTTCTGATGATTAGTAAAAATGTCACAAACAGGGAGGCGATTGTTAGATAGTAACAATAGAGGTTTCTGTTTTTTCTCTGTTTATTGAGTTACAGATTATCTTCTGAATCTGTGACAGAGACATGGGCTCATTCTTTGATGATTGCCCTTAAATCGCTTATGTACATCTCTCGTGATTATGCCCTCTTCAATTCATTATTTTACTGGTTACAGTCTTAGTATAACACGAGAAAGGAAAATAATCAATGGATGGTGAACAAAGTGGGGAATAAATTTCTTGAATAGAAAGTATACAGCCATATATAGGCTGTTACAAGTAGAAGTTTAATTCTAGAAAATTATCCTATATAATCTAATCTAATCCCTTAAATTAAGGGATTTTGAATTTGTTCTATATTAACTATATACAGCCTATCTATATTTTAATATAATTTAGTTATAGTTGTATAGTATCTTGAGAGGAGTATTTGTGCCTGTTTGGATGAGCTTATATTAGTAGAGTTCTTGTTAGTATAACTTTTTTTAATAGAGCTTTTCTAAGAAATCAGTTGACTATTTGACTGTCATTTAAAAAAGAGCTTCTTTTAGAAGAGTTTCATACAATAGACTGTTTGGTAACATAAAAATAAAAAGCACTTTTAATTTTAATTATATTTTATTT
>JANIPM010000004.1:58793348-58805208 GCA_027478405.1 Erythroxylum cassinoides
GTTACACTTTTCTGCTTTTAAGCTCTCTTCTAGCCAAAATCTCTCTCCTTTTACTGCCTCATCTTTTATTAATTTAAAATCTTAACTTTTAATAAGTAGCACATTCCTAATACGGGTCCATGTATTTGTCGTATTATTTTTTCAAATTTTGTAAATTTTCTTGTAAAACATTATTGCCAATATAGGACCAACATAAGGACATATATGGTTTATATTGCCTGATCAAAGGTGGAACATGAAGGTTTGTAGGATGGAAAAAGAGAAATAGAATTATCCATCTTTGAACATGACCCTAACATAATGGCTTTAGGTGTTATGCTCTATGTGTCGTTCTTCACTTCTTTTAAAATTACTACAAATTGATCTAATTCTTCTCTAAATTTACTCATGTTTCTTGAAGACGCATAATTAGAGACTTAGACAAATATTTTTCCTTTTAAGTATCAAATCCTCCAAAGTTGTCTAAAACACAAGTATAATGCTATGAAAATCATATTAAAAGTAATATATATTTAGAATACATGAGTATGTTGCATTTTCTAACTCAAATAACACAATTGAGCTTTGGTAAGAAAGGATCGGAAACTTTGATCATACAAATATGAATATTTTAGTATGTACTATGAAGAAGCTGGAATTGATACTGACATATTGCCCCTCATAATCTATAGCAAAATATAGTTAGCGAGAGGAACAACAAACTCCCTAAGACATTATGACCATAAGTAGCCAACAACGTTGTTTTTTCCATTGAATAGGCTCCCTATAAAGGCTATAAAAGGAAACATTCAATTTGAAGCATGGTATGACTATAAACTTTATCTATAAAACCTCAAAGTATTTGGTTGCATATGTTTCTCATACGTACCTTAAGTGAAAAGAGATAAGCCTGATAGAATAGTAGATCGTGGCATTTTCATTAGCTACAGTAGTATCTATAAAATTTTTCAGCCACAAATTGAGAAGATTATGATAAATAAAGATATTCATTTTGTGGAAGAGCAATAATGGTTTTGAGGAGAAGAAGATATGAATCGTATTAATGAATTTCTACTAGTATAAGATGAAGTTGATGATCCTAATCTTAGAGGTTTTTGATTGCTCTCATATATATATATATCAAAGAATCAATGCTTTAGTGTTTGAAGCAATAAGACTAAATGAAGTTAAAAAGGAACCCAAATGAATACCTATAATAAGGAGGAGCAAATATGATTGAGAAAAATCAGACTTAACAACTTATTAAAAAGTCACAACATAAAAAGGTTACTAGAGTTAAATGTGTATTTAGAACCAATTTGAATATAAATGATTCCATTTATAAACACAAGGCTAGACTTGCGATGAAAGAGTTTGCTCAAGTGTTTGGTATCAATTTTACATGTACATTTGCTCCTGTTACATGACATACATTATCAAAATACTTATTGCATTAGGCGCACAAAAAGGGTGGAATTTATCTCAAACTCATGTAAAATCTTTCTTTCTCAATAGATACTTGCAGGAGGAAATATAGATTGAGTAGATTAGTACAAATGTATGAATACAAGGTGGCTTTGCATACTAAGCAAGTTTCGAGGACTTGATATAACCAATAAGCATTTATTAAGTTTTCGTTTTACAAAAAATTAAAGTATTCAACTCTATATGTTAGACATTATGATATTTTATTATTATTATTTTTATATATGAATGATCTCTTGGTAACAAAAAAGCAATGCCATTGCTATTAAGCAAATCCAACTGGGGATGATGCATGTTTCTGAAATGCCTGATTGAGGAACAATGGCATACTTGTCTAGATTGAAGATTAGATAAAATCAACTAGGTGTTTTCATATATATATAAAAAGTATGTTAAAAAATTTCAGATAAAAGAACACAAGTCAACTAGTATTCCAATAAATCAAAAGAGGAAATTTGTAAGGAAAACTTTTATAGCATTTCAAAGTAGTAAAACGTGTTCTCAAATATATCAAAAGAACCATTAATTATAGAACATGGAGAGGGTCTTAAGGTACTTCACACTTGGTTCTGAATTCTGAAGTGTTTTTGTAGAGCTCTAAGAAGTAGAGATAATTGCTCAATCGACTATTGGAACAAAATTTGTAGTTGCAACAACTGTAAATAAGTATTATGGTTGAGGAAGGTATTAACTTGGGATGTGAATCAAGAAAATAACACAAAATTGCTTATGGATAATCAGGTAAACGTTGCCGTCTCCAATAATTCAGGCTTCCATAACTAATTTAAGAAGGTACTACTTATAAGATATCCGAAAAATTATAACCTTATCTATTTTCTTATTTTATTGCATTTGAACCTTATTGCATTGGATTTGGAACAAAAGCTCTTATGAAATAGGAATATTAATCTACCTCTACATTATTACCTCAAAGTACCCCTGAGAACAGCTTTGAAAAGCCCTAGTTTGTGTGATTTAGAGAGCATAAGACCATGAAGTTGTGCCTTAAAATAGCAAAGATCAAGTTGCCAACAAAATAGTGTCAATGGCTTCCTTCAGCATTAAAATAGTAAAGATCAAGCAAGTAACCCATCAGTACAGCGATTACATTGGCTATTAATGGCAGGGCTACCACTACCACAGATACTGTCCCCAAAAAACAGCAGTCGGTTGATAACAAGACCCTCTTTAACAAGAAGCCTTCACAAACATGTAAACATTATTCCACTCGACCGAGCAAGATTCTTGCTAGGATAAGGCATCTCAAGAAGTGATGATCAGATTTTTGCTCGAAACATTTGTGGATGACTCCATTATCTTACAACACTAGCTGAGTAATGCCCCAGTTTCAAGCCACTACTGCAAATTGCCTGAAGTTGAAAAATCCAGGTACCTCAAATGGCAAATTGAGATGCACAGATAGAGATGAAGATCAAGACCAGTTGTCTCAGTTTACCTTCTCTTTTCCTATCAACTAACTAGATGGTAATTGTACGTATTGACAGGAAAGGAATATGAAGTTAGGGTAGAGGAAACATTGAATTGTGTACAACGGTTATTCATCCTCGAGAATATGATACTTCTACCAATTAAATAGTACAAGAATGGCTATGGATTCACAAAAAGCACAACACCAAGAAACAACGAAGTGCTCCATCGTGACCACAGGTTATAATATAAATCATACTTGTTACAAGAACCAATTGTTGAAGGCAACTCCAAGTAGTAAGTGTTAACCAGAAGCTATTCAGCTCATAGTCTCTTCAATCCTTGATGAGCATGATGTTGGCCCTCCCCTTGTCTGCTTTGTATTGTAAGATTTGCATTTCAAACACTTGTGCGCTAAAATATGGAAATTCACTTCAGAAGTTTCCCCACAGTCATTACAAAGGATCCAAACCTACAATAAACCAAATTATTGGTCGGTTACCGTCTTATTTTGACCCATAGGAAAGAACTGACATTTGAAAATCTCAATTATCTATTACTTACCATCTTATTCTGATAAATATCAGGCATGGGTGTTGAAGCAATCTGTTAATCAAAAGCATATTCAATCAAGAAAGAATGAACATAAGATGGAAATATCCGTCACACTATTATATTAACTTACCTCCTGATCAAGTTTTTTCCACACACGAGACATATCGCGATATGATTTTGAGCAAACCGGGCATGTATACCTACAGGAGAATACTTGGGGTAAATAAAAGGTGTCAAAGTTGATTATTGACGTTTCAAAATGACAAACATTACTAGACTTACTGGGAATGATGCTCCATCTCGTTAAGACATTCCAAATGAATGGTATGTCCACACCGCAACACAGTAATGTCTTTTGTTGTATCAAATAAAAACTGTACCAACGTGACAAGTTTAAGTCACTGAAGCATTTCATAAAATAAAATCAGCATTCATATTTGTTGTTTCAACCTGAGATTTACCTCAAAGCAAACAGGGCAATTATGATGCATGGCTTTTTCAACACAATTGTGTGAATCCTTCATCACAGTTGAATAGCAGCATCCTACAATTAGAAATATTTATCTCAGCTAACTATGATTCAGTATCAAGCTAGAAGACAATATAACCAAAAACCTTTTAAAAAAATCATGACAACGATGTAAAACCCCAAAAAGAAATTTCTCAAGTATTAGGTGTGCTAAGAATCTTACCACATCTATTACAGTGGAAGAAATTCTCCTCTCCTCCAGTTCTGCAATACCAAACATAAACATAAGTTACAGGGCAGTGTATAAAATGATACGAGACGTAAGCAAAAAATGTCAAAGGAAAAAGGCTAGTTCAAATGCTGACCTGCAGATACCACATTCATTGCAATGATATTGCCGCTTTGAAACCTGAAGAACGTTTTGACCCATTAATTAAGTTAAGAAAATAGCAGAATAAGCAATCGGAAAGATTTCAAGCAAAGGAGCTCACATCATCATCAAAAAACTTGCATTTGGAGCAAAAATATTTCCCCATGCAAACCCCACAGTGGACGCAGAACTGTTGAACCTGGTGAGACAAGAAGTTATTAAAACCATTCAAAAGACTTCCAATGATTATTTTGCGCTTGTGGAAACTTACATCTTGTTCTGTGTGACACAAGGAACAGATGACCTGAAAGACATTAGTAGCAAAAGCAACCGTGTTAGTTTCCTTTTCATTTTCTGAATATTATGCTGAAACAATTATGTAAGGAGGAAAACGATTTTAGGATAGACGAAGATAAGGAAGACAGTGGAAACTCAGGGAAAACTGATATTTTTAGGACTCCGAGAAACAAACAAGATCTTCCCAAAGCAAAAACAAACAATGAGATGACACCCACGCAAAAAAAAATGGATAGTCCCCCGTCAGAAACACGGTATACAGAGCGTGATAGGAACGCAAAAAGCTAAAAATCTTTTGTGAACTAAGTAAAAGCTCAATTGGTTTATTTTTATAAAATAGAACATAAGAGATAAAATGACTAGCAACTAACCCGTTTCAATTCCTGGCGAGGAATGTCATGACGATCGCGAGGATCAACTTCCATCCCATTCTGCAAAAGGGAAAAACAAATTCAGGTCAAATTTCATGTTCAGGCACAGTTAGCCGAAGTTGGAGAAACTATGAAAAACCATAAGGAAGCAATTAACAAAGATAGAACAAAAAGAGAACCTTGGATTCGTTATGACAATGCCTGCAATCGAATATCTCATCACAACAGGGCGCTCTGATCTTGCATCTCCTTCTGTAGTGTGAGCACCTTTAAAAAAAACAAAAATCTCAAGAATCGAAATAAAAAATTTTAACTCAATAATTGAAACATGGAGAAACGAGGCATCTTTAGAGAGAAACACGGATATACGAAGTATAAACACTTAGTCCGGAGCAAAATGAAAAAATTGAACCATACCCGTAATGCCCAAATCCCAGATCCTTTGATGAAATGGCCCCAACAGCCAAATATGCCATCCCAGGCTCCAACCCTCTCTCCATCTCTTCCTTTACCTGAAAAACACAGGAAAACCAAACTCACCTCAATATTTATTCCTATTCCTGGTAGTCTAAGTACACAAATAAGCTGAAATAGATTGAAGAAACGGAAAAAAAAAAAAGAATAACTGACCCCAATTAAAAGATAAAAGGGAGGAAAATTTCCCTTCTTTCCAGGGAATTACAGAGTGGTGATCAAGAGCCAGGAGGCTTGAACCACTCAAGCAATCAAAGGAACCTTGCACATTGGGGAAGGAGGGAGGAGAGATGAAAAGAAAAACCACACATACCAGAAGCCTTGAATTTATATACAATTGCGTGTCAGCCCTCGTAAAAAGTCAAAATTAACTGCCCCATTTTCAAAGAGTAGAGTGATGACGAGGAGACACGTTACGGTTTGACAACCGACCATAATTATTACATGACAGAACTAAGAAGATATTTTTCTCCTTGTCTGTAGTTTCCAAAAGAGTAGGTGTCGAAATTAAAAAAAAAGGAAAATTTTTCTACGAAATACAATGTGCAAGAAACGACGCCGTATAACACATACCAGCATTTTCGAAGTTGCTTCCGCAGGCTGAGTTGCTCCTAGTCAATGATTTGATTGAACAGTGGATATGTTAATGGGTATTTATACTTGTCCGATTTAAGGCCAGCAAAAGCCAAGCCAAGGTCTGCCAACAGCTGGGAATTACAAATTAACCCTCCTTTCAGAGCTTGAGTCGACGCTACATAAGATGGTATTATGGGGACAGAGCAACTGCGAATCTTCCTGTCGAGGAGTAGATAGGCTTTGTAGGATTCGATGACGAGGAACTGGTCCCAAACTGAGTCAGTAGCGTGTATTCCGACCACAAAGTTGACAACTAAGACATATGACTTCTCTACTTTTCTCACTTGTTGTATGCATACATGTCCTATTCCCGACCTTTTTCCTTAGCTGGTCTCTTTTTGGCGGTTACAGCGCAAGCATACATTCTGTTCCTGGAAACTTCTCGATAAGCGTAACCTCCACTCTATCCAGTCCACACATTGTTCTCTGTTTTCAGGCATTGGATTGGACTATCAAATTAAAAGTGGTTCTAAACAGATCAACAGGATTTGGTTTTGGATGACAGATATAAAGTTCACTTTGGTAATAACGAATCTTGATGCAAAAAAGGAAAGAAAATTACATGTGCAGCTAGTACCAGTAAGGAAAAGAATCACTTTCGACTGGTGAAGATAACAAATAAATGTTTACAGATTGATTTCGGAATTCTGATCGTTCTTTTCACAAGAGAACATTGGACTGCTGGATAAAAGTAAAGCAAAAGATAACTTGAAGAAGAGGTAACTGGAACTGCAAGGAAGCCATTGTCAGTGGCTGGATTGTTGCTAACCCTTTTTCCTATATCGCAAGGAATTTAGACAGAAAGTCGCAATTGGATATTCCTGGTTTCCATGAATGATGAGTACACGGTTAGAATCTGCTTTCATCCAAAAGATCTTAGACTAAGGCGACGCCTCCTGACAGCAACCGGAACGGTAAGTAACTTATTAAGAACCTAAAATTGTAAAGATAATTCTCGTCATGGCCAATCTCATTTATCTTTTTCCATTGAGAAATCGTATTTCTTCAAACTGCGCAGTAGATTAAAGACGATAGACTAGAAGATAACAAATAACAGCCTTCTTAGATTGCAAGTCGTATTAGGTTTGGGCCTTGTGATCTTTTAACACATCTTTTTAATATTTAAATTTTGGTTAGTGGTGATCAGATAAAAGTCCATCAGAAAGGGAGAGAGAGAGAAGAAAAAAATAGGAAAGCAAAATTTTTAAAAATCAATTGTGATTTTTTATTTAATTTAAATTCGTTGTTATTAACTCTAGTTCAAATTTAGTTTTGAAGTTTCTAAGACATTGCTCTATGATTGAATGATATAGACATTAGTTAGAGGACTTTAGCTGCATTTTTTAACTTGTGAATAATAATTCAACTTTTGATGGTATCTCTCGTGGGCTTTTAGCAGCATACAAAGGCGTAATTATAAATATAATTATTTTTGTCTTTTTATTAAGGCAATATAATTCGTACCATTAAATAAAACAGCATTGCTATTAATATAAGTAAACAAAATTTCTTGGTTAGGCAACAAAATAAATAATCTTGCTTCAAGTTTTGACTAAGACATCATAATAGTTTCAAATTATAGCAATAATGTTGAATAGATATTACAATAATTTGACTCTTTATAAGGCAATAAAGTGATTTTTTTAAGCAACAATTTGTAATAACAAAAGCAATAGTTTATTCTTTTATTATTAATAATATATTAATGCAAAAGCAAACTCTTGTCATTAATTAGGCAGCATCCATATATACATTAAAAGCAATATACATACATTAACATATGTCTTAATTGTGTACGTACTGTTAAATGTAAACTATATTTATATATGTTATCTATCTATGAGGACTTGTACAATTCAACTTTTAACATATTCAAAATAAAGAAGCAAAAAGTTACCAGCTAAAATATTCACCTACATTATCTTCTTCCATTTTGTATAGAATACAAGTGAATTAATTTAAATATTAGACAAAACAAATATGTATAGGCACTCCAAAATCTTCACCAAGTGTCTCCTTATCTACTCCTAAATGTCACCTTCCTACTAAAAAAAGAAAAAAAAAAAAGAAACAAAGGGTAGCTTAGAATTGTAAAACTACTATGTTCATAAACATGTTGATATATCTAAAGAATGAAATAATAACTATTTTATTGAGACCTCAATTTAATCAAGACAAATAATATAGTAAAAAAAACTAACAACATAATGCTTCAATTCATTTTGTGAACAAATTCAAAAGGCATAAACATAGGCAATTACTCTCAACAAGAAAGATAACAAGTTGATGTACAACAACAATGAAATAAGGAAATTTGCCACGTGATATTCGTCATATTGATTGTATGGTTTAGAGGAATAGAAGATTGCTTTCTTGAGTGACTAGATGCAATCAATTTACAAACGTTCATCTTTTATCATTTCTTCGCTATCAGCTTTATCCTGTTCTAATTGTCTTTTCATTTCCAAACGTTCAACTTTCTCTTATTATAATTCCTTTCTCATTCTTTCCTTTTCAATTTCTACTTTGTGGTTCATCTCTTCTTCCAATCCATTCTTTATGGACTGCAAATACTTATTAAGAACTTTATATAAGGCTTCACTTATCATATTACTTTTTTTTCATGCTAGATGCTTTCATACCCTTTCTAAAAATTTTATTATGTCCAGGCCTTATCACTTCCATATCGGTCATAACTTCATCAACCTTTTGACTATCATTTTCCTTTTGCACTTGTTTAATGTGAACCTACAAAAGAAAATTTGCAATCACACTAATGTACGCAGGCATCATATATGATTACAAAAAACTACTATAATTTAAGTTATACTATAAATAACTCATTTTGACAAGAAGAACAAATCAACGATATAAAAAAAATGAAATCAGAAACACATGTAATAAGCAATAAATTTGGTCATCTCAACAAAAGTAGGAACAATAAAGAAAATTATTACAAGACAAACATTACTCACAATTTTCTCCCTTATAACTTCAGTAGATTACTTGTACACTTTTCCAAGCTTTGTTTTATAAGTTGCAAGATACTTTTCAACATTAGAGAGTGAAGTTTTATCCTCTCTTTCATTTTTCTATTTGTGGAAATAATTGTTAATTATAATTTAGGAAATTTAAGTAGTTTCTTAATAGATTATAACTCATTGAAGAACTTATCAACTTAGCATAAATACTTGCAAAGCTCTTAGGACCAATTGCGTGCAATTCAGTTTGTTGTTTTTTATTTTGAATATTTGTTTTAGCAATTTGCTAGACATTAAAGCATTATATTGAATAGATATAATGTAACTAATTCGCAAAAGTACTGATGATTATCATATCTTCACATCTGGGTGGTTCCAATTAAAAAAAGCTCCTTAGAGACTTTTTTGCTTATATGGTTAGGATGATTAGCCATTCTTTCTGTATCTGTCATTTATTATTTGAAATGCTTTCACTTCAGTATAGACTTATAACTTCTCCATGCATCTTCAACAATATCTCTTCTACGATGTAATAAATTTTCATTTAATTTAATAAATCAAAACCAAAAGGAGCATTAAGATGTTGAATTTTTTTACATAAACATATTCCTAAACAGGTTCTTTGGGAATCTTATGCCAATTAACATGGTTTAGAGGTGCAAAATTTCATTTACGAGCCACAATATCTAAGAAAAGTGTGAATTCAATTAGTGCCTTCTCATCAGGATCAACTGCCTGATTAAGAGCATTGAAAAATTTTGGTTTACATTGTTCCGTAGATTTTGTATGAACCTCCTTGAGCAAAGTTGGGCATCTCCCCTTCTTTTTCATAAATTCTATATTGAAAATAATTATTAATGCTAGTATATAGAAGAGAAATTATTTAAATACTAGTATAGCATATGATCTTTACATTAAATAATGGAAATTTCTACCATATATATGCTTATATCATATCCATTTTCTTCTACTAGATCTCAGGTGGTTCAAATTGTTATTCCATAATTTTAGTTTTTAGTTCTTGTCACCTTAGGAAAGCAGACTCTTTTTGAACAATCACTTCTCCTGATTTGATTTCTATTACATTCTCAAGTATTTCATCCCTTCTACTTATGGTTGTTCCTTAACAAGTTTCTTTTGTTTTTTTCACCTTAAAAAGTCAGTATCACTACCTGAAGGATATAAAGGTTATGGTTTCTTACTTTTTTTTAGAGGATTGGTCTTTCCTTTCTATTAAAATTTGTAACAATTAAAACTAATGGAAAGAAAAAGATAAATTAAGGTTTTTTTAATCTATATCAATACCAAAAAATGTTCATTCACATTACAAAGAGGATCAAAAATAACTATTATTATAGCAATTATATTGAAACAAAATTTAATAGTATAATAATCACATATATATTACTAAAGCAAACGAAAAAATATGTCTCTTTTTTTAATGAATTGGCATTGCTCTTCACTATCCTCCAAATGCTCTTCCTCTCTACATGACAATTTAGATGAATCGTTTAGTTCATGAATGAGTCTTCTTCAGCTGCTTTCTCAAAAAGTTATTTATAGACCTTAGTGCAACAAATTTGGTCACACATGTTTGCTTCTTCCTTTTTTTCATTGTGAAGATATTGTTGCTAATAACCATATATAAATAATTAGATTAGTAAAGTATACTTAAACATATAGTAACAAAAGTTATCTTTTTAATAGAGAAAGAAAATAAATAAGGACATTCTATAACAAACTATTGATCAATATCCATTCAATCCAAATTAGTGTCATCAAAGTCTGAATCATTTTCATCACCGTGGTCTTCTGTTTCTATATCTAAGATATTTAGAGGTATGTCAAATGTGTCTTTAGAGAAATCTTCTTTAGACCAATTAGGGTCCACGTCACCATTATTTCTAAAAAAGTGTTTGACATAATCATTTGGTTCTCCCCAATATGTTTCTTCAACATTTTCATTATCACCCAAAGGTACATCAAATAGATACTTAGGTACCTTCTTCTCCACATAATGACAACCTTCCTCAAAACAATCAGTTACATAAAACACTTGTTGAATTTTACTTCCCTATACAAAAGGATCCTTTATATAACATAACTTTTTAAATTTTACTCGAGTAAACCCATAATCGTCTTTCTCCTCTTGATACCAACAACACTACATTAAACTGTCCCTAGTAATCCACTTTAATAATTTCCTCTATTGCTCTATACTAATTCACATTTCCAAGTGTTAGATTTTGGTCTCTAGAACTTGCAAAACTTGGAGTTAATGTTGTCAAATGAACCCCACTATTTTAACTCTTACACACGTCCCATTTTTTGGTCATAAATTTGTATCCGTTAATAACATAACCTGAATGTTTTTTGACACATTGTTAAGGCCTTTGGACAACCAATGAATATAACATAGTGTTGGACCCCGAAATTCTTTCAATTATTATTGATTTATTGATTTTATTATTTTAGAATTGAGTCATTAATTTGTTGGGCATAAATAGAGATTTGAAATTTGATGAAAAGATTAAAATTAAGTTAGAATTAATATGGTATTTAAGAAGATTAAAGGAGTTAGGAGGTAGATGAAAGAAGGGGGCAAAATGGGAAAACCAAAAGAGAGGAGTGGTATTTTTGGAAGAACAAGATCAAAATGTGGTCTTGTTTAAGAAAAAGAAGGGAAACATCGTGAGAGGGAGAGAAGAAGAGAACATAATGAAGAAAACATGGAAAGGAGAAGAAGGAAGAGGATTTGCTAAGGTAATCATCTCTCCTTCTTGCTTTGTTAGAAAAGGGTTTAGAGAAATGGATT
>JANIPM010000004.1:58812527-58824177 GCA_027478405.1 Erythroxylum cassinoides
ATTAGAGGCCAATGACATGCTCAATCAGTAAATGCAATGAAACCTATCAGTCCGTCCCAATTTACCAAAATACCCTTTCTAGCAGTAACGGGATGTTACATGTATGATTGATTACTTTGCCTATGATTGGTCTGTGGGAGGGAGTGTTTGGTAGGGGCTCAACTTCACCTGTTCATAGCCTCCATCGTCAAATAGTTTCATCTAAAAATATAGAGAGAAAGTTAAAAGTCTAAAATGTTTTGGCACCTATGTATAGTCCTCTTATAAGTCTCATTATATGTCACTTTTTTTCTCCCTAAAATATTGTAAAAGTTATGATATATAATTTAAAATAATAATATTTTAATTGTTGTTACTTACGACAAAGCTTGCCCATTTTGATCTAATTTAGCCTGACTCGACTCAAGTTGACAGGTTTTTAGGTCATGTTTAGTTTTTAAATATTTTTAGGTTTCAGGTCAAGCTCGGACTATCTGGTCCAACCTAATCCAAAGTTTAAAATTTTAAAAGAAAACGATGTTACTTTTTATTTTAAATTTTAAATAATATATTTAATCGAGTTTGGTTTGGGTCGAATGTGCTCGAGCTTTGAACAGAAACCTTAGGTGGGGCATGAGCTCAAACAGAAAATTTCAAATAGGACTTTGGCCTACATGGCTTTGAATTCAATGTGACCTATTTTTACCCTTAATTATTGTTTAAAATCACAATGGATTTAATTGTTGCTTATATAAAATTTTATGGCAATGACATTTTAATTTTGTTACCTTTTTAAATATCTATTATCTTTTGCCTATTAATATTATTATAGGCCATGCTCTAAAAATTGTTGCATTATATTAATTTTAAGCAATACATTTTAAAATGTTACAAATTTAATGTTGCCTAAACATTTTTTGCTGTAGTGTTTTTTCCTTTGTTTGTTATTATTGCATTTATCCTCTGCTTCTCCTTATTTAACGCTTATTTTGTAATAATTTTGGAGATAATTTTTAAAACTCTTTTAATATAGTAGATTTCTTTTGATGGATTAGACGTATCATAATTTTTACCATTCATTAGAAAGGAATTTTCACATGAAAATCTTGGTGTCTCTTGACCTTGTAATTTATTGATGAGATGTTATTTAATTATGTTAATTGGGTTTATCTCTTTTGTTTTGACTATATTTTGGTAGTTAAATAAGAAAATTAATATTTTTTTATTTTAGGAGAC
Organism: Erythroxylum cassinoides; assembly: GCA_027478405.1. Taxonomy (NCBI): domain Eukaryota; kingdom Viridiplantae; phylum Streptophyta; class Magnoliopsida; order Malpighiales; family Erythroxylaceae; genus Erythroxylum; species Erythroxylum cassinoides. The sequence goes on from JANIPM010000004.1 coordinate 58,813,743, forward strand.
AGCAAGTGAAGATTACATAAAATTGGAGCATTATTGGACAAAAACATGAATTTTGAAAAAAAAGTGAACAAATTAATACAGTAAATAAGGCAAGATCACGTCTAATGTCAAATTTACTAAAGAGTTTGAATCAATTAGAAAACTTATTTTCATCTATATTATGCAGGGATTTGAATTTGTTTTAGATAATAATTTTTGCAAGATAAAAGGAAGGTAGGTTTTGAGTAGGAAAAGAAGATAAAAACATATCTAACAACTAGTTAAAGAAGATAAAAACATATCTAACAACTTCTACACATCATTCTCTTTCGTTTCTTTGTAGTTTTCTCTCAATCTTTCATCTTTTATTTTATTTTTGGTGTTGGAACTAAAGCCATGTGTGGCTAATTCCAAATATTTTGATTCAAGAAGATTCAAAACTCTAGTTTTTAATCTTGTGAGGTTTTGTCATAAATTTATATTCATGTTTTAATTAAAACATGTCTTATTTTATGTTCTTATATTTCATGAATAATTAATATTTGTTGATCTAATAAATTAATTTAATTTTAATTCTTCTATAGTTATCTATGAATTCAGTGATTTGTAATTATCATAAAGGATTAGTTAAAGTAGCAAATATGTTATTTATGAATTTACATATTTAACTTATGAGAAACAAGAAAACTAAGTTGAATAATTGCAGCTATCTCAATTATTTAATTTAAGGTTTAATATTTTTCACTAAGTTTATTACTATCATTTAATTGATATATAATGATATCTTTCCCAATCAATTGGTAGTAAGTTTTGGCTTGAATATTGAGTTTAAACCAATTAATTTAGAAAATTTTGAAACATAAAATGGCCATCATAATATGTTTCTGACTAATTATTTGAATAGTAAAAATTATTATTTTTAGACTAATGATCAATGTCACAATTATGTAAGATATTTTCCTTGAATCGGAGTTATGTACCAATGAATTTCTAAGTTTTTTATTTCAATTCTTTGTTAATTTAATTTATTAGTTAATTAATCATAAAATCTCCATTTTGTTTTATCAATTAAAATTAAGAAACCAGCTTTTAATTCTCTTAGAATTCAACCTTGTTCCATGACTATTATAAGAGTTTAAAGAATCAAAATTAATTTTGACGGCTTTGAAAACTCGAACATTTACCTTAACCATGTTTATTTTCAACATATTATACTTGTTGCAACATCATTATTGTGCTAGAGTTTATGTTTGCTTCTTACAAATTCAAGTGAGAAGGAAAATTATAAGTGGACATTTCATTCTAATGTATGTTTTATTTGTATATATTAAGACTTTCTTCCAAACATTATTGTATGTAAGCTTTTGGTTAAATATTTATGATGACTCAATTTGAATGATGGAAACAAATATTAGCTAAATCATGCGTTTAGTGTTATACTCAAAAACCCTAGTCTATTTCAAATTAGAATGAAAATCAACATGTGGCTATATTAGGCAATATGTAGAAGACAATTTTCTTAATCATATTGAATATGAAACACATGTTAAAACTTTATAGGAAAAGCTCAAAATGCTTTATGCTTCAGAAATAGACAATCAACAGATGCTCTTACTTAAACAATTGATGAATCTGACATATAAAAAGGCCATCCTACTTTCAATCATTTAAATGATTTTTAGGGTATCTACGATCGATTGTCTAGCATGGGTGTAAAGTTTGATGATGAGATATATAAACTTTGGTTGCTTAATGCTCTAGTAAATTCTTGGAAACTTTTCATACTTTTTAATCAATTTTCCTCCTAGTGTTTTGTTACTATCAAATTTATTAAAATCGGTGTTATATATGCGTAAGTAAGAAAAAAATTTCATAATACATTTTCATCCTCATTATAGAAAAAAAATTTCATAATACATTTTCATCCTTATTACAGTTGAATGTTTTGATTGTTGAAGAAAAGGGATAAATATTGAAACGTTAAAAGGGTAAAGAGAAAAGTATAAACAAGTCAAGATCCAGGTATAAAAACTTTGTTTGTGATTAATATAATAGAGAAGGGCATATTAAAAGGTACTATTTCAAGCTAGAAAAGAATAACAGTAACAATAAGATTTAAGTTGCTACTAATGTTGGTGGTGATCCTCTGGTTATTTGTGATAAAAATGTCATAAATTTAGTATGTCACAAAACTAGTTAGGCTATAGATACCAGTACTTCCTATCATGTCATTCCAGGGAAGGATTTCTTCATTTCATTTACTTCCTATAATTTTAGAGTATTGAAGATGGGCAATTATGGTAAAATTAGTGTGATTAGCATAGGAAAATTTTTCTTGGAAGTTAGCAATGATTCAAAGTTAGTTCTTAATCGTACCAAGCATGCACTTATCATCAACATAAATTTGATATCTGCAAAAAAGCTTAATTATTATTATTACAATATCTTTAGTGATGAACATTAGAAATTTACTAAGTGTTCATTAGTTTTGATTTGAGGTAACAAGTCCTCTAAATTATATATGATGTAAAGTTTTATTTCTGACAACTTAGTGAACATAGTAGAGATGATACTCATCTTAATTTTAATATAGAAGGCTGAGTCATATAAGTGTGAATGGAATTGATTATTTAACCAAGAAAATTTTTCTTTCTTTGATTAAAGAAACTAGATTGGACAGTTGTATTCATTGTTTGGCTGAGAAACAGAGACATTACTTTTTAATATACATACATATATAAATATTGTTTAAAGGACATTAGCTGTATCTTTTAACTAATTAATAGTGATTCAACTTTTAGTGATTTCACTCATTTTCTTATTTGCTTGTTATTGTTGCATTTATCTTTCATTTCTCCTTATTTGACACTTATTCTATAGCCACTTAAAAGAGAATTTTGTAAGACACTTTTAGCATAGTGGATTTCTTTTGATGGAATAAAGTTATCGTAGTTTTTACCCTAAATTTAAAGGATTTTTTACATAAAAATTTTGGAGTCTCTTAAGTTTATGATTTATTTTATCCATATTTATTTTTAGCGTATTATGTTTGCTACAACCTCATTATTATACTAAAATGTTCCTTGCTCCTTATAGGTTCAAGTAAGAAGGAAAGTCATCAGTGAGAATTTCATTCTAATTTATATTCATTCTTGTATATATTAGTATTTTCTTCCCACTATTGAGGTATCTAAACTTGTGGTTGAATATTTATGATAATTTTATTTGAATGATAGAGGCGTTAGCTAAATCATGTGTTTAATGGTATTAATTACCATTAATGGAAAACAACATGAAAGATCTTTTATTTATGAAAAAGATGATTTGTCATGTTTGTTACTCAGAAACCCTAGTCTATGTTGGATAAGGATTGGGAATTTAAATATCAATATGTGGCTATATTAGGCAAATGAGTATAATGAAATAATCCTAATCATATTGTTTATGAGACACATATTAAACTGTTATAGGATAAGTTCAAGATACCTTATGATTCGAAAACATGCAATAACAAGATGTTCTTACTTAAGCAACAGATAAATTTGAAATACAAAAAGAACAATCCTATTTTCAATCATTTAAATGATTTTTTGGGTGTCTTTGGTCAATTGTTTAGAATAGGTATAAATTGATGACGACATATATGAACTTTAATTGCTTAGTACTATGCTAGATTCTTGGAAAACATTTTCATGTTTCTTTGAACAATTTTCCTCTTAATGGTATGATGACTATCAAATATGTTAAAAGTGGTGTTTATAATGAATAAATGAGAAGAATATACCACAGTTCGTCTTCATCCTCATCATAGTCAAATGTTCTGAATATAGAAGAAAAGGGATAAACAAATTAAAAGGTCAAAAGGGTAAAGAGAAAAGTATAAACAAGTTAAAATCTATGTATAAGAACTTTATCTGTGATTAATGTAACGAAGCAGAGCGTATTCAAAAGTACTATTTTAACCTAAAAAATGAGACGAGATAAAAAATAATAATGGTATCAATAGAAATTGTGTTACTGTTACTATTGATGGTGATCTTTTGGTTGTATGTGATAAAAATATCGTAAATTTAGTATGCAGTGAGACTAGTTGGGTTGTAGATATTGGTACTTCCTATCATGTCATGCCAAATAAGGAGTTCTCTATTTCTTATACTCCTTGTGATTTCAAACTACTAAAAATAGGTAATGATGGCAATATCAGGGTAATTGGCATGGGAACAATTTGTTTGGAGATCAACAATGGTTCAAAGTTAGTTTTTGAGCATGTAAAGCATGCATTTGACATGCACTTAAATTTGATATATACAAGAAAGCTTAATGATGATTATTATCATAATATCTTTAGTGAAGGACAATGGAAACTTACTATATACATAATTATTATATATGATGTAAAGTTATCTTTTTGACAACTCAATGAATATGGTAAAGAAGATACTTCATCAAAATTATGGCATAGAAGACCAAGTCATATGAGTGTGAAGGGAATTGTTTGGTTTGCTAAAAAAATTGGCTTTCTTAGATTAAGGAAGCTAGGTTAGACAAGTGTATTCATTAATTGGTTGAGATACAAAGAAGAGTTCCTTTTCAAAGTCATCCTCCTTTTAAAATGTTGGGTTTGTTAAAGCTTGTATACTTTAAAGCTTGTGGTTTTATTAAAGTGAGATCATATGGTGATGCACTTTATTTTGTCAAATATATTGATGATAATTGTAGAAAATTTTAGGTTTATGATTTAAAGACTAAAGATCATGTTCTTAAAAAATGTATAAATAAGCAAGAAGTTGAAATACATTTATAATAACAACATTGGTGAATATTGTGGACCTTTTAATAACTATTACAGATGGTAGAGTATTAGACATCAGAAAACTTCTCTTAAGACTCCCTAGTTAAATGATTTTATGAAGAGGATGCATATAACTTTGATGAAGAGATTTAGATGCTTACTTGTTAAAAAAACTATCAAATTTATTTTAGGCATAAGTGCTCTATATAGATGCTTAATTATCAATTTGCTTATATTATTGCTTTGAATGGACATATCCCTGATAGAGTTTGGTTTAGCAAGGATGTTTCCTATATTCACTTTTGAGTTTTTGGATGTAAAGCATTTTTGCATATTCTTAAAGATGAGAGTTTGAAGTTGGATGCTAAGACTAAGGAGTGTATCTTTATCAGTTGTAGTCAAGAAAAGTTTAGCTACTAGTTATATAATCTAGTAAAGAACAAAATTATTACAAGTTATGATGTTGTGTTCTTTGAAGCCAAGATAAGTAAAAGTACTAAAAAGGCTAAGAGGAATGATTCTCAAACAAATGAGATCTTGGTTAATATTAAGCTAGTTTCTTTAAATAATGCACCAAATGCAGATGACTATGTCTCCAAGATGTTGACATCTAATATGATAATAAAAATGGTGATCAAGTACAGAATGATCAACATGTATAAACACTTCAGAACTTTAGTACATAAATGTTGTGGTAAGTAATCAATAAATATAGAGACAACAACTATAGAGACTCTAGAAAACCTTTCCTAAGAGACCTATTAGAGAGAGAATGTTATCATTACATTAGCCCTTAGTGAGTATGTACTTATCACTAATAGGAAAGAACATGGAAGCTTTAAATAAGTCGTAGGTAATGAATAGAAGAAGAAATGGTTTAAAGCTATCAAGGATGGGAAGAAATCCTTACATGATAATCACACTTTTGATTTGATTAAGCTACCTAAAGACTGAAAAGGTTTGAAAAATAAATGGGTTTTTAAAGTGAAGGATAATGATTGCACTTCAGTTATATGGTATAAAGGTAGATAGGTTGTCAAGGGTTGTAGCCAGAAGAAGGGAGTTAATCTTAATGAAATATTCTCCCTAATTGTGAAGATGTCATCCATTGAGTTTAGCATTATGCCTTAACTTAGACTTTGAGTGAATAGATGTGAAAATTGCTTTTCTCCATGGTACCTTTGATGAGGAGATTTATATGAAGCATCTAGAAGGCTTTAAAGTCAAAGAAAAAGAGATTATATCTGTTAATTGAGGATGAGTTTGCACGATTTGATGTAAGCATTGTGGTAATAATACTAGAAGGTTGATTCTATTATAAAAAATAAGTCTTTAAGAAGACTTCATCTAAATATTGTATTTTTGTGAAAAAAATTATCTGATTATGACTTAACTATTTTGTTACTTTATGTTAATGATATGCTTCTTACTGGTCAACATATTTCTAACAAATTTAAAACAAGATTTTAATAAGCCCTTTGTTATGAAAGACTTAGAGCTAGTAAAATAAATTCTTGATATGAAGATCATCCATGATAGGAAGGCTAAGAACTTGTGACTATCATAGTAAAAGTATGTCAAATAAATGCTTCGAAGGTTCAATATGAACAAAGTTAATGGGGTGAATATACCTCTTTTATATCCTTTAAATTGAGCAAAACTCAATATCATTCCAGCGAGAAAGAGAAGGAAGATATGAAAAGTGTTCCGTATCACCACACCTCTTTTATATCCTTTAAATTGAGCAAAACTCAATATCATTCCAACGAGAAAGAGAAGGAAGATATGAAAAGTGTTCCGTATGCTTCATCTTTTGGTAGTTTGATGTATGTAATACTTTGTATAAGACTTGATATTGCTCACTTTATTAGTGTGGTTACTCGTTTCTTTCTAATTTAAAAAGAAAGTATTAGAAATGTAGTGAATTGAACTTTTTAGACACAAGAGACCTATTCTTTCTATATATAAATATTCATATATGGAAGGAGATGTTGATACTGGAAAAACTACTTAAGCCTATTTGATTACCTTTGCAAAAGGAGTTATATCTTGACAATCAAAGTTGTAGAAATGCATTACTTTGCCAACTGTAAAAATAGAACTTATTTTTATCATTATATCTTAAAAAGAATTGCTATAGATTATGATATTTATGAGGGAGCTTGTCTTTATATAAGGAAGGCATGTGCTACATTAGGAAAATCAAAGAGAGCGCAACTTATTAAGAATTCCACCTTCCATGATAGATCGAAACATATTGATATTAGATACCACTAGATTTGAGATATTTTGAATTCTATGTTGCTTAAGCTATAGAAGATTCATACGAATAACAATGACTCCAATATGATGACCAAGTCTTTTTCAAGAGGAAAGACTGATGTATATTGCTTGATCGTTGCGATGATAGTTTCCTCCATATAATTAGGTGGGGAGAATTTTTAGATTAAGAACTTTTCCTCCTATGTATAGAAATTTCTAAATTTGTTGCCCTTAACTGGTTATTTTTAGGAAATAATTATGGTCTTTTAAATTCTTCTTTTAATTTCTAAAATTTAAACTAGCAACAAGTAAGTGAGAGTTGACAAAATAGGGAGAGAAAAAAGAAGAAAGTGTAACAAAATTTCTATAACCAATTATAGTTTTCCATTTGATTTGGAGTTATTCACCATTAGATTGATCTTGAATTTAGTCTAGGAGTTCCTATCATTTTTATATAACCTAAATTGTAGAGATCTTGTTTGGAGAAATGTAGATGCAGTGTTAACCCATAAATTGTAGTTCAACTTTAAGTAATTTTTCTCGTTGCTTCCTTATTTTTCGTCATTGCCTTTATCCTTTGTTTCTTCTTATTTGGTTTTGTTTTATAACCACTTTAAAGAGCATTTTATAAGACTCATATAGTATGGTAGATTTCTTTCGAAAGAACATAAGTCTTGTAATTTTTTACCCTTGATTTGAATGAATTTTCTATATAAAAATCCTGATATATCTTGGGTTTGTTATTTACCTTAACTATATTTATTTCTCAACATATTATACTTTCTAAAATATTAATATTATGCTAGAATTTGCTTGCTACTTGTACATTTAGATAAATATTTTGACTAAACATTTTATTTTGTTATGTGTGCAATCTTATTTATATTGGTGTTTTCTTTCAAATAATATGTTTGCCTTATTAACAACCTTACAAGGTAATTAAGCCAAAATAGAATGATTTGAAAAAAATAGAGCTAAATAATTGACCACCAATAATTACGGATGATAATGGGTCGGGTTTTTATGGACAATTGTTGACAAGCCTTGGATGAGGGGTGTTCCTTAAAGCTATCGATAGACTCTGCAAAGGACATTCTACACTTAAAAGCATAATCTTTCGTCTGGGGTAGTCAAAACAAGCATTTATGACCACAGGTAGGCTTGATGGGTCACAGGCAAGTTGACCCAATTACACTTTTTTAAAAAATTATGACAAAATGACATCATTTTATACTTTTTCTTTAATTTACAAGTCTACTTGTGACCTATAACCAGGTCAAGTCAGGCTAAAATAAGGTTGAATCGGGCCGAGCTAAAACTGTCATCTCTATTAATAATTAGATGAAAGAAAGGAAACTTTCCATTCTTTTTAGGAAATTACAAAGTGGTGGTCAAGAGCCGGGAGGCTTGAACCCCTCCAATAATCAAAGGAACACATTAGGGAAAGAGGGAGGAGCATGAAAAGAAAAATCGTACACACAAGAAGCCTTGAATTTTCACAGGTCAGAATTAACTCCCCCATTTTCAAAGAATAGAGTGATGACGAGGAGATACGATACGGTTTGACAACCGACCATAATTATTACATGACAGAACTAAGAAGATATTTTTCATCTTGTATGTAGTTTCCAAAAGAATAGGTGTGGAAATTTAAAAAAAAAGGGGAAATTTTCTACGAATTAATATAATGTGCAAGAACCGATGCCGTATAGCACATACCAGCATTTTCGAAGTTGCTTCTGCAGGCTGAGTTGCTCCCAGTCAATGATTTGATTGAACAGTGGATATGTTAATGGGTATTTATCCAGCAAAAGCCGAACCAAGGTCTGCCAGCAGCTTGGAATTACAAATTAACACTCGTTTCAGAGCTTGAGTCGACGCTACATAAGATGGTATTATGAGGATAGAGCAACTGCGAATCTTCCTGTCGAGGAGTAGACAGGCTTGTAGGATAAGATGACGAGGAACTGGTCCCAAACTGAGTCAGTAGCGTGTATTCCGACCACAAAGTTGACAACTAAGACATGGAACTTCTCTACTTTAGTCACTTGCCGTATGCATACATGTTCTATTCCCGACCTTTTTTCTTAGCTGGTCTCTTTTAGGAAGTTACAGCGCAAGCATACATTCTGTTCCTGGAAACTTCTCGATAGGGGTAACCTCCGCTCTATCCACACATTGTTCTCTGTTTTCAGGCATTGGATTGGACTATCAGATTAAAAGTGATTCGAAAAAGATAAACAGGATTTGTTTTGGATGACAGATATAAAGTTCACTTCGGTAATAACGAATCTTGATGCAACAAAGGAAAGAAAATTACATGTGCAGCTAGTGCCAGTACGGAAAAGAATCACTTTCGACTGGTGAAGATAACAAATAAATGTTCACAGATTGAGTTCGGAATCCTGATCGTTCTTTTCACAAGAGAACATGGGATTGTTGGCTAAAAGTAAAGCAAAAGATAACTTGAATAAGAGGTGACTGGAACTGGAAGGAAGCCATTGTCAGTGGCTGGATCGTTGCTAACAAACCCTTTTTTCATATATCGCAAGGAATTTAGACAGAAAGATGCAATTGGATATTCCTGGTTTCCATGGAAGATGAGCACACAGTTAGAATCTGCTTTCATCCATAAGATTGCGGACTAATGTGACGGATGCTGACTGCAAACGGAACGGTAAGCAACTTATTAAGAACCTGAAATTCTGAGATAATTCTCGTTTTGGCTAATCTCATTTACTTCTGTTCATTGAGAAATCATACTTCTCCAAACTGCACAACAGATTAAAGACGATGGACTGGAAGATAATAAATAACAGTCTTCTTAGATTGCAATTCGTATTAGGTTTGGGCCTTGTGATCTTTTAACTCATCTCTTTAATATTTAAATTTTGGTTAGTGGTGATCAGGTAAAGTCCGTAAGAAAGGGAGAGAGAGAGAAGAAAAAATAAGAAACCAAAATTTTAAAAATCAAATTTGATCTTTTATTTGATTTAAATCGTTCGTTATTAAATCAAGTCCAAATTTAGCTTAGAAATTACTAAGACATTGTTGCTCTATAATATGAATGATATAGACATTAGTTAGAGGATTTTCCCTGCATATTTTATTAACCAGAGATGAGAATACAATAACAAAACATTAGCAAACAAGATAAGATTAATTACTTTATATATTAATTAGACTTTCCCTGCATATTAAATTAATTTATCATCAATATTAATTATTTTATAGCTATCTATAAATTCAATGATCTGTAATTATCATGAATAATTCGTACAAGTAGCAAACATATTATTTATGAATTTGCATATACCTTATAAAAAACAAGAAAACTAAGTTGAATAGTTGTAGCTATCTCAATTATTTAATTTAAGATTTAGTCTTTTTCATTAAGCTTAT
>JANIPM010000004.1:58832660-58848307 GCA_027478405.1 Erythroxylum cassinoides
ATGTGACAAATGCATTTATTTTATAAACATCTTCCTGAAACGCTTCACTTTCAATTCTTTGTTTTCCTTTTCCATGTAATTCAAAAACACATCGAGGTTTAACTTTACAAACGGCCAACCAATCTGACCTATCTCGTCGTAAGCTGAGAAAAGGGACATAATATACCTTTTTCGCTTACATTGCCAATACGAAAAGTTCAAGTTGTCTCAATCTTCTTCAGTTGTTGATTTCAACTATATTATAACAGCTATGCACTTTTGTTTCAACATTTAGAGTCGGGTCAAACAGTCACACTTAAATATCACACTTTGTTTTGTTGGCAATACAGGGAACTCAATATGCCCCTCACACTTTATGTTTAAGATTTGAGTAATTGAAGACAATTGGGTCATTGTCTCACAATTTGGCCATAATTTTTGATCAGTTGACCGTAGTAAGTCTAAATACTTTTTTGCATGTGGGCTTGGTTCTTTTTGAAGATTTTCCATATTTTCTCAAAGATATAACCGGCTATATCATAAACCATTTGCATGTAAGGATTTTCATTTTCATCCACATAATCTGCTCTAATTCCAATCCCCCTTTCAAACTCATTTAAGTTTACAGACGATTGTACTTGATTACCCCTTGAGGTGCTACAAATCAATGGTTTTCCATGTTGTTTCCACTCAAAATAATTAGAGACAAACCCTTTTCTTAACAAATAACCATTAACTTCATCAATATGATGGAAACGGATGTGTTTGCACTTTTTACATGGACATCTGATCTTTGACCTATCCATATATGCAGGTTGAGAACATGCATAATAAATAAAAGCTTTAACTCCCTCAACAAACTCAGGATTAATGAAATCATCAGGTATTAATCATCTTCCAAGATCTATCAACATTACTCATTTCTGCAAAAATTTTAATTTAAAATAGTGATTCTATAGTTAGTATCATTCATGTTCGTCAAAGATTACAAAATATCTAAGATAAGACTTGTGAATTAAGAAAACAAGTTCTCGTTGTGACTCCTAGGCTCCTGGTATTTTTCAACGATAAACCTCACGTGAGCTCCATCTGTCAGTACACCCCTATTTGTTTACGTTTTGTTAAAAACGTTGCAGTCAAAGCAAACGACGATGTTTAACTTTCAACTTTACTGACAGAATATACATCCATCGGTAAACGACGACGATTATTTTGAAGCTACTGCTCGCGCCTCTTTTACCGATGGAGATTCTTATTTCGTTGCAAAAATCAACGGGATAATTTTCCATCCAGCTCTACAGATGGATATTTTGTCCATCGCAAATTACATATTTTTATCAATGGAATGTAATTTTCTTTCGCAAATTTGCAATGGTATTATTTCTATTGGTAACTTTTCGTTAGAAATCCGTAATTTTCTTGTGATGGTTGTACACATAGAAGCTACCTAATAGGGTTAAGTTCCCAGAAGATGGTTTAAAGAGATTGTTAATCTCATTTGAGGGAGGTCTCTTCAAGCTTGAAGTGTTCCGAATACTATTTTGGAGCTCGTTATTTGTAGAATCACCATCGTCAGTTGAGTTTGATTTTTTTAAAAGACATTATCTATATTTATTAAGAGACCTAGGTTGGTATCAATTTCGACCAGTTCCTACGGAGGAAGAGACTGGTTCAAGATGAGAACAGGTTCAACTTCAAGATTATAATTTAAGAGCTTTTCTGCTAAAACTATTTCAAAAAGTTTCTTTGTGGCTCTACTTACTTTGTGTATTTTAGGAGCTTAGTTTCTATTTATAAGTAATTAAGATTTGATCTTCAACTAACTCATCATTACTATTCCAAAGGAGTCTGCTAATATTTAGTGTCAATTTTAATGTAACTTACAAAACCCCCTATTTTCATCTTGACAATAAACCGATCTAAGCATAAGGCCTTTCTCTAGATAATTAATTACAAAAGTGGACCCATACTCTAATGGCAGGTTACGATACTTAACCTAAATTAGTACAGGCTTTAGCTTCATCACTTTGAGAACCGTTGCTGCTCTCTACCTTACTGGGAACAAAGGTTTTCCTTGAATATGCCAAGACCCAGATTTTACGATTCTTTGCAAGTTTTTTCCACCATAAATTTTAAAAAGGAAGAGGTCATCTTCATTGATGAGCATCTCTTCTAATCCAAGCTTTGACCAGTTGCTACGAGCCCACCTTTGAACCGATGGAAAATTAGTCTTTTGTCCGACTAAAATATTGCATCATTTTTTCCTTCTTGTTTCAGAATATCAACAGAGGAGAAACTACTCTAGAGTAGGATGGCGAGAACTCCGAAGGTGGGAAATATTTGAGGTTGGTAGTGTTTAAGGTATCTCTTACTACTTGGTTCCACATTTTTCTGGCAAGAGTTGGAAGTAGAAACTGGAGGATCTCTAGTTCTAAAGCTAAAGGAGGAGCTAAAAGGTAGAATATGAAAGTTGAGCCAGTGGTGTAGGATCTTAAAATGGATGAAATTTAGGAGAGGAGGATTAAGAATAATACTAAACAAAGAGGTTGGAAGGGGAAGAAAAGAAAGGTGGAGTTCATATAGTACTGTATCGACCATCGGAAAAAAGAGTTATTTGATTCCTTTATTAAAAAGGGAACTTGACAGGGACAAAGCAATGTTTAAAAAACTGGATTGAATGTCATACTGGTTGAAGGAGAGTTTAAAGGTTTAATCGGTATAAAATTAGTGTATAAAAAACATAGAAATAAAAATTATAAAAATAAGTATAAATAAAATAATTTATTGAAATAAAAAAATACACCAACATTTTGTTTTGAATTTTGACCAGTAAATATTGATATTTTTAAATATTATAAAAATTAAAATTTACATCTTCATCTAATTTTAAATTTTAACTATTTATTTAATCTTTCCTCTTTTTATGAAAATTGAAAAGTTAAAACTTAAAATAAAACAAAATTCTTTATGTTCATTAACTTTCCTACTAATGCAAAACTTATGTGAAACATAATAGATTCTGCATGACGATGAAGTTATAATATATTAATATTCTCCAAAACAGTGACCAAAAGAAAGCTATAAAGAATATGGCTTTTTATTCAAAACTACTCTATTGTAGTTAATGTATTGATATTTTCAATTAATGGCCTTACTCATTGTCATCATGTTCTAGAATGTTTAACTACATGTTCTAGAATGTTGTTCATCTTCTTCTCATTTTTCTTTCAATCTTCCACTGCCATGGCCGAAGTTGCCCTTTGGAATATGAGGAATACTATTAGGTGGAGAGCGTGAAAGCTGGACATCAGAGTTTGAGGTATTTTCTTGTTCAACGCAGATGAAACATTTTTTTTCCAATGAAGGTCCAACCAGTTTATCATACATCAGACGAACTGTCGAGTTGGTTGGAACAAGTGAAACATGCAGTGAAATCCTTATTTTCGAATCGGCCGATTTTCACTAATAATGGTTAAAATTAAAAACCGACCCGAAAATCAGTCTAGTTTTTTACTTAACCTAAATAAACCGCCTAATCTTTACGAATAACAGTTTAAATTAAAAATCGAACTGAAGATCAGTTCCATATGTGCTTAACTCATTCAAATCGACCGGTCCGGTCTAATTTTGAGAAAGGCAAGAAAAGTCTCGTTTTCCTAACAGTCACAAAAGAATAAGCGTGTTCTGGATTGTTTTGTAAAGAAGATGAGATGAGAAGGAACTAAAAAGAAGAGAAAGCAGTTGTGTACTCTTATTTTTGGGTCTAATTAGGTTTTGGGTAACTATTTCTTTCGTCTAATTGTGAATTGAAAATGACAATTCTTTTAGAAAATCCGAAATAGATCTATCATATCATAACATGTACAATGAAGAATGTAAAACGGTTAATATAATTATGTTGATATAAACATTTAGCCTCCCTAGCGATCAAACATTAAACTTGTATATGTTAATAACCGGAGAAATTTGCACACAAAAAAAGTAAACAAGTATCCATTTATTACTTAAAAGCTATAGTGTAAGATAAACGCAAGATGAGTGGAGTAGGACTTGGTTGGTAATATAGTTCTTAAATCCAACCCGGACATGATTGGACCGTTAAGGTTGGACAAGAAAAAATAGAAACTCTTGGGCATGTTAATGAAGGCCCAACTGCTTTCTCTCGTGTTGTTTGGCATTGCACAAGGCCGGTCCATAATAAAGAGTTCAGGATACGTTGTCCTGAATAAAATTGCAATTGCAAGCTAGTACTGAATGTTACAAACTAGGAAGAAACCTAAACTTAGAGCATGTGGTTAGGCCAAACATTGTGCAATTTCTCGTTAAACTTAATTCCCTTCCTATCGCTTTATAAATAATCTTGCAGATCACATTCATATTAATAATAGAGGGGGTATGGAAATAGTGAGAATTGGGAAAGACGGAGACGTTGTTTGGTAGGCATTTTAGAGTGGAATAGTACAGGTGACATGGGGACACGTCGGAAACAGGTAGGATGACGAAAGTCTATCTTGTGTCGGATGCAATCTCGGGACTCGGGATCTTGAAGCATCCACCCAGTTCTGTTCTGCATGAACGAGCAATTCAAGTCTAGTTAATTTGAACTCACCCTAGCAAAAGGACTTGTCGCCTTCTGCCCTCAGTGAACTAATTAATATGTAATGGTTCACTGTCATTATGTAATAAACGACATTTTTTTTGAAACCGCCAACCCATCATGGTGGGTCCCAAAATCCACTTCCAGATACGCGTTGATGCTGACCATCCAATGCATGGACATACATATGCCACATTGCACTTTCCTATTGGTCCTCATAAAGCGGGGTCCAGGGAATAATAAGCTTCCTGTTTTTACATGTGCTCTAGTTTTATCTTATCATTCCATTGGCAAGCTTTTCATTTAACACTTTTCTCTTAGATCCCATATTTATGAATTATCGTGTTATTTTTTGTAACTATTTCACTGTAGTTCTCTTTACATAAAGGAGGATAACAATTACTGTGACGTGACGTTGTGCTTTGGACAAGTTTCTCGTGTCAAAGTGTAACTGAATGATAACTGTGAACTTCAAGGTGGAGTATATGTTACTCCTTTCAGCTTTGCTTTTGGACAACTAATACTTCCGAAAATTGGTGACAGAAAAGGAAAAGATGGGACAAAAATTTTGGCCCACTGAAACTGCAAAAAGTCTGTTGAAACTTGATCGCTACTCACGTGCTCTGTCATGCCACCACACCATCATTCAAGCAGAAGCATGCCTATGTTCGCAGATAAGCTTATTACAAGTGATGACTATCATCATAATTACTGATTGATTGGGTACAAGTATCACAGAGAGAGTGATCTTATTGTTCAAAAACCTGAGTGTTTTCAGAAATATCACTTTAACAATAGCCATAAGCTAGCTACTTTTAGATGATAATGCCAGAATTTAACTCTATGTCGGGAAGACTCGTCCCTACGGGAAATATTAAATTCGCCTGCCTTTCCAATTATAGCAAAGATGATAAGGTGGGTTATATACTATTGAGTATGAGAACTGAAAATTTGGAAAAAACTGAACACATTTGGATTTCGAACGATACAAACGAGAGAGAATACACAAATCACACCCTCCAAAGATGAAGAGATCACAAGCTGCTAAAGGAGGACAAATAGTTAACCCTCAAATTGGAATAGGTACAAGAACAAAAGATGAGTGAAAAAAGCCGGAGCATTACAGAACCACCCATTTACATCCACTTCCTTAGTAGTCACCAGCGCTTGGGAGCTGCTCGTGAGTGCTGTGGCCAATGAAGAAGAACTCGTAGACTAGACCAGCGATTCCACCTCCTATCAGAGGGCCGACCCAGTAGACCCAGTGGTTGTCCCAGCTCCAGCTCACCAAAGCAGGCCCAAACGACACTGCAGGGTTCATTGATGCTCCATCGAAGGCACCTCCCGCTAAAATGTTGGCACCAACTATGAAACCAATAGCAATGGGTGCAATAGTTCCCAAGCTTCCCTTCTTTGGATCAAGAGCGGTGGCGTACACGGTGTAAACCAACCCGAAGGTCATCACAATCTCGAACACCAATGCGTTCCCTACTCCAACACCACTTGACAAAGAAAAGCCTGCGGTTGTCTGTACATAAACATGTTCGAACCAGTTATGACTATTACAGAAATAACGCAACTTTAGTGGGATTTTGTTGTAAAACTGTTACGTGCAAGTGTATGAGTCTTACCAAACCACCAGTGGAAAACTTCAGAAGCAAGCAAGCGACGGTGGAGCCGAGAAGCTGGGCAATCCAGTAAAGGATGCCACGGAGGAGAGTGATGTTACCGCCAACGAAAGCGCCAAAGGTGACAGCGGGGTTGACATGGCCTCCGGAGATGTTCGCGCCGACTGATACAGCGACGAAAAGACCGAAGGCATGTGCAATGGATGCGGAGATGAGGCCGGCAGGTGTAGCGGCGCCGTTGTCAGTGAGCTTGTTGTACGCCATGCCGGAGCCTTCTCCGGCGAATACGAAGATAAGGGTAGAGATGAACTCTGCCAGGGCAGCCTTCAAGGCATCTGGGTGAGTGGCCTCTTGTGGGTGGCCGATGGCAATATTTCTAATCGGCATCTTTCAAGTACCCTGCTACTGCAAATACAACTACACTTAGCGGAGCTCAATTAGAGAGTGCTCTCTATGTGATATGTACCGGTTTCCACGTCTAAACTTATATAGGGAGTGTGGTCCTTCAAAACCTGCAAGGGCTCTGGTCACTGATTGAATAACGACGCATGAAAATAAGTAAATGAATAACTACGGAGAAGATGATTGGCGGAGAGGTGGTGAAATTCTTAGTTTAATCCATTTTTTGAAAAATAAAATGTAATAATTTTGGGTTGGAGCTTGCCGTTCCCGTCCTACCTCTATCCACCAATTGGTTACAGCGAAGCAGTGGGGACAACGGGGCCGAAGTGGGCTTTGTCTTCTACTTTCTTATGGTCTCTCGAAACATCCGTCGGCTTTAATAGGTAATTAATCATATACTTAAGTTTAAACTAATCAGATAACTAGCACTTAATCCTGGACGAGCGCGGGTCTATTAATTTGAACATTATCCTTAGGAAGACGTTAGGACAACGCGGTGATGAGTAATCCAAAGCGTAGTGTTTCCTTTGTTAGGAGTGTAGTTGGTTGTTTTGGCAAAAGGAATCTTCGGAAGGATAAATCGCAATAATTTGGTATTTTAAATTAAGCAGCATTATCATTTTGAGGAGTCTAGATCTTCTGTTCAATTTTATGATGTCTTATTGTGTCTAATGAATCTCAGTCATTCATTATGTGAGTCCTATATAAATAAATAGCTAAAATTCACTGGACACAATAAAATATCATAAAAATTAAACAGAGGATCTTGTGTCCATTTTGAGGGCTTATACGGCTAGCAATGGACGTCACTACTTATCCTAAGTTTCATTAATTTCAAATATCTCTCTGAGTGAAGGAAAAATCAGTAACAAGTACGTGCTATAAATTGCCAACTGACCCATTACTTTCTGATAGAAAAATCGGCAACAAGGACGTGCTTGCATGCTTATACTGTATTCACTCAATTTCTAATAGTACTTTTTAATCCAATTTCTGGGCCATTTATATACCAATTTCAGGTGTATATTAGGAAGTGGTGATTAAGAAAGCTGATCTATTTGTGAAAGAATATCTCCCCATAAATGAAAGATTGGGAAAGTAATAATATTATGTAATAATAACAATGCCAGTAAAAATTCTGCTAAAATGTGGGGTCTAAAAATGTTCAATAACTCGCAATCTTACCTTTAACTAGTAAAGAGATTCTAATAATTCAAATTCAAAATTATTTCATGAAAAAAAAATTGGCTTTCCTTGTTTCATTGCATAGGCAGAATATACATCAAAATATCCAATTATATACCTCGGCCTTTTAATTTCTCACTTTTCAAAGAGGGAATGGTCCCATATGATTGATTTCGCTTGCTTTGTCTATGCATATTTAACCGCAGGAAAAAAATAGTTTAAAGACAATCAGACAAAAGATAAAGCCCCTTTTGTCTTTTATCTATGAATATGTTAAACCATAAATGTTGACAATGATTCTATTCAGCATTGCCGTCGATGTATTTAGTAGTTGGTAATGTTATTGCTTGATAAATGTTGCTTGTGTCTTCATATATATGACATGATCATATAACTTCAGCTACCAAGCTATGGTTCCGCAACTGACTATATATAATTGAATACTCAATAGTTTAGCACACTCACATATATGTAATTCCATAGCAAGTGACTTAAGCAACCATTTAAATCTTGAAAATTAGTAGCTGTGAAACCAAGCCCTCTTGATTTTTTTGAACCTTTTGTTTTCTTGCTCACGAGTTTCTTCTGAGGAGTTACCGACATCATATTCACCGAGTTTCGGATTAGATCTTCCGAATTAAATCCTAAGATTGTCTATCCGACAAAGGTAAATCACATGACATTATAGCACGTTTATGAGGTGCGGATTTGATTTCAATTGAATCAGACAATTGCACCTCAGCCACATGCTTGCTTTTAGCCTTCACTGACTGTCGAAATCGTCGGTTCAACTTTGGCCGATCATGTACGCAACTATATGAAAATGATAGCAGCTGGTCATCTTGAATAAGATACTGTACATGTTCTGATATCTCTCTTTTCGAGTGATTATTGCTAATCATGCTCTTGCATTATCCTTTTTCTTTTCTTTTCTCTTCTTTGTGGTTGATTGTATTAATTAACTTACATGAGTTAAGTTTTAGATTGAAATAAGCAGTTCTTAGATAGTTAAGCACCAGCAAACCATATTCTAATTTCTAAGACCAAATTGGATCATTTTCTGCTGTGTCAAAGAATACAGAAGCTTAGGGTTATGATAGCGACAATATAAAAGTCAACGACCGAGACAATGTTAAGCATTATTACTATTCATTTCAATTAGGCGTCTCCTCTCCTGTATGTCATTATAATCACCCATGATCTTGACTATTTAACGTCCAAGCATAAAGCAAAGGAAAATTCTTTTGCATGTGATAGTAAAACTATGCATTTCACTTCTATTATTGCATAAGTTTCTTGAGATAGTTTATGTATGACCGTACTTTCAAATAAAAAAATGAAAACCCTTGTTCATGATAAGAAATTTAAACTTAATTGGTAACATGTTTCAACAATATCAAACTCATCCTTAAAATAATAACTCGTTATAATTATTTGTATCATAGTGATCATCCCAACCGCATTCAATTATTATTCAAATCAGTTGGTGGTACTTCTTCTTATATCAACGATAATTTCTAATCGAGCACTTGGCCGGCTCACGCCTGAACAGCAAATGCTAAAAAGAAAGTGAACAAAACATGGACGGCAACCTAGCTAATCGGATATATGATTGAAAAGGGCTTTGAACAGAATTTAATCAGGTCCCGAGAGACGGCTCGCATGACATGGTATCGCATGCGAGGAATGACCATATACGGTGTTTGAACTGGTAGCCTTATGTTATATTAATTTTATTTACAAAAATGAGCAAACAGATTGATGGCTGCGTTTAACAAACAATTCTCCCCTCTCCCAGTTTCTGCATGTCAACTCAAGCGAAGCTACGGACATATCAATCCTCTTACCACAAAGAGATAGTGAGATGCATCACTACGCTCACTGTCGAGGAACTCGTATAAGAACAAGGAGCGTGTCTATGCTTTCTCTTACCCTAATTAACTTATGGGCCATGAAAGTGACTCGGCGAGGAAGCCATTATGCTTTTAGGGTTTGTTAGATGACAGATGTGGGAATTTAAATTCTTTTCTTTTTTTTTTTCACTAGGTGTCTTAAGAGGGTCTCAATTATGAGAAGGTACCTTTAAGTCATCCATTTTCAGACTAATTCCTGCTCGAATTGAGTAGGTCCTTTATGAGAGGCAAAGCTCTGGCCTCAAGTTTTAAACAGCTACATACATGAAGACGATTCGAACCTGTGACCTCACTTAAATCAGAAGAGCCCCTTACCTACTCACCTGCACTTGAGATTGTGGGAATTTAAATTCTAATTATGATAAAAAGAGTGAATTGACTAATAAGGCACAGAGACTCAGATAGTGGGACCAATAAAAGCATGAGGGCATGTTAGATAGCCAGACTGGGCGGTGTGATTGGTCTAGGCTTAATCAGTAACAAACCAGGACGTGACAGCTGTAACAGCAATTGCCGGACCCAGCTCATGTGATACACTTACCGTTGCCGATTACTTTTATATCATAATGAGTAATTATTAATTATTAAATTAATTAATAATTCTAATTATTAAATTATAAGATATTTTTAAATAAAGAAACTACACTATGTTATCTTGTCATTGAGTCACAATCATCTTTGTTTGTAAACATCCTAAGTCGATAGGGACTTGGTGTAGTTTGGCAAATGTAATAGATATTATAAAAGATAATAGATTGTGAAAGGTGACGCTTGACAGGATTGAATCAATGACTAAAACGACAAGAAAGAAAAAATACATACAGATAAACCGAACTTGTCGCCGACCATAACTTTGAGTGGACCGACAATCTGTGTTAGTCCTGTAAGAGGCCTACATCCAACAGAAAATGGGCCCAGGGAGCGTATTGTCCTTTCCCTTAGTCTTGTCTTTCATTCTTTATTGTTTAACTGTGTCAGCTTTTATCTTTTCGAGTTGGGAATAAAGAGATAACCACTAAGTAACGTCAATCATTAAAAAAATTTGATTTAATCGGTTATTAAAACTTTATTAATTTTTAATTAATCAATAAATTTGCAGGTGAAACAGGTGGCCAACGCACAAAACCATTAAGCTGAGCTCACCCCAAAAAAAAAAAAAAGGGAATTTGCATTAATGAGCCCCCAAGGTTCAGTTATGCGTTATTGTCAAATTTTCAGTCATAATTAAATGTTCCAATGTACCAAATGACAATGTCTTCATGGTGATGAGTCCAAAAAGAATAAATTAAACTCTAATCAACAACAACTACTCCCTTGATGAGTTCAGGTGAAGTTACATACCGGTGGAAAAAATATCAGCGAAAAGTAAAGGAGGACAATGACCTGTGGCCCTCTTCTTTTTCGTAGCCACACAAGCTTCCATCAATGCCCCATCATTTGTGGCTCTCAATATATTATCACAAAAGACAGATTCCTTTGTGGTTATTTATTTACAAGTTATGGCTTGAAATGATCGCAGAAAGGATGGAGGGTAAAATTAATATACAACTCGACAAAATTACAATGAACGAAGGACCAAATTCTGAAATTTGCTTGTACATTGGAACTCGTTTTTGTTCTTAAAATGACTTCACTAATGTTAAATCATCTAGTGTTGACTAGCAGGCATGATATCATTTTGATTGAAATGGATATTTTAAAACGTGCAAATCGCTAAAAGGCCACATAAACGAAAAGCCTAAATTGTCTATAGCATCTGACTCTTATGCTCAAGGGCCTGTTGTGAAGGGAAAGCGAAAATGGCCCGTGTCTGGAGTTGGCTGCATGTCACAAATCAAGCTTCTTACCCTTCTGGTCCATAGGCCTTATCTCCTTATGGGGTCTTGAGGATAGAACTTCTGAGGTTTATAATGGCAACTTGGCAAGTTTGACTAATATGAATCGACCGGTTATTACCAACTGTTTTGTTTGTTATGTTCTTCTTGTACATCGTAATTTCTTTAGAGAACAGAATCTGCGTTACTAACCGCAGTTTCTGTGCACAAATTGTAAAATCTTGTTGTTTATTCTACCAAGAATCACTACTGTGATGTTTCAGTGATGTAAACCCAATTAAACTCATCAAAGAAAGATGTGTTTGACATCATCAAAGCTCTCGCTAAGTAAGTAGTACAATTGAATGCATTCTATTCTTCGTGCAAGGTAAGGTATAAGACAGGGAAGTAGAGAAGTATTATCAGTTGTAATAAAGTGTATGAATATATCTAAAAATATAGAAAGTATCTTTGATTATGTTGAATTCTAGGTTTATTGGTAAATGAAGATGAAATAAGAACTCTCTTCGCAAGATGATTAACTGCATGCGTGTAAGACTTCTTAAAAATATTTTGAAATTGTTTATGTCAAATGTCGAAAATGCTTTACATTGCTCTAGTTGCCATCTTATACCCTATTATGATCAAGAAATATGCAACTTATTCTTCCATTATTAAATGAGTAGTTGACCTTAAGCCTTACAAATTTTATAACTCATAACATGATCTCAAAAAGATTGTTTTTACTCATTCTTAAGTTCCTATAAATTTTTGTAGGATTCTCATTTGAAAGTTTCAATATTCAAGCCTGACTTGATAGTTCGCACTATTTACAAAGAACAAGCCACCATCGCTGAAACCTTGACTATACTCCATCGCTTTGCATTTATGGGCCTGTAACCAGACACTTAAAAAATCACTTAGGGTATGTTTGGATGTGAATAGAGGGATGGAAGGGAATGGAATGGAATGGCCCAAATGACTCAAGCCATTGTTTGAAAGTCTATTTTGAAACATGATGGAATGGCAATTAATGGCTTTGGAAGCCATCATTTGTCATCCAAAATCCAATATTTTGTGACCCTCCAAATTGGGGGGTCAAGGATGGAATGACATGACTTGCCTTCCAAACCTCTCTTATTTTATTTAAACTTCCAAACAATAGAGTGACCCATTTCATTCCATTCCGTTCCATTAATTACCATTTCATTCTATTCCATCCTAAACTCCCAAACATACCCTTAGGTATTTATTCTTTGTAACCTACATCTCTATTATCATGTTACCTATGTATGTGGGCCTACTGGAAACAGCCTAGGTATTTATTATTTGTAACCTACATTTCTATTATCATATCACCTATATATGTGGGTCTACTGGAAACAATTTCTTTACAAGTAGAGATAAAGCTGCGTACTATCAGATTCCTCTAAATCCTGCGTCATTGCGAGACTTCGGAGTATGATGATGACGAGGACCCTATATAATAGCGCAACCTCTGGCAACAACAAAAGCCCACAAAACGAGAATGAACCTTCTCAACTCTCAACCAGGCTTTTATACATAAGAAGATGAAGATCAGAAGGCTTTGAAGAGCAGTTCGTTAGTATTTGTGAAGAACAATAGTGCAGCCAAAGTATGATCGATCATATTGATGAATGTATAGTTGGTTACAATGGGCCAATTCTCTTTCTCTTTCCCGTTGCAGAAAAAGGATCCAAATCTGATCAGTGAATCCGTTTCCGTTGTCTTCACCTATGCATGGCAAGCCATCCTGTCAAAATTATCTCGGTGGGGGCTAACATGACCCTCCCTGGTCCTGGAGCCTTACCTGTTTTCTCAGGATCCCGGCAAAACAGATAAAGACTAAAAGAAAGCTGCATGTAATATACCAGAAAATGAAGCTAAACCCATGTCAAAAGAAAGAGAGAAAGATGGCAAGAATAAGTTGAAATTTGCAACACTTTCCTTTCATGGAAAAGTTGGGAAGCGTCTTGTTCATCGTGTGATGACAGTAAAATCCAGTTGATGAGCACCGTACAACTTTTAACTTACCCTGATTTTTCATGTAATGAACGACCCTTTTGGGGCCGATTAACGAAGCAAGTGGCCATGGAAGGAATATTTTTAGGGAAGCAGAGACTAGTCCTGATCAGGAAAATGTGAAATGCAATTGCATGGCGAACATATCCCCACCGTGGTAATAGGCATAATGCATTCAATGCTTGTGCAGACAAAGATCAGTGTACAGTCCCACCACAACGAATAGATCGTTGATGAAGCACGATTATTAGTGATAGTTCATCATCAATTTGTTGGTTGGTGCCAAGATTACCATTCTTCCTATAGTTTCACCCATGAAAAGTATCAAATTCAAGTTACAAACTAAAGAGTTTCAAGTGTAATCAAAATTTTCACAATTTCTTTTAAACTTGGAATACATTGAAAGAACTTTATCTCAATTCAATTTTAATAAAACGATGTTAAAACATGTATTGCTTACTAGCTCTTCCTTGTTAAGTGAGCGTTATATATTTATTAATACACCTCCTCAAGTGAAAGCTCTTTGACCTTAAAACTTGTATATGTTTACTCTACCTTGTGCTGAATAATAAATAAGTGGTAGGATTTGAACTCAATATCACTTGGTCAAAAAGAATCTGATATCATGTTAAGTGATCGTTTCACCACAATATTTTAAACTATTATATTAGGCCAATTTAATTGGTTTTATATATTCACTAACATTCCTTACTAATTAAAAGTCCACGGACATGACCACTACGATTTAGAAACTTACTTTTATTGGAGAACATTGTGTTTTTCTTATTGTGTTTCCATAGGTACGTTGTAATCAATTTTATTCTAATGTTTATTGTGGCTGTGCTTTTGGAATGAAGTTTGTTTCCTATTCTGTAAAGAAAAGGACTTTTCAAATATGATCCGTTTGAACAGAATATTGGAAACACTAATCACTCAAACTTATCTTCAGTGCCTACGTACAACTCACAAAACCTATCTATATGCTCTGATCCAAAGTTCTGATTGGCTATCGATGAAGGCGCATTTATACCAGTACGTGAGACAAAAATGTCCAAGTGGAGCTCCAGACAAAAAGAAGCAAATAATTACTAATTAACCATTTGTGCACAGTCTCTTGTATCTGAAGCAGACACGATGAGGAGGAGAGGAAGGAAGCATTTAATGCTTCTTTTGTCTACATTATCACCACAAGATCATATTATCCATGCAATTTTGACAGAGAGAATTAAAGAATAAACCAAAAATAAAAAGGGGCAAAGCTGGCAAAGCCTTCTTTCTTTCTTTGTTTTCCTTTTCTTTTTCTGCGATCACGAGGTGAGCTACGTATGCGGCTTGCCAATCACTCCTGTAAGCGTTGAAGGGTAGAGACATGGACAGAGACGTGACGAAAAATTATCGCATAAGTTGTCAGTAACGTAGGATGTGTCCAAACACAGGTAGTTTTCACTGGAGCTTGCAAATCCTGAAGGGACCTTGGTCTCTAGGCTACAAGACATGAATGTCCTCAATGCCAAAAGGTCCCAGTATCTTCTCTCTCTTTTCCTCGCCTCTCCAGATCAGTTATGGTGGCTGAAAATCTTTATGGGCAAGGCAAGGGCCGGGTGTAAAGGTCTTACCCTGCGTTTGGTTAGCGTCTGCAGCATGTAAAGACGGGACTAGACAGAACAGGATAGGACAGGACAGAACAAGAATTGAAGACAGGGAGATGTTTGGTTGCAGTGGACAGAACAGAGATAATTGTCCTCGTCCTAAGGACAGAAATGTGTTTGGTTGCCGTCTGCAGAACAGAAAACAGTGTTAATGACAAAAATGCCCTTGTAGTGTAATAAGACTTGTAGATGTTAATAAATGTAATTTTTAGTATTATTTTGATTATTAATATTGTTAAAAATATTATTATTACTGTTGTTATGATTATATTATTAATATTATTATGATTATATTAATTATAATTATAATTAATATTATAAATAAAATTATTATTTTATTATTATGAGATTAAATTCTATACTAGTATTATTTTTGTTAATATTATGAATATTATTTTGATTATTGCTATTATTATAATTATTATAATAACGTATTA
>JANIPM010000004.1:58881840-58894786 GCA_027478405.1 Erythroxylum cassinoides
TGAATGCATGTACAATCATGTGCATGTGCAAAAATTACCATTCATATTTATATAAAAGCTATATGATGCATGTTCAAGCCGAGGTATGTTTACTCTCGTCTAACCCATCCCAAATGATCAATTTACTATTCCCATCGGTGATGAGATGTTACAACCGTGACCCTATAGGTCACGATCGTGGCCTGTTGTGTCACAATCGTAGGCCATTGTTTTGACCTGAATATCTCCTAAACTTCTTCGTTCTTTGATGTTGACCCTGAAACACTAACAAACACATCAAGATATCTTAAAAACAAAATATTTAAGCTCAAAAACTTGTACTAACTCATAAAAACACTTAAACAACAATAATTAACAAACTAATACAATTCTAAACTAAACACATACTAAATGATTGAATTAACAATTAAATACATATCAAAACAAGCCCTAAAACATGATGCAATTTACACTTATCAATAGCACATGTTCATTCTGGAATAAAATGTTATGTTACGTATAAAAATTCCTCTATACTGTGCATCAAAGATTAGGATATATCTTACAAAAAAGGATTAAAAGATTATTAAATGACGAAGTACTTTAGATTTTACTGATTTTGAAACTTGTAGGGACTGAATAAACGAAAAGCAGATCAACAAATCAAAGAAAGGGGCTAAGATAAGTTCAAACATATTAGAGATCATACATATGGATATTTGTAGTCTAGATATGGACTTGTATGGTCAAAAATACTTCCATCTCATTTGTAAATGATTAATCACAATATATGTATCTCCACTTGCTTTATAACAAAAATGAACCACTATATGCTTTCAAATATTCAAAGTTGAAGTAGAGAAACAATATGATCAGCAAATTAAGATTGTGAGGTTTGGTAGAGGTGAGAAACATTATGGTATATATACTGAAGGTGGATAAGCAACTGGTCTATTTGCAAGGTATCTTCAAGAAAATTAGATAGTAGCCTAATACACTATGCCTGGATTTTCATATCAGAATGGTGTGGCAGAGAGAAGAAACAAAACATTATTGGACATGGTACATAGCATGTTGAGTAGCTCCAAACTTCCTAAGTCTTTGTGGATTGAAGTTCTTAAGACAGTGATATATATATATATATATATATCAAATTGGGTACCAACCAAGGCAATTCCAAAGGCACAATTTCAGTTATTTAAAGGTTGGAAATTGAGTTTGTGACAAATAAACATATGGGGATTTCCATCTAAAATAAGAATTTATAATCCAAAAGAAAAAAATTTGGACCTAAGGACCATAAATGGGTATTTCATTACATATGCGAAAAGCTGTAAAAGATATATGTTTTATTATCCATCACATCACACTAAAATTGTGTAATTAAGAAATAAAAAATTTATTGATAATGATTTGATTAATATGAGGGATCAATCTCAAGATATAGTTTCTGATTATTATCATTTGGAAACATATTTTACACCAAACAATAAGGTGATTGTCATTCACAATGCTCCTTAGGTTCAAACAAATGTTATACAACTAACGGTTGAAATTCAACAACCTATGGTCAACATAAATGACAATAAAAAATTTCATAACTTGTTGATAGTTCAATAAATCCAGTTATTTAGGACTTACCTAAAAGCATTCAACAACCAGTTGAATAACAGACCCCATAAGAGGATATTGGTGCAACATTAAGGAGATCTAATATAATGAGGAAATCAGCTATTACTAGTGATTATGTTGTGTATTTACAAGAATCTAACTACAATATATGAGCCAAGAATGATTTTGAAACCTTTTTGCAAGTCATAAGTTGCAAAGAATCAAATTTATGGTATAATGCCATAAAGGAAGAAATGAATTCCACAAAAAATAACGATATTTTGGCATATTGTTGACTTGCCTAAAGGAACAAAATCCATAGGCTACAAATAGGTATTTAAAACAAAGAGAAATATTAGGCTACATTGAGAGATACAATGCAAGATTTGTTGCTAAATGATTCATTAAAAAAGAAGGAATCAATTACACATATACCTTTTCTCCTATGTTTAAAAAGGATTCATTTTGTATAATTTTAGCATTGGTTGCTTATTATGACATGGAATTACATCAAATGGAAGTGAAAATGACTTTTTTAAATGGTGACCTAAAGGAAGAGGTTTATATAAAATAACCAGAAGGATTCTCCTTTAGTAATGGTGAACATTTGTTTTGCAAGATTAAAAAATCCATATATAGATTGAAACAACCATCATGCCAGTGGTATTTAAAATTTTATGATGTTTTCTCATCATTTAGTTTTGAAGAAAATATCATGGATTAATGTAGTTAACAGAAGGTTAGTGGAGTAAATTTTGTCTTCTCGTATTATAAGTAGATGA
The DNA here is from genome assembly GCA_027478405.1 of Erythroxylum cassinoides. Taxonomy (NCBI): domain Eukaryota; kingdom Viridiplantae; phylum Streptophyta; class Magnoliopsida; order Malpighiales; family Erythroxylaceae; genus Erythroxylum; species Erythroxylum cassinoides. The sequence goes on from JANIPM010000004.1 coordinate 58,884,213, forward strand.
CATATTACTTGCAACCAAGTATAGGGGTTTGCTAAATAACGTGAAACAATTTCTTTCTAAAAATTTTGAAATAAAAGATGTAGGTGATGCGTCTTATATAATTAACATTAAGATCTATCGAGACAGATTCCATGATATTTTAGATTTGTCTCAAAAAACATATATTAATAAAATTTTAGAGAGATTTTAAATGAAAGATTGTTCACAAAATGTAGCTCCTATTATGAAAGGTGATAGTTTCAATTTAGACCAATGCCCAAAACTTGATTTTGAAATAGAACAAATGAAAAACATTTCATATGCTTATATAGTCAAAAGCTTGATGTATGCTCAGGTTTATAAAAGACCTGAAATTGCATTTATCGTTGGAATATTAGGTAAATATCATAGTGACCAAGATTAGATTACTAGAGAGCTGCAAAGAAAGTACTAAGGTACCTTTAAAGGATCAAAAATTACATGCTTATGTACAAACAAACCGACAATCTGCAGGTAAATATGGTACTCAAATTCAGATTTTATTGTGTGTATTTATTTAAGAAGATCAACATCAGATTATACCTTCATTTTTCCCCATAAAGCTATATCTTAAAGGGGTGCAAAGCAATCTTTGACTGCTACTTCTACCATGGAGGCTAAGTTTGCTTTTTTTTAGGCTACATCATATGGTGTATGGCTAAAGAGTTTCATATATAAGCTTAGACTTGTAGATTCCATTTTTAGGCCATTAAGAATTTACTGTGACAATTTAGTTGCTATTTTTTAACAAAAGGCATGCCACCAACAAAATTCAAGGATCATGTTGTTAGGTTGGGATTAAGTTCTATGATATATTTTTCATTATATGGACAATGTTGTTCTCGTGAAACTGTTATAATATTTTCTCATATTATGGTACTCATTTTTTAATTTTTGAAAACTTGATTATTTTAGACCTAGAATAAACATATAGTTTATTTATTAAGTAATGTTACCACATTCAAGTTGATACAGAATACAGTACATTGTAATACACGGAAAAATATACTCAACAACTAGAAGATCTATCATGCACCATGATTCATATATTATATTTGGATCAGATTAGGATTTGACATTAAGTTAAACTTAAGGATGAAGTGGGAGAATATGAGATGTTTTCTGTATTAAATGTCCAATGTTTATGTAATTAACGGATATGAATGTCAGGTTTTTGTGGTAACTGTTAATGGGCTTGATGAGAGAACATTGATATATTTTTCTTGCAGATTTTTGGGGTCCCCTAAGGTCCCTTCCTCTTCTGAAAATATACACCATCATTTTTTTTGGATTGAGAGCTTTGAAGAATCCTAAAACGTAGACTTTTCAAGTAAAAACAACAATGACATGTAGGAAGTATTTTGATTTCTTCCGCATTTAGTTTATTTGTTATTCTAGCATGTATTGCTATTGAATATATGTTGAATTGACTTATAAAAAATCCAAGTAACAATAGAAGGGTATTAGTTTACTCATGATTTGCTTAATCTACACCTAAAGATCATGGTTATAATCTTTTATTAAAGAAAGAAAGAAAGTATAGCAAACCAACCTCTCTAAGCAGGTGCATATAAAGTTCCATCACCAATTGAAATTCAAGAGTGTGTAGTATTAGAAATTGGAGCTCTTCTTACGACTTGATGATAATGATGTGCCTTACTTTAAGAAAATGGATGTCTAAGGTTAATAAAATATGGAAAAATTCGAATTCTTAATGGATATGGATAGATTAAGTTTTTAATTTTGTTCTTAGTGGAGACGGATAGCCTAAGTTATTTATTTTGTTCTTAATTTGATCAACTCATATCTTGGAACAAGTCAATTCACCTCTTGGAGCAAGTCAATTGATTGATAATGAAAAAACAAATCCTTATAACTCCATCTCTTGGAACAAGTCCATCGATTGACAATGACGAAACAAATCCTTGTAACTAGGTCGAAAATGCAAAAGTTCACGTTTAAAATGAAAATGTCTGTTACTTTAATTAGTGTCCCTTGAGATTACGAATTCATTATCTAGGGAGGAAGATGTTGGTTGGAAGTTCCAACTTGTACTTGAATGACAAAGAATACTTTCCGAGGAGGGAATTAACAATTCAGGAAGCAAGTAGGTTCATAGGATTACAAGTAGAAGCAGTGCACGTAGCAGATAAAATTATGTGTGGTGGGAGAAAGAATAGTTAGGCTTAGTCGAGGCAGGCTGGCAAGTATTTTCTTGGATGTAGTCATATGATTAATTAATGCAATTACATGTTTAGGTGCGTTCAGTGGAAGGCCAAGTTTGCGGTTTTGTTGCAATTACAAAAATCCTCGTGGTTCATGTGAAAGACTATAGCTGGCATGGGTGCAATGCCAGTGGGGTGTGACCATTATGTATTGAAATCACAATCCATTTATACTAGGTGGGACTTAGTTTTATCTAAAAGAGTAGGAGTGATGAGATTAATTTATATGCTAATCGTCAAATCTTTAGGGTATAATTACTTTTGAGTGAGTGAAGAACATAATGACACTGTAGTACCCTTGACTTCTAGCCTAATGTGATGATACTGTGAAAGTGAAATCCTAACATTTAAAGCATCACTGCGACTTTGAAGCTGTTACAGCTTTATTTTGTTTTTTCTCTTTACTTTTTCTTTAATTTTCTCGCAGAATTTTAAAAAAAAAAGAGATGGAAAATTATTTTTTTTCTGAAATAACAAAAATGAAAATTTCCCCCTTACTTTTAAATTATTTATGTATTCTTACTAAAAGTCAGCGTACAAAACTCCTCACTTTGTGAGAATCTGGCACTTTGCGAGAGTCTGAGGACAATGAGATTATCTCTACGATTCAAACTTATGACTTTCAAGTCACAAAAGAATAACTTTTATCAGTTGCTTTTCAAACGCTTTCCTTCTTATGTATTCTTATTATTTTTAGTGATTAACAACTTTAAAAAAATGAAAAGTAAAATTTTCAAATTTTAAGAGCAAAAGTTTAGAATCACTTGTTTTGTTTCTAGGATTAAAACTAATTGAAAACAAGAAACTGAGAAGGCTATATATAATCCAAATAAAAAATCTATATGTTAAGGATTTGGATGTGACTTCACTTTAATATTCATATGATTAATTCCATCGTACTTAAACTTATTATAAATCTAGTTGTAGATTCTACTAAAATGACAACTCAATAATACCCACAAACAGCAGAGTTGCTCTCCATCATGATTTAAACTCTCATAAAATATAACACTAAAATGATTATGTATTGTACATAAGGTACGTACATTGGAAGACAAAGAAGTGGAGAAGCATTAAGAGTAACGGTTGATAAACTAAAGTGTATACTTGAAGATATAAACAAGGAAGAGTATGAATGTAGAGTAAGGAACAATAGAAGGAAGCTAGCCGGCCTGCCTCTCCATATAAAAGTAATAATACAGTTACGACACCAACCGAAATCCAAGAGAATATAAGTTTAGAATTTGCAGCTTGATGATTTGATGATCTGATGATGATGATATGCTTTACTTTGGGTCATCACCAACTACACCGTTGATTCTGGCATTTGCTCTTACGTGCCTCTCACAAACCCTTTTCAATAATTTCTCACGTCAAGAATCTCTCCTCCGCAATATACATTCCTCTCGACTTACTTGCAATTTGCAAACAAGTTGAATACCAAGTTACATGGCCACCGCCCAGTATTATAATTATAATTGATACCAATCTCTCTTTAGCTGTTACAGTTACACGATATGAATAGATATATTAAAAAATGAAGAAAGATAAGTAGACAAGATATTCCCATGCAGAGAACCTCTTTTGTTTCTTTTGTGAGAAAAGAATAAGTTATTAGAGAACGGCATGACGAGAGACGTCAGTTAGGGGAAGGAGCCGCCAAGCTACAGCTCATAACGTACTTTTGAATGTGTCCAAAACCTGACGACTGGTCGAGGGTAGGGCTGTATGAAACTTCCTTTTTCAGTTATTTTGTAGGTATTCCCTTTTTGGGTGAATTGCATCTTGGATGTGCTCAGTTGTTGGCATCTGCAACCAAGTAGTTGATCAGGGGTGTAAAAAGAGTTACAAGACAAAGATAACCTAGTAATAACAACTTGATCCTATCGATGTTGTGTCCTGGACCACATACATGCTTTTAATCTTAAGGCCAAATGAAAGTACACAGGATACTCAGAAGTAAAGAGATTTTTGAAGAGACTTGAACTCTACAAACTCTCAAGAGTTTTTAGTTTAATGATTAGACAAGACAAGCAACGGAATCTGATGTATGAGGTTACAAAAGGTGAAAGATTCACGTATTTTTACTATCTGATGCACTAAAAAGGGGTTAAAGATGTTGACTAAATAGTCAAGTAACTGGTATGTCAATGGTAACTATCTAGTATTTTTAAAGTCAATTTAAGTTGTAAGTTTTTGTCAAAAAATAATGTAAGGTTGACAGGTAAAAGGATCCGTTGAGCATTTAACTGATAGGGTAGTGGCCATAAGTCTTCTTTTAATACTAGTTTAATTGACAAAGTCAATTAGGCCAACTGAGCAATATATGGAAACTAATTACTCACAAGATGGATTGAATAAAGGGGCATTTTGTTATGCTAATGAAAACTATGCTAAAACATTTCAAGAACTTGTCCTGCTGCTAGATAGCAGCTGTCACAATTTCATGTCAATCATTAGTAAAGCATAGGATATAGTCATCCAATAATTGGATGGTATAGCCGGCGTGATTTCAGGGTCATGGTCGATCCAACAAGTTAATTTCTGTTCTGTGTACAATGTGTGAAAGGAAGAAAGTTGTGGGTCAACCCCACCCACATGTACTGCTTCAGTAAGTGCCTAAGACAATGCCATTACTCCTTATATTTCACTTGAACTCCCTTTTTTTTAATTATGTATTTTTTAACTTATGGTGTAATTATTAAACTCAAACTTTATGAGTAAAATGTTACAAGGTAAGAAGCAAATTGGGATTAAGAACTAGCATGATAGGCAAGAAAAGCAAGAGAAAGGAGAAAAAGAGGGGAAGCAGCGCAAAAATTCTGTGGTTCCAGGCTTGCAAACCAATCCTCCGGAAGAAATAGTTTAGAAAAAGTAATGGGTTTGCTTCAAAGCCAACCGAATCTCACTCGTTTCCTCGCCTCCTCATACTTGCATTTGCTTCTTTTCTTATCTATCTTTACATGTCTGTCTCTCAACATACACCTGTATCTATCTATCCATCTATCTATCTATATACTCATTTATATGTGACTGGTTACATTTCTATATAATAACTTCCCAAGTTTGGAAACGCAAGACTGGCAAAGCAAGCCAAATTCACGGTTACTGTTCACGGGTGACTATCCCACTTAGAAACAATATTAAAACTTCCCTATTCTCGTCCTTGACACCATTCACTTCTCTTCTCTTTATATTAATACCAAACTCTATCTTCTGTGCTTCCTCCATCACCATTCTTCTTCACCTTCTCTCTTTCTCTTTGTTTTAGTATGTTCATGACAGAAATGGTGATGGAGGCTCAGCAAGAAGTAACGGGGTCCAAGGAATTGATGCAGATTATCAAGGGCAAGCGCACCAAGCGTCAAAGACCATCGTCTCCGTTATCTTTGGCGATCTCGACGACCAAATCTTCTAGTAGCGGAGAAGAGCATGAAAGAATATTTGCTGTTGATAACAACACGTCGTCTCCTAGCAGTTCGGTTAATGAATTCGCTGAAAGCGCAAGAGGGGAAGAGGAAGACATGGCCAATTGTTTGATTCTCTTGGCTCAAGGCCACCATGCTCGAAAGTTATCACACTCTCATCACCAGCTTGCATCAACAACTACCACCACCACGACAAGCAAACCTCATCAGGGGTTATTTGCTTACGAATGCAAGACCTGTAACCGATGCTTTCCTTCGTTTCAAGCGCTGGGTGGACACAGAGCCAGCCACAAGAAACCCAAGGCTATTATTGAGGAGAAGAAAAGGTGTGCTGTGACTGCAGAGGAAGAGGAAGATCAACGGCATATTATGAGCACAGCCCTCTCGTTGCAAATAGCTGATAGGAGTTTAGGGACATCCAATGTTGGCAAATCTAATAAGCTTCACGAGTGTTCCATATGTGGGGCTGAGTTCTCGTCTGGTCAGGCCTTAGGTGGCCATATGAGGAGGCATAGGGCGTTTGCTACCAATTCAACGGCAACAAGAAGCATGAGTTTGGTTGCAAGTAGTTCTGACGAGTCCCCAGTGTCGAAGAAACCAAGGAATAGTCTTCAGTTAGATCTTAATCTTCCAGCACCTGAAGATCATGATCCCCGAGATCAACCCAAATTCCACTTCACATCAAAGGGAAAAGTTCTCATCTTTTCTGCTTCTGCTGTGGTGGATTGCCACTACTAACCAATCATGAGAAGTGGCAACGATCCTGACTCCTTATTTTGTGAAAATCAATTGATCATCAATTTCATGTGAATTGTATTATTAACTTTCCACTTTCACTAATTTGATTATTCATTCTTCAATTCCCGAAATGCCAATTTTCATGGTAATTAATGACTTAGTCCTGCCTGGAGTTGGATAACTAGAGTACCTGTGGACAAGTGTGTCACTGTAAAAGGTTCCTATTTAATCCCTGACAAAAGGAGTGGGATGATGAGATGGGCGTGCCACCACCAATATCACCGCAACCAAACTTGCGGTGGGATTAGGTTCTGTTTTCGTTGTTTGATGAGTGTAAGAGATATGAGCTAAACCTTCATCCCTCTCTGTTTGTTATGTTTCATGTCAATAAACTGATGGCTAGCAGACAAAAGCTATTCTTAACTTCGCTGCTTTTATGTTATGTTATGTTATTGTTTATACGTCACGCACTCTTTCCAAACCAGTATGCTACAACACTAGCCTGATGTTGGATTCGGGTACCTTTGGTTTTCCCCATCATGAAAATTTTCCCTTTACATTGCTCTTAAACACTATAAAACTGTACGAGAGAAAATTTTATGGGATTTATTAGTTAAGGTTTGTTGTAAAAAACAATAAGAAATGTTTAATTGGCTGGACTTACAGTTATGTTCAGTTTAACCAAGTTCAATACCGCTATTGAATGCATATTCAGTTTTAATTATCACATGTTATAACTATACTTGTAACTTTGAGAGTCATAAAGGATGTGATGCTTTTAGCAGTACCTTTGTGTTATTTTAGGTTGGTTCAACAGACTTTTAGCACTTAGTCTAATCATAAACCAAACTTCGTAACTGAACACTAAAAGCGTATGGTCCTGTGAAGAAGATCCATGTGCCTATCTGGCTAAAGCAGCTGTGATCAATCAATCCGTGTTAGAATCGTCTCTTTCCAACACTTTTATATTTATGAAAAACTGAAGTTCTAAGGTGTAATAAAAGCATACCAACTTTGTGAACATCTAAAATACAAACCCAACATTGTTTTTAACCAAATCAACGGGTTGTCATCAAGCAAGATGTGAGCATCAAACAGGACATAACATGACAACTTAAAACCTAGTTTTTGTGTTGTCATGTTCCTCTCCTCAACAAAGAGACACATCCTTTCACACCGCAAATTGAGCTCAACATACGAAGGAACGGGGTATGTAGAGACGGGTGTGACGCGGATAACTAACGCGGACATAAGTAGCTAACTATACTTGTCCTGTCGAAGAATAGCCACGGCAAAGTTAACTTGCACTTTAGGAGTAATTTCAGTCCACGGGTGGATCGGTAAGGAATTTTCTTGATTTAAGGGAAATCGTAGTTTCGAACTTTCTTCATATATGCAGTTGTTTAAAATTTGAAATTAAAACATTGTCTCATTAAAAGATCTATCAAATTCAAACAAGAACTAATTTGAATGTGGATAATTTAAAAATGTCTTTTTATAGTTAAGATTCTCCTTAAAGCATCTCGTGGGTAAAAAAAAAACACTTTAGAAGTGTTAACAAATTCGATTAAATTTCAAGCAAACATTTAAAAAGAAATGAATTTTTATTTTATAATAAAAATTATTATGAAGTTCAAAATTTACAAAATCTCAATTTAAAAAATATAAACGAGTTCATCATTGAATGTAATTTAAGTTGAGAACTTAAAAGGATACTATATTCTTTATTATATTAATAATAATTAGATTATGCATATTATTTTTAAAATTATTATAGCTTATAATTAATTTATTTTGATTATAACCATAAACTCTATGCTTTATATGCACAAATTGCAGGTCCGGACTCGAGACCGATAGACAGCGGCTAACACAAAGCAGAAGAAAAGAAAACCAAAAAACAAAGAGAGGGAAGGAAATGGCAGTGAGACCCGACGGTTTTATAGATGATGATGAGAACGGAGAAGAAAACAGTCTCTTCCTGGGAGGGGATTTTGTCGTATATGAACCGGAAATTCCACACCATCTACGCGACCTTGCTGCCGCCGCCCAGCTCGGGGACCTCGACGCCCTTCGCGTGGCTCTAGGTCTTTCTTCTTTAATCATTTCAGTTTTCCTTATACTTTATCTTGATTACCTATTTTAGTTGTTGAGTAGTTGGGCAATCAAGACTCAATTTCTGGTTTTAGTTAGATATTAATTCTAAGGTCATTTTTTGGGCAAAGGCAATATCTTTTCGTTTTGTTTTCGATTGGTTGGAGTTGGTTGATTAAGAACTTTGAAATGATTTCCATGTAATGTATATCAAATTTCTTAAGAAAGCGAGTGAGATGCTGTTGATAAATTTTGTATTCTTTTATGTTTTTGGTTTGATTCTAATGAAAATATAACGTTTCTTTTATTTTTCCCCTTCTCTAGATAGGTGTTACGCGTTTTTTTAAAATATTTTCGATTAAGGTGATCATGAACTGAAATTATTTCCTTCAGCTACGGAAAATTGAAGACAATCCTTGCAATGTTGTTGTATTGTATCATTGTTAGTGGGCAATTGTTTGTTCATCCTAATGGATTGTTGACTGTTCCGTAGCTTGAGCTGATGGCTTTCTAGTAATCTTTTTATATAGTACTTTACTTTGGATGCAGATAACTTAGATGGCAGTATTGATGAGGTAGTGGAAGATGGGGACACAGCTCTTCATCTGGTTTGTCTGTATGGCCATTTTTCCTATGTCCAGGTATGTTTAGTTTAATTGCATGAAACCCCGTCTGTTTATATTTAAGGTAAATCATTTGATCGTTTACAGCATTTTCATTGCAGCTTCTCTTAGAGAAGGGAGCAAACTTGGAAGCCAAGGATGATGAAGGAGCAATCCCTCTTCATGATGCTTGTGCTGGGGGTAAGCAATAAGATATTTTAGCTGTGAGCTGTATATAATTTTTCACTCCTGTTGATTTTCCTTTTATTCTTCACCACTGCAGGATTTACTGAGATAGTGCAGCTTCTACTTAGCAGTGCTAACAGTCCGGAGTGTGTGAAAAGAATGCTCGAAACTGTTGATACTGATGGTGATACTGCGAGTTTAGTTTTAGCTTATCTGCTAATGTGGGGCAACTAAAACGTCTAAAAAGAATTTGTTTGTATGAACTGTGTTAGTTTTTGGAACTTTCTTTCCTTCCTTTGATCATTATGGATGCAACTTCTGCAGCCTCTTCACCATGCAGCGAGGGGTGAACATGCAGATGTTATAAGATTGTTGCTGGAATTTGGTGCTTCTGCAACAAAGATGAACGTATTTGGAAAGGTCAGTGGTATTTGAAATGTCAGATCATAATTGCCCTTTATTGTTATGTTCTTAATCAGTTGTCTTGACAGATCCCAGGTGAGCTACCTGATCCAAATACAGAAGCTAGGGAAATTTTGGAAGCTGCTGCTAGTGTATTCTCAAGCTCATAGGCTATGTGCTATGTAATGCTGTTTTATATGATGTGGTAGATTTTACGAAATGATTATTAGATGATACTTTTCTCTTGGTTTCGTATCTCTGGCACAATCAGGCAAAACCAGAAGATTTTGACGTGGCGGGCTTTTTTGTCAACTAAAGGTTGTTAGAGGATATTTGTTTGTCCCTTTAGTGTGTCTAGAAAAGTATTAGTGGTTGATAGATTCAAGTATCGTGGTGCTTAGAATCTTCAAAGGAAAATGAACACGGGCATTTGTTCAAAGCAGCATGATGAAATTTTCAACGCACAGATATTGCATTTTCTTGCACACGACTCGGTCGAACTTGTTATGGGCTATGGCATAAATGTCAAAGGGATTGGGCTTAGGATGGCATTAGGCCAGTTTAAGCTTGGCCCAACCCAAGACTCGAATGGATTTGGGACTCATAACTTGAACGCAATTTTTTAAAAATTTTAATTTAAAGTCCAATTTTGTCCATTTCAGAGTGACGTGGTCTGTACCTAAAGACGTTTAATTTTGGACGAGCAATTTAACTTTGGTTTAAAACTCAAAAATTAAAAAAAAAAACTTGAGTTTATCTCGAAATTTGTTTAATTTGAGTTAAGCTCGTTAATTTCATATAGCGATAAGCTAGTTTGGGCGCAAATGTCATTCTTAACTATATTATTTGCCAACAATGAAACAAAAGAATTGAATTGGGTG
>JANIPM010000004.1:58914998-58925084 GCA_027478405.1 Erythroxylum cassinoides
GAAATATGTCCAAGGCGTAAATTCCAAATATCAATATTTTCTTGAACATGGTTAACAATTGGGTTTTGAACATAAAAATCTAAAGAGGGACCTTTTAAAGTGCATGGATGTAGCAGGTTACACACTCCGACTCTGTATATGCCTCCTTCCGCCTCGCTCATAGCTACAACATCGTAAGTCTTTAGGTCCTGTAAATATACTTTATCAGTCACGAAAATTATAGCAAGGTTGCTTTGGGTGGCTAGCTTATGGACTGACATTAAATTTTGGTGGAATGTGGGTATATGAAGAACATTTTGTAACTGTAAGGTTTTATGGAAATCTCTATTTGCTCACACGGTCAACAGAATTTGTTGTGCCGTCCGATAGTATCACAGGTTTAAGGTGGGGGTTTTTGGTTTTGTTTGTAAAAAATATGGGATTATGGCTCATGTGTGTGGAAGCCCCCGAGTCTACTATTCATGAACCACCATCAATTTTGCTACTGCTAAAACTAAAATTGTTTAGGTGCATACCTGTGAAGCTATTGTAAGCTACGTTATTTGTCTCAGCTGAGGATTTGCCCTTGATTATGCGCATTAAATCCTGGACATGTATTAAGAGGGCTGCTAAATCAACTTCAGTTTTGGATTGTGGTTCGGTCCTTTGTTCCTCTTAGGTGCCATTCACGTTCATTGCAGCGTGCACTGGTTTCCCCTTCTTCTTTTGTAACTCTTTATACCACTTTGGTATTCCATGTAATTGAAAACAAGTATCCTTCGTGTGTCCCCTTTCTTTGCAATGCTCACAGAATTTTTCATCTCTCCGATTACTGAATTCTTTTCCAGTGAAGTCTCGATTTGTCTGTTTCTTGAAGGTGCCTGTACTCGCCATGAGAGATACCCCTAGCTGATTTATGTTTTCTGTGTTTATAGGCTTTTGTTTCTCTATCGTGAGTACCATGGAGTATGCCTTATTTACTTGCGACAAGGGTTCCATCAACATAATTTGGCTCACCACAATTGCGTATTCCTCTCTAAGTTCTAACAAGAACTGCATCAATCTGTTTGCATTAAAAACTTCCAGGTTTTTTCCAGCATTTTCACAATTACACGTACTAATCAGCATCAAGGCATCAAGATCATTCCACAGTCCTTTTAACTTTGTAAAATAAATAGTCACGGTGTTGTTACCTTGTCTGAGATTGCTAACCTCTTGTGTTATTTGGTACAGATGAGGACTGCTGGTTTCACCATATCTCCCCTTGAGTTCATCCCAAAGATCCTTTGTCGTCGTCACCACTAAAAAGGAGTCAGATATCTCCTTTGATAATGAGTTAATGATGTAAGCTATAACCATATTATCTGCCTTTTTCCACTGTCTCATAAGCTTTTCGTTTTCAACCGGTGGTTGTATCTCTCCGTTTACGAAGCCGAGTTTTCCTTTGACTTTCAGTGAAATGACCATCGATCTACTCCATGATAAATAGTTTGCTCCTTCGAGGGGCGTATGTACAAGGGGGTTCATTGGGTTGTCTGCGGCTGAGATGTGGTAAGTTTCTTCATCAATAGTGATTTCCGCACTATCTTGAATCTCCATTGTTACGTTTTCAAAGTAAGGGTTTTTTTTGGATAATAAGGTTTTAATGGGTAAAGATACCATGTCAATTCTTTGTGTGAAGAAAATACTAAGATACTCTTTTATTCACTAAACGATGAAATATATACAGGAGTTAGGTCTGTACAAATAAAAGATTTGCTCTCTCTCTCTCTTCTAACTAACGAATATACTACATAAATATGTACAGGCTGTAAAAGTGTGTGTGCCGCTTGTCTGGTATGGGAGGAGATGTGATATGGGCCTGTCTACATCTATTTTTCCTATCTTCCTTTCGTCCCCTCTCTCTCTCTCTCAACTCATCTTTCACCTCACTCCTCCTCTAAAGTAACCTCATCACTCGACTGCCATCATACCAACAACTCGGGAACTTCTGCCTGTCCTCACTAATGCAGGGCCTGTGCTCAGGTTTGAATGAGGTGATCATGTATAAACGAGACAAAAACAACTTCGTATACATAGACTATTTACCTATCACTTGTTCAATGTTGCAAAAGATCACAGTGCGTTCTCATGACGTCTTTGTTTGAATATATGCTAAAGTGTTTTTTGGCTTCCTTTACCCTTTGTTGATAAAATGTAATTATGAACACTTTACTGAGTGTTTCTTTGGGGAAAAAGTCCATGCATTGAAGCTTCTTAGATTATTGGTTCGCATAAATCTCGTCATAACAATTATTTATCCTTTTGATAGCTTTAATATCCTTCCAGTTATCTTGAATTCCATATTTCATAAATTCATTCAGCTGCTTCCTGCTGATCTTCTTCTCTTCCAATGTCTCTGTGCGTTCTTTAATCTCTGGAAAAATTTAAGTGCATATTTTAGGGAAAGGTAAGTATTCTTTTTATAGTTCCCAATTGAATTTGAACTCCTAAACTAAGCCTGTTTAATGGAACCAATGTTACATACATCTGCCACTCATTAATGAAGATGGTAGCAAAGATTGAAGTTGGGGAAATAAACAACTCACATAGATAAAATCAATTCAATGCAGTCTGTTCTTCTAACATGAATCAATATCTGCCATCCAAACAAGGCAAACAAATTAACACAGGCCAATACATGTTATTTGACTGGTCATATTCACAGAATGATGTTGAAAATAACCAAAATGACTCAATACTACTAACAGTAAAACATTGTAAGAAGCATGAAAAACAATTATCATATACATCATCACACCCAGTCCGAAATTCCGCAATAAAGCAAGATCTAGGAATTATCATATACATAATCTATTCAACAATGTTTTAAAAGTTCATAAATTATTATACATACACCATCAGGATCGCTCAATTTGGCCTTCTATAGCTATTTGAACGTCATGCTTTCTTATAAAGGTCACCCTGTTACATTATCCACAACAACCACCTTTTGGAGGCGGACTTGGAGCTTCGTTTGGCTTGACAATGTTTTCGTTTGCTTTAGGTGGATCCAAAAGAATAGGAGGGATCTCCATGATCTGAAAGACAAATGGTGAAATTTTAGATTCGGGAGTGGAAGACCTCATTTCCAAATTTGAGGTATTATCTATGGCAGCAAAGAAGAATATCTTGTTTTTCAAAGTGATTCAACAGTTTATGATAATAGTTCTAATCAATAAAAAGTAGAAATACATTGGAAGGATTAAAAGATTCTGACCAGTACCAAAATTGCAAATTGACTATGATTCCTTATTGATAGATTGAAGGCCTAATGTACTTCTCAGAGAAAAATGGCAAAATACCAACTTAAAAGAACCGTGATCAACATGATAATCATTTTATGGTAACCTGTTGTTCAAAACTTATAGGCATAACATCTTTCTAGAATGTTTATTTTATTTCAAGGGGAGCACCTTCAATGCCAGATCTTCAAAGCACTTGTCTACATTTTCTCTAGTTTTGGCACTACTCTCTAGGAACAAAGATCCAAGCTCTTTTGCCAGAGACATGCCCTCTTCTCTACTTACAGCTCTTTGAGACTCCTGACATCATTCACAAGTTTCAATAAGATAAATAGGAAGATGAGATGCAGGACACTATTTTTGTCTATTTTTTTTACCTTAAATAATTTTGTAAGAAGAAAGAGGAGGATCAAATAAGAGAACAAAACGTATAAATTCAAGGAAAGATATAATGGAGTCAGTGATCCTGTAAAATTCATTGCTGCATCAGTGCCAGTAGGCTGAACTGCACAGAAAGCCAGTTCAAGGTTATACTTTCCAAGTGTTATAATAGGCAATCAATGAATCAACAGTTTATGCACTAAGGTGCTGCATTGAGACATTGTGGGCAAGCGTGTTAGAAAGTTAATCCCATGATAAGCAATTATCAGTTATCCATTTATATTCCTCAATACAGAATGAGGGTAACTTACTCGATCTACTTTATTTCCAACAAGCATTTTCACAGAGTCTTTGTTTGTGCTGTAGAGTTCAACTTCTTTAGCCCAGAATTGTGACAAGTTGGTAAAGGTTTCTCTTCTTGTCACATCATACACTGTTGTAACAAAAGATAGTAAGTTAATCAACTAATGATTGACAGGTGATCAATCCAAGTAGCTCTGAGCAGTATATCTGCAACTGAAACATTCACTTGTCTTTTTACGCCATGGAAGTTGAGGATCAATCCAGTCCCCTAGAATGATGTTGTTAAGACCAACATGGAAGAGGGTAATTTAGACAATGGGGAGGATAACAAAAAAGGGAATAAACCGTTGATATGGAAAGGAGAAAGAACAGTGGGCCAGGGGAGAGTTAGTTAGTAGCTGATGTGGCAAGTGGTTAGGCGTAACAGAATTGGGGGTTTTAGGCTGAGAGAGTGGGGGAGGGGAAGAAAGGGAAGACTTTGTGACAGAAGGATAGTTAAACCGTCTGACGAGCATTCAGCTCTGGGTAGGGAAATACTAAACATCACCATTGTAATGGTCTATAGTATTGCTAAAATTCAATAATACGATATACCTCTAGTATTCAAAGACTAGAGTTCTATCAGATGTGACATACCAAACAATCAGATAAGCATATAAAGATAAGGTGCCAGAGCAACTGTTCTTATTTCAAAGGTGGCTCTACTATTTATGATCAAATTGAAAAAACAAAATAAAGGAAAACTAATGTTTAAATTATTCAAGAGCTCTCCAATACACAAGAAAAGTATTGCATGGATAAGCATGTCCTACGAATGAGAAAGATGCAAATTTTCACGTTAAACACGCGCCACAAATATATGCAACATCTTTCCCTAATAACAGATCATTATTGTTTCCGGTCACTTATTAGCAACTGTATCGACAAGCCATATCATATAAATTATACTGTCAATAGCATACCGAGAACAATCCCCTGTGCATCCCTATAGTAAGAGCTCGTTATTGTTCTGAATCTCTCCTGCCCAGCTGCAAGAAGCATACTGATTGAGCAAATTAATAACCATGGTGAATTGTATAGGTAGCTTCGTGATCTTTTCAGTTATGCGAAGTATAATTTTCTCAAGCTATTCCCTTTTTATTGTATAGTTTACTGTTGCATTGGTATTTGGCAGTAAAGCTCGTAAGGCGTTGAGATGGCACAGGTTCTTATGCTCAGTTCTGTCTAAAATGCAGTAACACAAAGTATACATAGTAAAGCGGAAACATGGACAGCATAAGACCAATACGATTGCATACCCGTATCCCAAATTGTAAGTTTCAATCGCTTCCCACCTACAGTTAGAAGCTTGATCTTAAGGTCCATACCTGTCAATAAAACCAAAGACAGAAAGTCTTAATGCATTATCACGTCGAAAACCATATCGAGATGCTTTGCTGATTGAAAGTTACAAGAAGAGATCAGATAGCTCGTCCCTTATACTATGAAGTTTGAGAAAGATCAAGAATTGCAGAAGCATAATAAATAGCAGTTAAAACTTGATGTCGACAGAACTAAACGATTAACAGCTGATAATATCTAATGCATCACTGAATGAGCAACTAATATAAGTTAATCTAATAGGAGTTTAGATAATGTTTGTAAATCACCGAGCGTTGTTCATCTCAAGTGAGATCCACGATCCTTGTATCCAACTTGCTGGCTATGAATACAAGGGACAATTAAGAAAAAATCAGCATTTACAGAAAGATATCAGAGTTGCAAGTACCAATAGTTGGAGGAGGATTCTCTACAGAGCTAGAAATGAAACTAACAAGAAGACTGCTTTTGCCAACACTAGCATCGCCGACCAACACGATCTTGAACGAGAGATCGTACCCACTTCCCTGTCCTGAAGACGATCCCATTATTCAAATCCCAAAACTGAACTCCCTGCCTCTGTATCTCTCTTTCAATCTGTTTGTGTTTCTAAAAAAGATGAAAATCCAAGCTTGAAAATGAACTCCAAGTAAAGCTTACTCCTTTCTGTGTGATCATGTTTCGTGTCTCTCGTACAATGAAAAGGATATGTACAATAATGTGCATATAAGGATAGAGAGAACCAGGAAAAAGAGGTAAGTTAGTGAAGAATAGCATCGAAAAAGAGGTAAGTTAGTGAAGAATAGCATCAATGCTGTTTCTCTAAAGAAACGGCTAACTAGAGAACACCTGACACCAACGTTGTTCTTTACTTTTCGGTGCTGTTCAAACATTTTTTACGGCGAAGATGCGATATCGTATTCGTAGTGAAGAATAGCATCAATGCTGTTTCTCTAAAGAAACTGCTGACTAGAGAGCACCTGACTCCTGACACCAAGGTTATTCTTTACTTTTCGGTGCTGATCAAGATTTTTAAGGCCAAGATGCGATGCAGTATTCGTGGGACGTCCAAATAAAGGGACATTTTCCAAGATGCTCATGATCCTAATGACTTTTCTGATAGCATTGATGAAAACAAATTAGATTATTTCCTGCATGAACTACACATGGCAGAGTTTTGTCATAAAGGAAAAAGACCTCATCAACATGATGACAATGACAACTCTAGTGATCCAGATTCTCCGTCTAATTTACAAAGCTGGCACTCTCCAAAGCGTTATCATTAATTTTGGATCCAAAGCGTTATCATTAATTTTGGATTTTCTTGGATCCAGTGAGATAAAAACAAAGGACCTTACTTTACATATGTAAAGTAAGTAAAGAGATAACTGACGTGATGATAGATGGGTTCTACAGATCACTTCAACATTATGAAAATTCCATCTGATTATCTTCTCTTTCATTTTTTGTAAAGTAGTACTGTTTATTACTGTATGCTTTTAGAAAGTAGTTTACTTTCGGTACAAAGTTACTTTTGTTTTTGTAAAAGCAGATTCCTTAGAGATAAGATCGGATAGCTTTTGATAAAGGTGTATCATTATTTCTCTAGGATAGTTTACGTTTATGTCCTTCGCTTTGCTTATTTAAGCAAGCCTCGTCTTAGTTTGTAAACACGCTCAATTTCAAGCTTGTACATGATATAAGAAAATGAAGAATCTTTCTTCGCAAAAATAGTGTCTCTTCTTTGAAACCCTTTGAGTGAAAAGATTGTAGAGATTAGTATGCTCTACACTTGCCTTGTAAAAGGATCTTGTGTATCAGAACATCTATGACAGTCTGAAAACACTGTTAAGCTTCTAAATTTCCGCTGCCTTGAGTCAGAAGCGAACGGAGAATGAAGAGTAAGAGTGTGTGAGTGAAGTAGGGTTTCTAAGAGGCGTGAGCAGTAAGTCCTGTATAGCCAAGTGAGGGCGTTGAGGGGTGTGAGTCTCCGATAACTGGAACAGCTACGTAGTGATACACACTTCCAATCCAACTTTGGTGAGTCGATGCCTTCAACCAGTGAGTAGTTTAGAAGAAGAAGTGTTAACCATGTGAGGATTAATAGACAAAAGTCAAAGTTTCCGTTTGCATTCCCTGTGTCTACCCCATAACGGACCATAGGGCCTACACTATCCAAGCGTCAGGATATGGGCACCGAGGAGCTGCTGTCAGGTACACTTTCCTCCCCCTTTTGCTGAATTGTGACAGGAACCTGACGAGATCCTCCCAGTAAAATGTTGTGCCTCCTTCGATGCCCGAGTCCACCCCATCGAAAATAGCATTGCCAAATGGCCGAGACTTGGAGTGCCCACCTAAGAAGTTGTTCCAGATATAAGTCGCAACGTTTTTTGCGTCTTGGCGTGAAATTAGAGTGTAGCTTCCTGCGGATCGTACAAGCGAAAGCATCACTTTAATGCCTCTCTTCTGACATGATTTTATGTCAGAACTCAAACTTCTACATTCGTTAGTGTACGGATTACAGTGACCGACGAGGTTTAACGCGGGAGGTTGATTACTTCCAAAAGTCAGTAGAAAAGCCACGTTGACGAATGCATAGTTTCCTGAAGCACAAGCTTTCGCTAAGCTTCCTTCATTTACATTCTGACCCCAGTACACTGCTATTTTCCCTGCATTGAACAGATTCCCAGAATCAGAAATGTTAAGATGAGAATTCGCATCGTCAATATTCTCTGTTCTACCATTAGAGAGGTCCGTTAGATCTGATCAATATCACTTGCAAGTATGTGGATATGGAAAATCCAAGAGATGTTGAATTCAATTTATAGGAGATGTTGAAGATGGAAAATCTCAAGTTTCTTGAGTTCCAATGCATATTGGTATCCAATTGTACGTATATATATACAGACATACACTAAAGTTCGAAGAACATATACTATAGTAAAAGGACAGCTGATAAGTTCTTAGAAATTTGATTCAGGTGCGTTTACAACGTGACATTACCTTCTTTAATTAATATAATTATATCGAAAAGTTCAAGTAAAAGGAAGGAAGATGAAATCCCTATTTTTGACCAATTTGGATATATGCAGGAAGTAAACGTAAGGTTCAATGTAGGTAAAAATCTTAAGCAGTTAAACTAATAATTTTGTTCTTGTCTTGCTCGTCTCTCTTTATAAATTCACATGCTTTGACATACAATTAAAACAACATATTTCATGTTGTTATTAGTATTTGATCTTAGAAACAGCTTTACTAATTAAAAGTAAGCCTACGGATTATTGAATTTATCTAAATTTTACGAATTAACAAATTTTTTACTGAATTCTTCCGGATGTTATTTAAACTACAAACTAAATAAAATTGAAGCGTTTAGCTCTTTTATTAAAGATTTTATCTCTATCTGTGTGTCATAATTTTTATTTTTGTGTTTCTTGATGGGATTTTAAAATAGTAAATCTATGGTCCAAGATTCATAAAATCATTAGAATAAGTACAAAGTATTTCACAAATAATGCTTAATGAAATAAGTGAAGAATTGGAAATAAATAAACAAAACGATTAATGAGTTTATTTGTTTACACATCTTTCCTAATAGAGGAACTAAATCCACTTTGGTCATCGTAATGTAAATTAAATTCTTTAACAAATTTAAGCAATAATTCAAGCATAGAATTCATCTAAGATCGTTTATGATACAATTGATTCAATACTTTCAAAAATCCTAAGATTCAAGCTATTAATAAAAGAAAGAAATACTAACCTTAATCTATACTCATGTAATTTCTTCTTGTTCGAGAATTCCTTCTTTATTATGCGAAAGTTTATCCACTCTCATTTTCTTACTTTTCTTTGTTCTATCAATGAAGCAAGAAAGTCTGTTCTTTGATATCTTTTAACTGCAGAATGGAGAAGGAAGGGTTTATTGTTAATTAACCCTAATGATTCTAATTACCTTTAACAAGTCAATATTTTGGGCTCACTTTTATTTCAGAATCCATTAAAATAATATGGGTCACACTAATTATTAAAATTAATCAAACACGTAATACTTAGACCATAGCATGACTCCTCCATACTTGGTAGAATTCTTGATTGCAGGAAGCACCTTGGAGGTTAGATCAGGTACAGGAATAAACCAACTTTCAGCTGCTTCTGAAGATGCCGGTAAACCTAAGAGATCTTGGTGGCTGAAATATCTGATGTCCACTGCTTCCATGCATCTTTAAGATTGTGTATATGACCAGGAGTGTATTGGCAAGGAGGATTATTGTAGAACTGGACCCAAACATAGTCAAAGAGACCTGTCTTCAGGGCTGCTCCTACCCAAGCGTCAGGAAACGGGCATTGAGGAGCTGCTGATAAGTATACTTTCATACCCTTTTTACTGTATCCTGAAAGATACCTTGCAAGATCGTAAAGGTTTTTTCCTCCTTCAATGTCGAAATCGATTCCGTCGAGAACAGCAGAGCCAAGTGGAGGAGATGAGGATTTCCCACCTAAGAAATTTTCCAGAGGTACGTTGCAACCTGTCTTGCATCATCAGCAGAGGTTAGTATATAGCTCCCTGCAGCTCCTCCAATAGAAAGAATCACTTTGATGCCTTTTCCTTGACAGGATTTTATGTCTGAGCTTAAACTTGTGTAACAGTTACGATATGCATCGCAGACAGGAACAGAGATAAATGGGTGAGTGCATAATTAGGTATTTTTATTTATAATATATATATATATATATATATATAAGTATGGAATTATTTGAAAGTGAGTATACACTGAAT
>JANIPM010000004.1:58934782-58955413 GCA_027478405.1 Erythroxylum cassinoides
AATTAAATTATATACTAATAATATTTAATTAATTTATGTATAATATTTAAACTGCATATATTATATTACTAACATTTACTTATTCACAGTTTTAATGAAAATTTTAGAATTTTTATAATAATTGATAATTTTAAATTTTTATTTATAAAAATTAAAAATTTAATTATTTAAGTCACGGGTCTTTTATGTAGTAAATTATTTAAAAATTTTATCAAATACATATTACTCCAAAAATTATTTTTTAAATATGAATTACTTGACTAAATTAAAATTAATATATTCCTAACTTCTATTTAGTGATTTTATTATTAATAATAACAAAAGTATAACCAACTAAATACCATAAATTAAATAAAGCTTTATTTTGATTAAAATTAAAATTAAAATCACAAAAAGAAAATCAAAATTATAACAAAAAAAAACTTTAGAACCAAATACCCTGAAACAAATTCATATTCCAAAAGCTACTATATATATATACATTAATATATTTTTGTATGATCTAAAAAATCACTCCAAATGTTTTATTTAACACATTTTTGTTCAAATTAACATTTTTATAAAAGAAAAATATGAAAATTTCATTATCAAAAAAAAAGAAATTTATAAAAGTGATGGATGGATACGAGAGTAACGATGTTGTAAGCATACATATCTAGTATTGATAATAAAATATAACGTTAAACACAATTCTAGAGCCTACCTTATTATCCAATGTAAACATTGGTTTGTAAAGATATATATAAAGTTGTTTTTAATGTTTTTAGATTGTTTTCTGATCCATAATATCGTTTTTAGAATTTAAGGATTAACCTTTCTAATTCACCAACATAAAAAGGAAAATATAACAAAGATTTGAGATGGAAGATAGTGAACAAGAATGCCCTTATATTAAGAATAACTAAAACATATACTTTTGGAGAAAAGTAGTCTTAAAGGTTTTAAATTTTTTCCTTATTTTTAAAATTTTCATTTAATAAAAATAAAAAATTAAGAAAGGGGAAGGGGGTGGGGGGAGGGATTTATTAGAACTTAAGAATCTTAACCTAAATACAAGGACCAGTTTACAATTGAGTGTTATAAGACAAAGAGTGAGTAGCTTTATTAGTTTGCCTCTTAACAAAATACACATTGATGTTAGTGTTTGAAACTAACATAGACCTACACTCTAGGATGATAGGGCCAAGTTCTTGATCATCTTTTTGAAAATTATTGATTTTATTAACTATTAGTTGGATATCAATTTCTACTACAAAATTACAAAAAGAGGAGAAAAGCAACTATTAGAAAGATTCTTATAGAGCTAAAGGTTTTAGTCACTCTCAGTGGAGGAGTAATAGGTATGGTAATGGAGAAACTTGCCATAAATTGTTGATGATTACTGATGACAATAGTAACATTCACTATAAAGTTAGCCTAAAAAATTGTAGAGTACATATTGTAGTTTAAAACACTAATTGTTGGAACTTGCCAATAAGTCCCCGAAATATGAGAGTAAGCTGAAGATTGACACACTTTTTGCTTACCTGAACAAGCTTCTATTGCTCCAAAAATTGAAGATGGTAGTCTGTGAATAACTTAAATGATGATCCATCATTTTTATAAAGAGAATTATTCTAAAAATTTTTAATACCCCATAAGATCATGCATAAACATCATATTAGGCCTATGGGATTTATTAGAACTTAATAATCTTAACCTAAATACAATGACCAGTATATAATTGAGTGTTATAAGACAAAGAGTGAGTAGCTTTATTAGTTTGCCTCTTAACAAAATACACATTGACATTAGTGTTTGAAACTAACATAGACCTACACTTTAGGATGATAGAGCCAAGTTCTCGATCATCTTTTTGAAAATTATTGATTTTATTAACTATTAGTTGGATATCAATTTCTACTGCAAAATTACAAAAAGAGGAGAAAGGCAACTATTAGAAAGATTCTTATAGAGCTAAAGGTTTAGTCACTCTCAGTGGAGGAGTATTAGATATGGTAATGGAGAAACCTGCCATAAATTGTTGATGATTACTGATGACAATACTAATATTCACTATAAAGTCAGCCTAAAAAATTGTAGAGTACATATTGTAGTTCAAAACACTAATTGTTGGAACTTGCTAATAAGTCCCTGAAATATGAGAGTCAGCTGAAGATTGACACTTTCTGCTTACCTGAACAAGCTTCTATTGCTCCAAAAACTTAAGATAGTAGTCTGTGAATAACTTAAATGATGATCCATCATTTTTATAAAGAGAATTATTCTAAAAATTACTAATACCCCATAAGATCATGCATAAACGTCATATTAGGTCTAGAGAGGTTGAAGATAATAAACAAAACAAACTTAAAATAACCCAATTTCATTAACATTGAGATTAAAAGCTACGTCAAACCAACCTTACTATACACTTAGACCTCGAAAAAAGATATAACTAATAGTCTTCAATTTTTTTATGGCAACAAATACAATAAGAGTCCATCTACAACTTGGGCTTCATTGTAGTTGATCATATAAGCAGGCAATCATAAGGCAAATTACACATATAGTGTGCAACCTCCATATAAAATGTTTAACTTTAGCAGATATATTTAGCATCCAAAGACACGATCAATTCTTGTTCAACCTCAAATTCTCATCATAGGTCACTATACCACAGGCAACTCAATAACTAAATTTAACATAGTACATGTTATTCTAACTAAAGTGACATATAAGTTGATCCTATCTTCTAATTAAATGAATATGAAAAAGGCAAAAGGTTCAAAAAAGACCCAGAGGTTTTACCTAAAATGTAAATAAGGCCGTAACATTTTTGAACGTTCAAAAAACAACCCAAATGTTGATAAATGTTCGAAAGGACCATTGAGTTAACATAAATTTAACGGTTCCTTTAAATATTTCCTACATGATATTTTTGTTTTTTGTTTTTCTTTAGGACACATTGCCACATAGATTATTAATCTTATATTTCCTAATATAGAAAACCACAAATTAATTTAGATACCTTCAAATTCACTAACCCTAATTTCCTAAAATCCCTGATTTGGCACTTCTATTATTTGTGAGTCGTCTCTACTTTTGCTTCATGTTTTTCTCCTTAACGCATATTGCTTTTCTATGTGTTTTTTCTCTACTTTGCATGTTGCTTCTCTACTTCTGTACATGTTGCTTCTATGCTTCTCTGAATGTCACTTCTCTATATTGTGAGGTATATCTTGGGTTCACATTGTCTACTTTGTCTCACATTGTCTGTTATGGGTTCACGTGATGGGATTTACATTGTCTGCTTTCTTATCTTCTTATTGGCCGGTGTTTACAAATTTTAGAGATAATTTATGGTCCCCATTTGTTAGTGATCCTAACGTGTTGTTTCTTGTGGGTTGACTTAGTAGGGATTACTTGGTTTGCTTCCAACTTGTGTTATCTACATGTATGTGATAAAAATTATATGGTGATTTATAAAAGGATAGTGAACTTCCAGTGCATTAGTGTAATTAGCAAAAGCTTGTCTTTTATATTGCTTGACATTCATCCCTTTATTTGAATTAAACTAATTTAGGATGTGGATTGGAAATTGAAAGGCCTCCTTCTTATCAAACTCAATGTTTTTGTATTTGTTTCTATTGAGAAACCACTCAATGCTTTGTTTGTTTTTCTAAGCGAAAAAACTACTATTGTACCTAAGATCAGTGGCCTCTATTTAACCTAAAAACTTTAAGAAATTATCAATCCAATAATTCATTTTTTTGTTTTTCCTGTCCACCTCATGAGTTAATACATTATAATTGATGGCCTCATTGACTTGAAATTGTTATACAGGGAATCTTGGAAACCACAAGCCAATTAACCTCATTTAGGGCTCCACAAAGCTTAAAAATTTTATTCACTTCTTCAAGATACATAATTCATAAATGGAATTGTTTGTTACAATATATAAAGTAAGGTCCATACATGCACATAGAATTAATGCAATAAATATAAACAATGAGATAGAAGTAACTTGATTTTTCATACAATAACATCCTTAGTCGCCTTTTTAAATTTTCCATTTATCTGCGGTTTTAGGACTTATGATTCAAAAATTCAAACTCATAAAGAATTATTCATTTTTGTCAAGAAATATTATTTTCCATCAAATATAATCAAAGCTTGCAATGTTCTATGCATCTTACATATAATTTTCATATTCATCATCTTTGAATATAAATTTTCTAAATAATTATAGATGCATTTAATTTTCAAAATGTTTATTCCATTTGTTCCATTCATATGCACCTTTTAATGTTAACCTTATGCTTAGGTAATTAACATTTACAAGAATGATTCACAAAAGGGTCGTGCAGAAATGTAGGAAATGTGGAACTTCTAGGCACAACAATAGAAGGTCTAATATAACAATTCCAAATGAACAACATGTCAAAGTAATTAACAAGTAGTTTAACATTATTTGTTTTATTTAGTTTCCAATACTAATATAATACATATTATCTTGTAGGTCTTAACAACTTATAGAGAAAGGCAAACTTTTGGAGAAGGATTAACAATACCAATATCTACAGAGACACATTCTTAGTTAAACTCGAATGACCTAGCAACAATTAATTAAAGAAATATGGTTTTATGATCTATACTAATCATTAGACAAATTTTAATTTTAGCAAACTTGTATTGGCATAGCATGTCAATTAATTAGGAATGTATACCTAGTCAAGAAAGCATAGATATAAGTTCAACAAATGCTTGATTTCTTAAATATGTTGTCATTATTAGGTTCAAAGGTAAATATAGCATTACATCGGGATAGTTACATGTTATAGCAACTAAAATGAGAGCAATAATTGGAGGTAGTAGCAAATAATTAACCTTCCAAACAATTAAGCATATTTAATTATGGATTATATTTTGGATTACAACTTGTGTTAAACCCAAAGCCATGGATTATACTTTCTAAATATATTTTGGATTATACTTTATATTATCATCTCCTAGTTGGTATTGGATTTGATAGATTTTATTAGCTTGGAATTATTATAAATAGCAATCACTTATAATTGGTCTTACTTCTTATATCATTACTTTCTTTTGACGTAATTGTACTAATCATTTCGTCACTTTCCTTTGAAAGAGATGGTGCTAGTTGTATATATGATATGCAGTTTGAGATTAATATTTTAGCAACCAAAGGCATAGGTTGAGTATGAGCTTAAGCATGAGCACGCTTAAAAATTCTCTTAAGAACAACAAAAATTTCAATGAGATCACTATTTTGAGCAACTGGGATGTTTGGAAAACAATAAAATTTGATAGAAAGGAAAATAAATCATAATGAAAAAGAATTTAATGGGATCAAATTTAAAATTTCATACATCTATACATATGAAGATTGGACTAAACCTATTTTGCAACCATATAAAAGATAAACAACGAAAATAAAATTAAATGAAGCCTAAAATTATTGTTTAATAAAATCAACCTCAACTCTTTCTTCTTTTTTATTAACATTTCAATTTCTTGTTTCATAATTTTCATTGCTCATCAAATGCCTTTGTTTCTTTCGAACTTCTCCTTAATTTAGCCTCCTTCTTAAGTACATATAATTCTTTCCTTAGCTTCTGAATAAAATAGACAGTTATATCAAGAAATTGTTTGTCGTACCATTGGGAAAACTTGCAATTACCAACTAAGTAATTAGGACATCTCCAAATCTTCTCTTGAATTATCATCACTCTATAAAGTCCTTAAAAAAGCTTTTGGTAACAAATCACTTTTGGCCCATTATTATAGTTGAAATTGCTAGGGTCTTCAAATTTTCCATTTGCAAAACTGTAGTAGTCAAATGAACTATATACATTAGAACCTATTTGAATTACATTAGTCATCATTATATGACTAACCAGATTACTTACATTACATGAAAAGAAATGCTCTATCTAAGCCAGAATGCTCTATCTAAGGAATGCAAACATAATTGGTTATAAACAGAAATTGAAGAAGATAAATAAAACATATTACATATGGGAAAGAACACTAGATACTTTCTACATTCCATGTTACATCTCTAGCACTGTAGCATAATTGTTGAACTTCCCTAAATTTTAGTTCTTAAATCCCTCCCCTCTCTTGTTTACAATTTACAAATTCATAAAGATCATCTATGCAACATTATGATACGATATGGTTTATATGAATAAAGATCATCTATGCAATATGATCAACACATATATAAAAATTCCTCTACATGTAATTTTGATATCTACTTCACTATAATTTTATATATTTAGAGCATACATAATTGTATGCATAATGTTCCTCTATATAAGCAATCATTGAGATCAATGTATACATAATTGTTCCTCTACATAAATGATCTTTATATAAAATTATTGCTCTGTATGTATGATCTTTATATGTAATTGTTCCTCTATATAGATATTCCTCTGTATAGATGAGAAACAAATTGTTGTAATAATGATGAAGTCAAACTTTATATCTAGTTCACTTCAATTTTATAAGATGCAAGAATGATTGTGCCTAGAAATACAAATGCCAAAGGGTATATTGTATAAAGTTGCAAAAAAGTACACTATAGTTTGTCTTTTCATTTTTCATAAAAGAATTTACTACTTTAAAGTGATTAAGATTTAATGTTGAATCCACACTAAAGAGTAAGATATTGATAAGTGGAATAGAATAAGAGACGAGATAGCAGTAGACATAAAAGCAAGGCAACGCAAAGAAGTAAGCTAACATAGATAAGTAGCGCGATACAGAAGCAATGTGACAGAAAGAAGCAATCACGACATAGAAGCAATGTGACATAGAAGTAAAGAAGTAATGCGACACAAGCTGAGAAGCAACCATGACACATCAGTAAAAAAATCAATGCAAAACAAGCAAAGAACCAACATACAGAAGAGTAGAGAAGCAATGCATGTGCAAAGAAGCAGCATGAAACAAAGCCAACACCACCAGAGGAGATGAATTTTGTAGAGGTGCTGAAATTAGGGATTTTAGATGACAAAATTAGGGATTTTGAGAATTGGAAATTTAGGGTTTAAAAGCTTAGTTAATTTAGGGGTTACAGATTTTATTAGACCCCATACTATTCAAGATAAATTATCTACATGGCAAAGGGGTCCTAAAGAAAAAAAATTAGAAATTCCATGCAAGAAACATTTAACAGAGGGGTTAAATTTCTTTTAACTTGAGGGTTTTTTTTAAATGTTTATCAAACGTTTGAGTTATTTTTTAATGTTCATAAACGTTAAGGTCCTAATTAAATTTCAAGCAAAACCTTTTGTGTCCTTTTTAAACCTCTTTTCATATGGAAAATAATAGCTATAACCTCTATAGAGAATAATTTCTAAAACAATTTCATATTCCAAGCCTTATAGTAAAGAATCATCAAATCATTGAGCATTAAATATTCCAAACCAGAAATTATAGGAGGTATAATTCTAAAAGTGATGAGGAAGAGCATAATAAGTTGTGAAATGCTTTAAGAAGTTAAAAATAAGCTTATATTTTTAAAAAATCATCTCAAAATCAAATGTGATTTTCAAGCCCTACTTCCTTCCACAGCCTTATCATAAAATATGAACGAAGGCTGAGATACTCTTCTAAGTAAAACTTGGATCATCACTTGAGCTGTTGATATTAAACCTTATTAAAATAGTATTTAACTTTGAGTGGCTAAGATATTAGAGTATCCAAGTAGTGAAAGAGCTTCCAACCTTACTTAGCCAACATAGGTGTGCATATACAACATATTCTATGATATCCAATTTATTCCCCTTGAACCTCTATGTTTATATTCCACCAAAAAGAATTCAAAATTTTATAAATCTCATTATAAAGTCACAAACAATAAAAAAGGGCTCATCTAATAAATAGGCATTGTTTTAACTCAGGATTTAAGGAGCATCTCTCCCTGTCTTAGAAAAGAATCATGTTCATTAAAATGCTACTTAATTCCAGAGTCTCTCTTTTAAATATGAAAAAAGCATTCCTGCCTCTTTTAATCAAAGAAGGAAGGCTAAGATATTTTTTATCTCAAAAGTTCTTAGATACCTTAATGATTGATGACATAGAATCCATAAAATAAAATGACATATTAGAGCTAAATAAAATTCTTAACGTTTGAAAGTTAATGGCCTAGCCCAATTCATCATCATATTTCTTTAAAATGAATTTCATGTGATAAGCTTTCTCGTTCATTACATTAAAGAAAAAGAGTCTATCATCTCAAAAAAATTATGTGCAATTGGAGGGGCAGCTATACAAATCTTATTTATATTAATCATTCCTTCCTTACCAACTTTGAACAACATAATATATAATTTTCTGCATATAAAATAAAGAGATATAATGAAAGTGGGTTGATTTTCTGCAACTTATGACTAGGAATCATATGGCTTAATATTTCACCACGAAAGTTGATAGAAACCAAATAGAAGAGATAAATAATATAATCTAATTAACCAAAGTCTTTGTAAAATCCAAAATGAAAAGGATTAAGTGAAGGAAAGATTAATTCATAGGATCATAAGTCTTACTAATATTAAATTTAAGAGCCATATT
Source organism: Erythroxylum cassinoides (assembly GCA_027478405.1). Classification (NCBI taxonomy): domain Eukaryota; kingdom Viridiplantae; phylum Streptophyta; class Magnoliopsida; order Malpighiales; family Erythroxylaceae; genus Erythroxylum; species Erythroxylum cassinoides. Next base: position 58,943,369 of record JANIPM010000004.1, read on the forward strand.
ATCCACCTTACTCTACATCTGAGACAAAATAAAGTGGAGATTTTCAAAAGCATCCAAAAAATTGTCTAAAAAATTCATACCTAAGATAAATGTTGACTGAAAGTTATACACTAATTTAGGGAGAATACCTTTTAATTGATTTGCCACCTCCTTGGACATACCTTGTACTATATATTATAAAGACTTATTGGCACAAAATCCTCGATTGTTGAAGGTTGATCACATTTTAAAATCAACACAAGTGTAATATTATTCAATGACACAAGAAGCTCATTCAAGTCTATCTAGTCCATACAAGCTCGAAAAATATCCAGACTAACCAACTCCTAAAATTTCTTATTGAAGGCATGATTAAAGTCATCTAACTCTAAAGATTAATCTAAATGTATTTGGAACATAGCCTTCTTATATTCTTTCTTGTTGAATTAAAATTTTCCTAAGCTCCTTCTAAATTCTTTGAACTATGTTATCCAAACTAGACTAACTATGCATGTTATCAAAAAGCTAACAATTTCTTTTGATGCCGATGTATTTTGCTATAAATTAACTAATAATTTTAGAATTTCAATCATGAAGGACTTCCTCGTCATATTTTAGCTTATCCAAAATATTATTAGACAAATTATAATTATAAATACCCTCAACAATATCAGCTAAAGCTTCTCCTTTAGACATGCATTTCTAAAATGGGAATGCTTATTTTAATTAAAATTGTATGCCATCCATCAACATTAAGTAAGAGAGTAACTAGAAGTTGGAGTACATAAATTAAATGTTACCACTCGAGGAAATAATGCGATCCAATATGAGTTGAATACAACTCGATCAAGTGTTTCTTAAAGAAAAAAACACTAACCTTTCGACAAGAAAAGGAAATATAAACCTCTTGGCAATAAGAGGAGGTCAATAATAAAGAGATAGTAACAATAATAACCTCCCGTCAAAACTAAACAATAGTTTCATATCTAAAATAAGTTTCTTGGTTATTAATTAAAAAATGTGAGTATTTGGAAAATATTGTTAAAAAATTCAACCTTTTTCTTACAAGAATCGATGATTATCATAAATTTACTCAAAATATGAAGAAGAGTCAAATAATCAACTTTAAGTGCCATATTTCTTAGTTTAGTCCAAAAAGATATTTTAGAGGTATATCACTTGCTCAAAGGAAATAGAGGGTTGTATTTTTCTCGAGAAAAATAAATATAAGGAGAAGAAGAAGGTAATTAAAAAAGTTTAGCAATAAAGAAGAAGAAATACGATAATTAGGATTTTGAAAATTTTAAAATTGCTCAATACCATTGGTAGAATACAATCAAACATGATATCCCCCATTAATGTTATTAAATTACAGAAACTGACAAAATACAGGCAACAATCCAATCAAAATACGAATGAATTTAAAATTGAAAAACGTAAAATTCAATCTGACAAGCTAATAGTGCAATTCACATAAATAATCCAATTAATCACTTCAAATTAACCAAAAAAAAAGACTTTCAATAGAATTACAAATACAAGATTATCCATCAAATTTCATCATATAACAATTAAATGATGTGCAATTCCTAACCCAAAAGCTTGAAAATAGACCTTTGACTCGATACTTGATCGTCTTGGTTCATACCAAATTAATCTTGTAACATATAACAGGCCTTTTGTTACATGATAGACCGACTTGCAAATTAGGGTATTGAATTTGGCCCACTACGAAACAGTCTCAATGGCACCGCCATATTTTCACCTCCTCAAACCCAAACAACAATATCGTATCCTTCTAGTTATCAGACAAACACAGAACAGAGAAAAAGAAAGAAGAGGGAGAGCAAATCACATCAATCAATGGACAGAGAATGGGGTTCGAAGCCCGGAAGCGGGGGAGCCGCCTCCGCCCAGAACGAGGCAATCGACCGCCGTGAACGTCTCCGACGTCTCGCCCTTGAGACCATCGATCTCGCTAAAGATCCCTATTTCATGCGAAACCATCTGGGCAGGTAAAATATAATTATAATAATGAGAAAGGAATCAACTTTGGAGGCCAATTGATTTGATTTTGGTTGGAGTATTGTTTGTTTGTTGGGTGTTCACTGTGTTTCTTGTTGTGTAACTGGTGATGTAGTTATGAGTGTAAGCTGTGTCTGACTTTGCACAACAATGAAGGGAACTACTTGGCCCATACTCAAGGCAAGCGTCACCAGACCAATTTGGCTAAGAGAGCCGCTCGAGAGGCCAAGGAGGCTCCTGCTCTACCTCAACCCAACAAACGCAAAGTTAACATTCGCAAGACTGGTAAATTAAAGCTGTCGTCTTTACTGCCCTTTTTTCTTTGGTTCTTTATGTCAACACTTGGTAGTTATTAGTAGTTTTGTGGAAGTTTTAGTGAATTGTCGTAGAAAGATGAGAAAGTTTCATCTTTGGGGATTTAGGTATTTGATTCACTGGCTTATGTGGTGTACCTGGGCTAGCTGTTTCTTTTTTTTTCCCCCTAATTGATGCCAAATAGTAATTCGTTTACCATTCGTGCAGTTAAAATTGGTAGACCTGGGTATAGGGTGACCAAGCAATTTGATCCAGACACAAAACAGAGATCACTTCTGTTTCAGGTTTTTGATTTTCATTTTTCCTTCTCCCTGTTTTTCCTTGTACTATCGAATTTTAATAGTGATATGCAGTTATATTTCATTACTATTATGTAGATAGAGTATCCGGAAATAGAAGATAATATGAAACCAAGGCATCGATTTATGTCATCTTATGAGCAGGTACTATCTTCTCTCTTTTCTGTTTTGCTAGAATTGTTTGTTACTTGCAGTTATTATGATAAATTTACTCTGCTTTTGTTTGTGCTTGTGCTACTGTTGAATCTTGAACTTTCTGAACCCCATTGATCTTTACGTCATTCTTCTCTTCTTTTGGGAAGTAGTACAGCATACTGCATAAAATCTAACCATCTTAATATGGTTCGCTTTGTCATGGATGCAGAAAATCCAACCCTTTGATAAGAGATACCAATATCTTTTATTCGCAGCAGATCCTTACGAGATAATTGCTTTCAAGGTAAACTGATATGAATTTGATTCATGGATTCAATTTGACCATGTCATCTGTTCCAGTTTTAGTTATTGGTTCTTTTGTCATATCCTCAATTCAGGTTCCCAGCACTGAAATTGATAAGTCCACCCCAAAATTTTTCTCACATTGGGATCCTGACTCAAAGATGTTCACAGTAAGTGTTTTGCCACAAATACTTGTCTTGACCTTGCCTGTTATGTTACGCATGGACTATGTTTCATGGTCCTGTGCTTACACTTGTGCCTAAGTTCTCTTTTTAGTAGTGAGATTGCATATTAGGAGAAATTAGCTTTATTCTTGGTGTTAGGCACACAGGCATTCTTTGAAACTTTTAGTGGGACCATGATGTCTTGATAAAGCCAACTTGACTAAGGTTGACTACAACATAAATTTGTATTTGACCGACCCTAATCATACTATTAATACATGTTTCTTGTTGCTTTTGCACGCAAGATAGTTCTCATGCTACATTAGTATAGGCTGCTTGTGGAATAAATATATATATATATATATATTTTTTCAGTTCGGTAGTCAGGTTTTAGTCATGCTGTGACTTCAACATAAAATTCCATTTTAGCTAATCCAGTCCTCAATTACAGTTGCAGCTGTACTTCAAAATCAAGCCACCAGAGCTGAACAAGCCTCAGCAGGCTACTGCTGCCAATGGAACAGCAGCTCCAGGGGTACCACCAAGGTCGTTGCCTCCTCCTCCACAAGCTCCACCTCCACCACCACCTCCACCACAAGGGCTATCAACAGGAACAAGACCTCCGCCACCGCCAATGCATGGATCATTACCTCCGCCTCCACCTCCAATGTCAAATGGACCTAGGCCTATGCCTCCTGGTGGAACACCAGCAGCACCTCCTCCACCAACTGGTGGTAGTGCAATGTCAAATTTCACTCCTGGCACACAGGTTGGTGGCCCCCCATCAATCCCACCTCAAAGTTTTCCAGGACAACAGATGCCAGTGCGTCCACCCCCACCACCTCCAAACATGGGACAGTAGATTTCTTGGCCTACTGGGTTCTGTTCAGGATGTTATGTGTTGGAATACATCAATTGGTCTCTCAAATGTATTGAATTCCCTTGATTCTGAATGTATTAATTAACAGGTGCTAGAAGTTTTCATATAAAAAAATCTTAGCAAGGATAGAACTAGAGCGTCAAAGAAGTATCATCAACATGTTCCTGTTCATTTTCTGGGTGGAAGATATGTTGTCAACCTTTCTGTTTCTCTGTCTCCTGCTTTTATAGAAAAAAATGTGGAGAGAGAAGAGGGAGAGGCTTGGTCCTCCAGCTTCGATTTCAGATACGCAGACTATTCGACTTGGGAGTCCTTGGATTTTGTTTATGCTTTTCTGTTAGTGTATGTTTTCTTGTATCATGAAATTGTAGAAAGAGCGAGTCGCATTTCTCTAGTAGTACTAAATTGTGTAGGCCTTTAGTCATCTGTTTTAATTTCTCATAAATGCATGCTCTAACATGCCAACTTTAATATTTGGAGTTCAAAAATTAACGGATGGATTTCAATGGTCCCGTGTAATCCTTCTGGCAATTTCCAAAAATCGGCTTCAACCAAGTTCATCAAAATATAGATGGTAATTATGAAGCTTTTTACAGCAATTTCACCTGGGTGGAGAATACTGGCACGAAGTGTCATATGCCAAGTAAGGAGAATGAGGTATTAAAGTTGATTTTTGTAATCATCCAAGACAGGCCCTCTAATGTTGCAATTGTAAACAATTTCACAAAAACTGAAAGGAAATAACAAATTTACAATAGTTCGGGAAAAAGACGGGGGATGAGTTCGTATTTTTGTATAGAGACTCGATGTGGAAGGTGCTCCGGAATGAAGTGTTCATGGAACTCCCAGTGCACGTAAACACAACTGAGCCAAAAGACTTTTAAGATGTCACCACGTTAGGTGGGAACACTTTTTTGATGAAGTCTAGGAACCGCCTGGAGTAAAATGTAGGATCAACAGCAGAGATGGACAAGGAGTCATATTGAAGAGATTTATATTTGTGTTCTATCTTCTTACACAAATTGTACTCTTGCAGTATGTCGATTATGCCTAGGTATAGAACTACGTCATATGCTTCATGAAACACCTGCTTTTCTTCTTTCCCTGTTACCTGCTCTGCCCTTGCTGGCATGTTGACACCGAGTTGGATTTGAAGCCTGCTCACAAATTTCAAGAATGACAAAAGGGAACTTAATGGAGCAACTAAAACGAGTAGCATATTTTACAGCAGTTCAAATGCACAAGAAATTTCATCTTGGTCTCTGATTCACTGTTGGACCTTTATTCCTCCGAATGTCAGCAAAATGGATGTGTTTACCCTTAACATAGAACATCTATATTCCTGCTTGTGTAGACTAATCAGGTTTATGCTAATTTTACTACCAAGAAACTCAACTATTTTAATGCACATTAAAGTTCTTAGGCATGCTCATATTCTTCACAGGTGAAAGTATAAAAGGAAGGCTGAAAACTGACATTACAAGTCTAAATATGAACTACAATTGATGTTCTATGGCATGAATCCTTACGAATGGTTAAGGAAAACATACTTTGCTGTGCCAGGAAGAAGAAGATCCACTTCCTTGTTACCGGCAGATGATGCTCGCAATCGGCTACCTCTAACGTGAGGACCCACTACAATACTATTATCACGTCCACGAGGAACCAAGACAAGACCTTCTGGGTAGTTTTCATCTTCAATGGTATCTGCAGGAAGACATCAGAAACCCAATTGAGACATGAGAACATTTTCCTATTTGATTATATAAACTATGAAGATGTAAATCGCAGGCAGATAGACAAGGTCAATGTCCTAGAATACATGTATGATCCATTAAATTCCCTTTGCTGTTTATACACAATGTACTTGTATACACAAAGTGAAAAGGATCTACACTTTTTTGAGCTTCCAAGATTAGTTAAAGTGGACAACTAAACCTATCATAGTTTGAGAAATTATTACTGGATCTAAGATGGCAAGCTTAGTTGGAGGTAGAAAGCCTTGACTTGTTATATATGACACGTGGAACTGTCACTTCAACATGCAGCTAATATTGATTTACCCTCAGCCACCTTTCTCTTCCTATGCTGATACCAGCCTACAGCAATTAGTACCACAAGTGTGCTCTCTATAATAATTTGTCATTTTCCAGACTTCAATCACTGTCTCTCCATTTTTATTGAGGCAGAACACGCTAGAAACACCGGCTAAGAGAAACATAATGTGTTTACTGAGGTACCTGCCTTCCTCTGGAAGAACTCCCAAGCCTTCACCTCTTGTACCTTGGTTGTTGGACGTTGAAGACCGTAGATGTTGTGGGGCTCGATAATGCACACCTAACAGAAGGCTATAATCCATAATTTGCTGAGTTTCCAAAAATTTGCTATCTGTCTCTATCTGCCTGCATACAAGAAAGCAAACAATAACGTATCTGCATCTAGGAAAATCTAGGAACAACAATTATCACGCATATTCTGCAAAATTAATTGGAGACATAATCAGGCATGACAATATGATAACTTAAATGACTAAGATGCCTCTATGTTTTGGTGCATAAATTCCAATATTTTTCTCAAAGAACTTACAGCTTGAGCATGTATTTAGGCAATTGTTGCCCACTGAAACTCAGACAGAGTATTAGCATGAGAAGTTATATAATATTTTATATTATCTGCATAAGTGGTTCACTTATGCTATCGCATCAGTAGCACTGAGGTTCTCAGCATTCTCAGCAAAATGTAATTGCAACCTGGTCCAAGCACGGGTCAAATGGATGGTAATGTCAAGTGGTGCGCATGGTATAAAGTCATTGTTCTTGATGTATGAAAATGAGCACAAATTTTGTTTTACTCCTGATTAGAAGAAAATATGTTATTTTAATTTAGAAAAAAAGAGGATCTCAAGGATAGGAGCTGCGACTTCAGATATATATCGACTGGTCATAGGTGAGAATCATAAAGATGAAATTCTAAAGCTTGTTGATTGCCAATCCTCCAATCTATATCTCCTCGTATGAAATAAAGGCTCTTAGGGAAGAGGTGCTGCTACCATTAGTTATATAATAGATGAGTGAGTAGATAGGCGATTTGTAAAATTGGATTTTAAATTAGGAGACTGCACTCATGTAAGTGATATACTGACATTTTTTCTATATGATACCCACCTCGGAGGAACTTAATGAAATTATTTGTAAGAGAGAAGAAGAAAAGAGAGCTAGCATATGGAAAATATAAAAAGAACAAATAATTGATAATGGAAATAATCCACAAACTTCAATAGTTAAGGTCAACAATATAGAGCCAAGGAGATAGGACTAACTTTAGTAAAGCATCTTGCCATGAAGGCTCCAGATAGAAGTAGCAATTAAGGTCCAAATCCTTCAATGTGGTGTTCTCGTCAATTTCGATCTTGTCTGCCGATCTTCCCAGTGACGAACCTTTCAAATCAAACCTTCGATGTATCCTTAACTCTGTGCAAAACATGTTTCCCATCACCACAAAGCGAAACTGCAATGCAGGAAAGAGCTCATAAAAAATTTAGCTCTAGGAGGGTGTAATACTGAAAAAAAGTGCAAGACCAATTACCACCAATTGTTGCATATTATAGCACATAATATATGAGAATAAACTTATAACATGATTTGTCATTAGTATGGAAAAGGACCAGTATCATTTAACATACAGAATAATAATACCAATTACCTTCTGCCCACTTGAAGGTTTGATTCTGTGAAGCCCAAAAAATTTGGTTATGAGTGTATTCTCACACGATCTGACATGATGATGATAGTCTGGAAGCATTTTCACAAGCACCTACAAATCAGAAAATTGTCACCAGAGCTCAACATCTTAAATCAAGATATTCAAAAAAATTCAAATAGCTCAAATTTCAGGATATTTTTTGTCTCTTTAGGAATTGCCACAATAATTCAATTAAAAGAATCACCTGAATGGATAATTTTCTTGGCATGTGCCATTGGACCCACCCTGTGGACAGAGTCTAATTTAGATATAGTTCTAAGAGTCCTTTCTGTTAGTAAAAGTGTAACCCAGGTGCTTGTCGTCACATTTCCATTTGGAATTTACATTTGTATATTAACTTAACTATGTCAAATTACAGGTTGAACTTTCTATATATAAGAATTTTGTAGAGTCTCAGGCTGCAATCACCAAGTGGAAAAAAGGAAGTTGAGAAATATAAGGTGCTCGTGTGCTGGTCGTAATTGTCTCCAGACCAAAGACAAGGTTCAAATAAAGATGGTAAACCTGGACTTCAGACTTTCGGAGTGTCTTAATCATGAAGCGATCATCTTGAGACAGGAAAAAGATGCTACCACTTTTCCCGGGAGAAGAGAGCTCCCTAAGAGTGTCATTTCCACAAATGGACATCATATAGTCAGCAGCATCAATCTTGAACATCTCCCTTAAATTCCTACAATGAGAATTAATAAGGTTATTAACATGGAACCTAAAGATCTAAAACAGATCAAAATTAATGAAACAAACTAACTGGTCAAAGAGTATAGGTTGAAGGTCTTGAAAAACTAGAAACATATATATCGAAGAATTGGACAGAAATGCTAGAAAAATAGGAATAGAAGGTGAAAATAAATATTACGCTTTCCTAACTATGTTCATTATAATGAACAGAACTATAGAAGGTTAAGAAAAGAAACCTGAAAACAAATGGGCAATAATCTTTCCACTTGAAGTCATCTGATTGATGAGGTGGTGTCAATTGGCATCCGATTTTCGGAAAGTGCACAGAAAAACTTGAATTTAGGACAAAATCTGATTGACAAACTTCTCGCCTCTGTACAGGAGTGATTTTCCCAACAGTGTACCTGATCATTTTCTAATGCATATTCAACAACTAATATTCGTAAAGTAAACAAAAATGATACAGGTACAGAAATGAATACCATGTGTTTTCTCACTAGTGATATTGGATGTCTCAACAACCATATCTAGAAGCTTTTTTTTTTTTTTTTGTAACTCAAGGAATTGGAAAGGTAAATGTAACTAGATATCAATCACTACATTAGAAAGAAATACGTAAATGTGCTGGATCAATTCCTCCCAGGAACAAATTCTTTCATCAAAAGATGGTGCTTCAACAGGAAATGGACAGATGAGTTAGAGCTCAAGAAACTAAATTCTGTTGGATAATGCAAGGAACAATTCAGACAGATTATCTATCAATATTATGAGGGTTAAAATTGTAGTCATGTGGTTATGGATGTTACATAAGATACAAACATGATCTACCTAATTCCAAGTTGCAAACTGAGCATTAGGTCATAACTCTTGTGCCCTCTAATGATCATTTCACCAGGTCTCTTGACTTCTTTTGCGAGCTTCCTTTCCCGTTGTTTTGCTTTTCTAGATGATGGTGAAAAACTATTATCCAAGACAAGTTCACTAATCAAAACGCCTTGAATATATTCCCGTTCCAAAATAGGTGGTATCTTTATCTCAACTTCTCTATCTATACCATCAGAAGTGGATTCCGCTAACTCAGTAGATAAATCATGTCCAATCACCTTTTCAATAGAAACCTCAAGACTCCAACGTCTTTCCAGGAAAACATTTTTGTTGCGTGACTGCTCCAAAGATAACAAATTTCCTTTGGAAAGTCTATCAGTATAATTATGACGAGATCCTTGCTCATCACAAGCCTCAACATTTGCTGTATCTACTGAAGATAAATGTTGAATATACATATGATTGTACCTTTTCAAGTCTGGCAGTAAGCCTCTTTTCCTTAATGCATTAAGATATCGCTCTTGCACTGCTGGAAATCGGCTGCCTTTAGGGTAAAATGATCCTTTCCCATCCTTTAAACCATGCGTCCAAGTTCCAACATAGCATCCTCCATCATTCCAAGTATATACACCAAATCCGTGCATCATGCCATCTAACCAGCTTCCTTCATGTGAGTCCCCATTGATCCACTTAAGAGTCCCTTTCCCTGTCATTTTCCCTCCTTTCATATTCCCGATATATACATTTCCATTCACCCAGGTATACTTTCCAGGTCCTTCTGGACTTCCCTGGATCCAGGAACCCTCAAAGATGTCTCCATTAGGATAAACTTGATATCCAAGACCGTGTTTGAGATTCAATCGCCATCTTCCTTTGTATATCAGATTAGTAGAATCAATATAGGTTCCTGTACCATGAATATAGCCACCAGAAAATTTACCCTCGTAAATTGCTCCAGAAGGCCACAGAAGTTTTCCATTTCCATGTCTCACCCCCCTTTGCCATTCACCTGCATAAACAGAGCCATCTGACCAAGCATACTTCCCATTACCCTCAGGTACATTACCAAGCAATGACCCAAAATACGATTCCCCATTGAGAAGAAAAAGCTCCCCTACTCTAATTGCATCAACTTCAGAATATGTATGGTCAGCTTCACCATTGATTGATATGGATTTACGATCTCTATCGGAAATAGCACCAACAGACTCTATTCTGTCTGAAAAACTTAATGCTTCTACAGTATCAAGAATGGCCACTGGGCCAGACATGCATAATTCCCAAAAGAGTACAATTTTTAAATCCAAACACAATTATAAATGGTTTAAAACATTCAATGGATTATCTGACAGTAATACCACCATGACAATGTAGGATTTGATTTTAATGCACTTGTTCTCTTATCTGTCAATCAAACAAAGATCAAAGATTTGTTAGCATGTCAAAAAAGAGAATTTAAACTCCATCAGAGCACTTTTCTGAAATATAAAACAAAAGCACCTACAGAGCTTAATCAGATAAAACAAGAAGCCCATTTCATCTTTTACTATCAAAGGATGCAAAGGAAACAAATACACTCAACGAGGAAATCATTTAACTCAAAAAGGGTCTTAACTTTAAGTCCAGCCCAGGACTGATTAATTGTCAATCCCCTATATCCTTCTTAATGACTGGATTGTTCTTTGAGTTAATTGTATGAGAAACACATGTCCGCCAAGTAACAATAAAAAAATGCATATGTATCTATGACAAGTGGATTAACGTGGTTTATACTCCACACCTTTTGTTTATAGAAGTTTGAATCTTGATATTCTTTCCCAGAGAACACTAATGACTCAAATATTAAAACAGATGAGTAGAGTTTTCGAACAGAGAGGTTGTCTTCTTTCCATCAAACAAACAAGAAACCAACCAGTGAAAAACAATAATACGCAGCAATTTAAAAAGATAAGTGATCTCATTCCACATCTGAAACACAACTCCATAAAATTTAACAGCCTGAGTTATTCCTAATCGTATTAATCCTTCTCAATGGAGATATTAATAAAGATCTCTCTTTCCAATTTACTATTAGCCTTTTGACTTATAGTTTTCATTGAACCACAGCATCTTTTCTTTCACCCTCAAAACAAGATAGATTTCTATCTAACAGAACTCGTGATCGACCAACGAATCGAACGACGCCAACGCTTAGCATTTGAAGTTGGATTACACCAAACAGCACTTGGAAGGAAAAAACAAACATTTACGCAAACATGAAATGCTCAAGTTTCCGTCTCGTAATCCATACGAAACAAAACTTCAACAAACCCGGATTAACAGAGAGAGACCAGAGAGAACCTTGAAGAAGAGTGAAATTGAAGTTTTTCGAGTTTGGCTGAATGTTTGCTACACAACCCTGCTTAACTTAAGTATACACTCTTGCGTGTTTATTGTAAAGCTTTTACACCGCATTTAGCTTCGCAGCTTGCAATTTCACTCTCTTCCACCGTGAGTATTTATTTATATGACGCTGGTCGTTTATTTAATTTAATTTGTTATAAAAGATAGAAATAATATGGTGTGCCACTAATTGTTAATGCACCACTTAATTGTTAGTACATCAACTACACCACTTAATAGTTAGTGTACCACTCCTATTATCATAATAGTATGTTATTAGAAATTTTGTACTATAAAT
>JANIPM010000004.1:58956608-58971847 GCA_027478405.1 Erythroxylum cassinoides
TAAGCAACAACAACAATTAATATAAGAAAAGATAATTTAATTATCAGAAAAATATAAAACTAAAAATAATGTAAAATATTTAAAATATTATAATTTACATTATATAATAAAAATAATTACATCAAAGCACTATATAGTAATAATAATAAGTGAAACTTGAAACAAAAACACTTATAGGTAAAAGTTTTATATTTATACTGGATATAAAGAATTTAACATATGCATCAAATACAAGTGAAATAAAAAATAGAAGAAATAAAAAACTTAAAACTTCATTCAATTAAATATCCGTTCAAAACCTATTAACCTCAATTTTTATTCGGTACAAAATCTTTATAATTGAGACGAGTCTCATCATCATCATCATTCAAATTCGTTACACCAAATGATATACAAATACTTTTTGATTTAAGACTATCTTCTAAATCATTTTCATCTGTTAAACTTGGTTCTTAAAACAATTAATCTGCTAAAAGATCGATATGATCAAGACAAATTAGATATATAGAACTACTTGTCTATTAAGTGTCATAGTAAACAAATAAAATTAAATTATTAAAAAATATATTTAACTTAATAATGACAATATCACATCTTTCTCAAAACTTTAAGTTGTATCGAATAAAGATCAAACTGTTCAATCTTTTATGTTCTAATGTATTCCTTCTCTTAAAATAGATTAATTCAAATATGCTTTGATTTCTTTCACACATTGTTGCACTCACAAATTGACTCAAAATTTAAATTACAAACCTCTATAGGATATTAAATTTGAATTCAAAGCAATGGATATATCTAAATAGGTCCCACTAAATAACTATAAGACAACAAAAGTAACTTATAAGCAAAATAAAGTAATGATTAATTTATAAGAAGTAACAAAAGTGAATAAATATATACCTGAATTAAGTTTGTTTCTTTGATGAATTGTAATAGGCACCCCAAAATTACCAGAAATATCCTTATAAACCTCCGTGAACTTAAGAGATCTTGTATCATCTCATGTGCAACAATTATTGTAATAATTAACAACACCCTTATAACTTCAACTTTCATCATAAAACTTGGTCTAAAATAGACATTAAGACTAAAAAATGCCCCAATTGTATACAATAGAGAGTAAAGTTGCCTTTTCTATCTTTTATTGATGACTGTAAGATAAAGTGTATACAAAGAAGGCCTATTTTTCATATTGACCTTGATTACTTTCTTCGCCCTCTCTATGATATTATAAAAATAACTCATTATTACTTTGTCATCATTATCAGCTAAAAGAAGTACTATCGTTAGAGGTTTACAAACTTGGATGACAAATTAACAATAGGGCCAAAATTTATGATATTCAAGGATAATTATAGAAATCTCCATTACAACATTAGACCTGACATACTGAGATGTAATCTACTTGTCACTTATAAACATTTGACTAAGCTCCTCCTTCATTAGAATAAAGAATTGGAATGATAAGAAATTATTCACAAATCTTGTAATAATAGAACGATATAAATTCCTAACATTGGTGAAACCATTTCTCATTAAATTTAAGACCTATGCATGATTATAGATGAACTTGGTCACTTTTCTTACTTTGTGCATAATTTCATCAATGATAGGAAAGTATCTAGGATTTCTTATTTTGTCTAACATCAAGTCAGTGCAATGTGCAACACAAAGGATTTAATAAAAATAATTATACCTACTTTGCAATCTTTTCCCTGTAGCTTTATAAGAATAATTATTATTAGTAATGAATTGTACAATGTATTTTAGGTCCAACTTTGTTTACAACTTCATCAAATATCTTAAACAAAGTAGTAATATTTCTAATAAAGCTAGATGCATTAATAGACTTCAAAAAACATTGTCCCTTAGAAATAAACAAAACAATAATAATAATAATAATAGGCTCATGTCTTCTATATGTCCAATCATCACATATGATTGACACTTATAAGTTGCCAAGTCATTCTTCTCTCATCCAAATAAATTTTTATTTAATATATAGAATTGCTTAAAAGACTACCTTTATAGTAATCAATCAACGGAGCTTTATATCCTAGATCATAAAAGTCAATAACATTTTGTATAAGTTGGTAATAATAAGACTAGGCATATTGAATGATTATATCATACCACCATCTAGCCATTTCAATGTCCACATTATGAGTTACTTTTTTAAATTGTAAGGCACTATGAATTGGAGGTTGAACTCCAAGTGTTGTTCTTGGTGTAAAAAAGTTAAATTTTCACATTAGGTGTAATATTCCCTTCTTGTTGGGTGTGAATACCTGTTTCAACATACCCAATATTATCTTGACCACTAAAAAAAGAATTTCAACTACCAATTTCGTAGTTCAGTCTTTGCCTTTTATCTTTTTCATGCCAATACTCTTTAAGAAAAATTTTTGTTTGTCATTTCAAATTATGACTGACTTTCTTAAAAGACTTCATATCACCTTTGATCCCATCTAAATACTTCTTTAATTTGGTGATTCCCCCACCTTTCAAATATTTGTTGCAATACAAATAAATGATATAGTTCTTCATTCTAAAAATCAATATAAAATGAGCCCAAGCTGGATTATCGAATCTTCTTAAACCTTAAACGGCCAAATTATCAAAAGTACTTGAACTTTCTTCCATTTATCTATAAAAATAAGTAAAGACTATGCCAAAATAAAATTAATAACTTCATTTTCAAAAGGCAAAGTTTATATATATAACAACCTTACATAACAAATTCAATAGTACATAACTGTATAATATCATTACATCTTTATTTTGGTAATGCGCATTGCAAATAAGCTCTTATTATACAAAATAATTGCTTAAACATTTATATTTTCACGTTATATTGAGCAATGAATATACTTTCATAAATCAAGACATATCTTATTAGTCATTTTAATATAATCATAAAGAAATCTAATTACCTTAGGTTAAATATAATCAATGAGAATTAAATTACCTAAAGTCTCTATTTTCAATTCCCATGAACTATTTTATATTATGTATTTAAATATCCATAATATAGGATAATGAATGTGTATTTGTAAGTTTGTTATAATATTAGAAGTGTTCCTTTCCAAAGTTTAACTTTGTATCTTTGTAAAGTTATTTCTAATGACAATAATGTAACAACCCAAACATTAATTTTAAAAACTCAAATTTATCTCATTTTTATGATTATTATAATAAAAATAACCTAAAAATTCATATAAATAGGACTTCATCTTCATGCCTTCATGAAGCCATCATAGAAATACTCATTAATAACATACATAAAATTAGTAGCACAATAGTTCCCTAACAAAACTAGGTTAATAAGACATATAATGACATGAACCATGTTATAATAATATTTTTACAATCTATAAAAGCAAGTTAAAATGTTACTTAAAATTAAACTAGACAATTTGTATATGTATAATTATAGTATATTGTTTACAAAAGGCATAAACAAGCTAGTCCAAATCAACTGCCAACTAGCAAAAACTCATAATTCATAGACCAACACAAAAGCCAAAAGGTCCCAAAACTATAACTTTAGTAGTTCAGCCAATGATGGGAGAAGATGATGAAGCAACTTTGTATGATAGAGGAGCTGCAAACGAAGGAGGAGCAGGTGAACAACACTATATGAGAATCAAAAAGTAATGTGGATGATGGATTGGTGCAAATTTGAAAACCAAGAACCAAAGGAGTAGATTTATGATAGCCAATCAACATAGACAAGAGCAGACTTAAGATGGTGATGGAGAATTAAGAAATGAAGGGCCGAGGATGAGGAAAGCAAAGCAAATCAGAGCAAATAAGAGGCACTACAATAGAAGCCACATTTGGCTACCAAAAAAATCGTCATTGAAAGTCTCAAAATCATTGCTAAAAGTCATTAGCTTTAGTGACAATTTACATTCATTGCCAAACGTCCATAGTTGAAAACTATAGGTGTCGTTAATCATCACTAATAGTTTTTCCTACGCTTTATTTTCATAGTCAAAACTATTAGCAACATTTTGAAAAATCGTCACCAATTCATTTTGGCTACATTTAGTTTTCGTAGCTAAAAATTATTGGCTATGTTTTCGAAAACGTAGTCAAAATTTTTTAGCTACGTTTCCAAAAACTTAGATAAATGTTCTTAGCTATGTATTTGTAAACATAGCCAAAGGTTTTTAGCCACGTTTCTGAAAAAGTAACCAAAAAGTTTACTTGCATTTTTTAAAACATAGCCAAATATTTTTAGCAGTGTTCTAAAAAATGTAGTCAAATTAAAATGTTATACCATGTTAATTATAATTATTTGTGACATTTTTAATCCATATTATTGTATATAATATTTAGATTAGTTTTATTATTAATTTATTATAAAAATAATTGATAATTTGAAACATTGTATATAGAAAGTAAAATATCATTAAATTATACTAATAAAAAGAATATTTTTCGTATACAAAATTTTAATTACAACTTTGAAAATTCTTATAGATAAAATAATAAATACAGAGACTAGTTTACAAATTATAAATGTTGAGATCACAAAAAATTACAACGTAATTGAGATGATTAGGTAGGTTTATCAATGTCGATGAGAGCAACTTCATACCTCAGTCATCATATAAGAAAGACAAATGACTAGAACCTCATTGTTTATAAGAAGATTAAACCCTACAGAGAAAATTCAAATCACTACCTAGGCCTTATGACGTGGAAACCACCCAATGCCAAATGGATTTTCTTCTTTTAACAACCTTTAATATCACAATGGAGCATTTGATTTATGTAACAATAATGAATCCATGTCAAAAGTGGCCTCATATAACACTAAAATAAAACAAGCAAGACAGGGTATGGAGTTAGAGGACTAGTTGGTCATCAAAATTGGTCATTAAGAACTGAGTGACTAGATATAAAGAATTAGTTCCATTCGTTCTTCATTACCTTGATTTGTGGAACTGAAAATCTCATTCCAAGAAGATTAACAAGACCTGCAAATCATGATCCATGTACTCAACCATGTAAATACCACCCCTGCACTTGTTTCCATCTATAACCCATAACAATAGTTAATCAGTGATCAACCTTCTGTATAAGAAAACCAAAAACGATACTAACTCATGTAGAATGCATTGAACATGTTCATAACCAAACTATACCTTAAATACGACAATGGTTCTCAATAAAAAAAATTAGCACGTGTAAAACACACTTGCCTGGCTTTCCTTGATCATCCTTCTTAGGACCTGAAAAATATTCTGAAAAACTTTAAGAACCTAAACAACATTGATAGAGATTAATGAATGAAGAAATTCATGTCCAAATATACGTGTATGTTTGTAAGCCTAAGTGCGTATATATTGGTTCCACAACTCTACCTGGAGATGTCACAATCTCTTTCAATTTAATTACATTCTTAAGATGCAACTTTTTTAGAATTTTGATTTCACATATTGTTGTTATGGGAAATTGCAGCAAATAAGAGGCATCTTATCAAAAACCACTGGTTCACTTCATAATCATACAAGTTAAAGAAAGTATAATTCCAATTTTACTTTCTTACAGTTTGCAATCAACATTGTGATAATTAAGTAATATAATATCTGAAAAATAGCATCAACTACATTATAACTATTTTTATGAAACATGAAAAAAGGTTGACTAATGTACCAAACAAGTCCATTGAGAAAGAATGTAGAAGGTGGTACCCTTTCTCTTTCATTGTCCATTCTTATCTTCTTCAAGGCAATTATTTCTCTAGTTTTTATCTTTGGCCATGTAGACTTAATTGCAAGAGGAGAACACAGCTAAAAATCATAGCCAAGCCCATTCTGTCATAGGCAATATTCATAAAGGAACAAATTCTAGAATAGAAAAGCAAGTTGCAATTTCAAAAGTTGTAAACTCTAAAACTAATTCCTCAGTAGAATCACAACAATTATAGGTTAAGAAATATGCTTTATATTTAGATTGAAGGCGATAAATGGATTTATGGATTATTCAAACTCACTATCCCAATGTGGTTCATTTTAATATATTCTTAAGCCCTATAAACAATCATAAAACAAACCAAACATATAGAAAGTAAATCAATGTCTCTTATTAAAAAAATATGCAGTAATTGCTAAAGGTTGATAGCATTGGAAAACCTACAGAGAAGGAAATAACAATGATAAATAATCAAGAGCAATAAATCACCAAAGAGAGACACACTGAGTAACCTTTTGCATCATTTTTGTGACACACATTTTGCTAAATTGATCAAAAAACCAATATTCAGATGCTTAAGGAAAGTAATCATGAGAAAGAAAGAAATAGCCAAGACAAGAAACAAAGAAAAAAAAAGAGTAAATGAACCTACCCATAAGTTCCCTCACCAATCTGTTCCAATTTCTCAAAACAATCCATGTTTCTTGACCCCTAAAATGGAGAAAAGGAATAGGAGGAGAAAAGGAAGGGATCTAAATAATAAACCTTCAAAAAGCGGCCCCTTTTGTTTTAACCGATGTCAAAGTAGAAACCCTGTGGATTGTAAAATGAAAACAGAAAAATAAATTATTAAAAGATGGAAGAAACAAAAATTAACGTTAAAAGTTTCAAGAGCTAGGAGGAGCGAAAGAAGAAATTCCCTTAGTGTTGAATTGCAATTCCACACCAGATTCAAAGATATTGCCAAAGCAAATCAACTATAGCCAAGAAGCAAGCTATCGTTTTCGTGTTAGAAATCTATAGCACATGAAAATTCTAGGGCAAAACGAAGAAGCAGTTGGAAAGCAATAGAGAAGGACTAACTTGCATCTAACTGGAGTTGACTTGTGATTTTTCTTACATGCCCATAGTATCTCCTTATTGCATTAATCAAAATTTTAAACCAAAAGTACCTCGATACAAAATTGGCTATGATGTCAAATTTATACCTAAAATTTAAAGGAGAGGGAGAAGAGGGGTATATTAAAACCACGAAGAAGATTAAAATTAAGAGAATCAACATAAAACCCTAACTGCCATTGAAATGAGCCTTCGATTTCTCCTTTATTTCCTCTTTTATTCGTTTTAGTAAAAGAGAGCAAACAAGAAGGGAAAGAAACAATTTAAAACTTAAAGTTGCCTTATGAAACCAACCTCCCTTTGTCTGTTTTGCTTGGTTCTGCTGGTTTCATGAACTCTTCAGCCCACCAAACACCAAATAGGTACATAATCAAATCCAAAGTCGATACAAACAAAGCATAAACACAGTGGGAGGTTAAATAAATAGGAGTAGCATGCAATGTCTACATGTAGAGAAACAAAACAACAAGACAAGAAAAGGTTATCAACAAATTTCTGATTTCGATTTCATTCCTTCCTTTAATTAGTTGGCACATTTAGCAGGCCATTTTTAGCGACGATTTCCAACAATCGTCACCAAAAGGGTCAATAAGGGTCATATTTTGGCACCAAATGAGGACCCTTTGGCGATGATTTTTTAAAATTGTTGCTAAAGGGTCCACACTTTGCAATGATTTCCAAAAATCGTCGCAAAAAAGGTCAATGAGGTCATGTTTTGGTACCAAGTGAGGATTCTTTGGCGACAATTCACCAAAGAGTCCTCATTTAGTGACAATTTTGAAAATCATCACCAAAAGCTTACTTTTGGCTACGATTTTTAAAACATAGAAAAAAATAACTAAATGTCCACATTGTTGTAATGAGGGAGAGTAGAAAAGTGAGACCGAGTGTGAGAAGGCAGCAATAACAAAGCAGAAAATAGGGGAGGCCATGAGAGGCAAGTAGGTAGTTAAGTTGATGGGTAGTAATTTAGGATTTTTTTTAATTAAGTCCTTGGATTTTTGTAATGTGTAGTTTAACCCAATCATTTCACAAGTATTGTACCAGTCACTATCATTTGAAATGATCAGTATTAATTGGTACTTAAAACTAGTCTAGTAACAATCTATATCGTACAGTTTTCTGGACAATATATTATAAACTTTGTCTCTCTATATGTTAGGCATTTTTTAAAAATTGTTAGTGTTTATTAACTTCTAAAAATCCTACTTTTAAAAAGTTTAATTTCTGTTTTTTATCTTCATATTTAATAATTTTATTTATCTTTTGGCTCTTTGTTAATCTTGGAGATTTTTCTATTTTTAGTTATCACCTATCTCTATAAGTTAATACTGCTTAGGATAACTACATTACTTTATTAGTATTAGTATGAAAGATAATAACCTGACTCTTTTGGAATTTAGCATTCAAGCTAATGATTGCCATGAATTTATAATAAATCATATATATTAATGATATATTTTAAGATTCTTGTATTATGTTAAATCTTGAGACTTTAATATTAGCTGTTAAAACATATAGAAAGCACTCCATTAATAAAATTATAAAATTATAGAAATAATTAACATATTAATCATTTTGATGTTATATGTGTTAATCTTATGCATTATTATATTCTTTTATTATGGTCTTATATCATTCTTTTAAATTATAATTTCATATAATTTGTTGTAACGTTTTTTATGCCATAATCTATCATGAAAATTAATTTCTTTATCATATAATGATTAACATCTCTCATTAAAGATTGAAATTATTTCAATTTATTACGTCTTTTCTACATCCTAAATTTTCATTTATCCTGAGCTCAAAGTCTCATTTCTTTAACTCTAAAAATTGATCTACAAAATTGTAAACATTGTGGTAGCAGAGAAACGTAACAGAAAAGAATGAAGGAATGAATATCTGAATCCTTGGTCATTGATTGTATAGGGCGTGCATTATATACAGTTTGCCAGCTCACTAAAGTAGCGTGGGATTCCCTGTAACTAACAAGAGAGAGAAAGGGAAAAAATATTTACAAGCCTTTACAATTATGTACATTACTGAAATTTCTACGAGCTTCTAGAAGCAAGGCTTGAAGGCTGGATCTGTAGGGCTCATTTTCGGGCTTCATATCCTAACAGCCCCCCTCAAGGTGGGACTGCATCAAGCATGCCTAGCTTGGGTAGTGTAGTCGAAAATGAGGAAGAGGAAAGAGCTTTGGTGAAGAAGTCGGCTAACTGTTGTGTAGAATTGATGTGTGCAATGGTGATGAAACCCTCCTTGACTGCATTCTGAACCAAATGACAATCTATTTCCAAATGTTTAGTGCGTTCATAGAAAACTGGATTTGTGGAGATGTGGATAGTAGCCATGTTGTCACAATAGAAAGGAATAGGTTTGGAGACCTGTATGTGGAGATTCCCGAAGGAGGTAAGTGAGACATCTGAGTTCGCACAATGTGGAGGCCATGCTGTGGTATTCCGCCTCCACCGAGGATATGCTAAATGTGTTATGTTTCTTTGTTTTCCAAGAGATGAGGGCGGAGCCAAGGAATATACAGTATCCTAATAGGGATTTTCTGGTGAAATTGCAGCCAGCCCAGCCAGAGTCATAGAATGTGTGCAAGGTGAGATTGTCTTGTACCGGGTAAAAGAGACATCTGTTGGCTGTCCCCTTTAAGTATCGCAAAGTATGGACTAGCACGGTCCAGTGGTGTTGTGTTGGGGAAGCAATGAATTGAGTTAATTGTTGTATCAGAAAGGCAATGTCCAGTCTGGTGAAGCCAAGATACCATAGTTGACCAACGATACGCCTATATTTGTCCGGATCATGTAGGGGAATCCCGTCATTGATGGTTAGTTTTGTTCCCTGAGAGATGGGTATAGTAGTGGGTTTGAGTTCGGAAAGGCTGGCGTCGATGAGAATGTCCGTGATGTATTTCCGTTGAGACAGTAACATGCCTGATGCGGAGCAAGCGATTTCAATGCCGATAAAATATTTGGCAAAACCGAGATCCTTGATGGTAAATTCTGAATTCATGAACTCTTTGACGGCTTCAATTAGAACTTCAGATGGACCTAAAATCAATAAGTCGTCAACATATAGAACAACAACTAGGAAGGAATTGGTAGTACCTTTAGTGAATAGACATGGATCTGAAGCAGATTGTTCAAATCCGAAGTTTTGTAGTTTGGATGTTATCTCCTTGTTCCACTAGTGTCCAGCCTGTTTTAAGCCGTAAAGGGATTTGTGTAATTTGAAGACCTGGCCTTCGTGTGGAGTTGGATGACCAGGAGGTGGAAGGATGTAGATGTCTTCATCAATGTGGCTGTAGAGATAGGCATTGTTGATGTCACAATGATGGATTGGCTAGTTGTGTGCAGCAGCAACAGCGAGCAGAAGGCGAATAGTGGTGAGTTTGGCAACCGGTGAGAATACATCTGAGTAATCAACGCCCGCACGCTGATTAAACCCCTTAACGACAAGCCGTGCCTTCCTTCTTTCGATGGAGCCATCAGGATTGCGTTTAATTTTGAATACCCACTTTGTAGCTAGAGCCTTTTTCCCTTTAGGTAACATGGTCGGTGTCCATGTATGGTTGAGCTCTAGCACATCCAGTTCCAGGTTCATAGATTCGACCCATAATGGATTATTTTTAGATGTATCAAATGACAGTGGTTCATAGTCAGTGGACACGTTGGCCAGAAAGGATGAGTATGGTGTGGAGAAATGTATATGGGAGGTAGTATTGTGGGGAGAAATGGTAGTGAGTTGGGGAACTGGCGAATGGGTGTTGATAGCGCCTGCAAGCCGAGAAGGGATATCGATGTAAAAATCATTGAGATGCGCCGGTAAGTGAGTTGGACGAGTGCTTCATCTGATGGGGGCCAATGGGGACGTTGGGGTTGGGGTGAAGGAGAAGCAGATAGATCATCCACGGTGGGAGAGGTATTGGATGGTAATAGAGGCTGGGCTATGTCATGTATCAGGTAGGGTGATGGTAAATTCACCGGGTCGACATGAGTCGGGTGGTGTGATGGTTGTATGGGTGGTATATGTGGGTTTAATAAATTGGAGTGTTGGTCAGATGGGCTTGTATGTATTTAAGTAATGGGGAAAATCGTGGGCTGGCTTGAGGTTTTTGTGGGTTGTGTGTTTGTTTTGTATGGAAAGATGGTTTCACAAAATGTCACGTCTCTGTTTATGATATGTTGTTTCGTTTGAAGATTCAATAATTTGTAACCTTTCTGATCTAGTGCGTATCCAAGGAACAAGCATTTTTGGGCTCGGGGTTCGAGTTTTTCTTTTATGGGATTTGTGTTTGTGGCGTAGCAAAGACATCCGAAAACTTTAAGGTGATCATACTTTGGTACCCTCCCATGTAACTTTTCATATGGGATTTTCCATGACAAGGTTTTTGTAGGTAGTCGGTTTATGATATATGTTGCGGTTAAAAGAGCATCCCCTAAAAATTTTTGGGTAAATGTGCTTGGTATAAAAAGGCACGGTTGACTTGTAATAAATGTTTATGTTTGTGTTCTACGACTCCATTTTGTTGTGGAGAGTGGACACATGTTTTATGGTTTTTGTGAAATATATCGCAACAGAATCGCTCCCCTGTCTCAATCTATTCATTTCTTGCATCAATTGATACAGGTGTGGCCCACTACTCTCTCCGTACCTACTTCTCAATTCCTCCCATAGATCCTCCGCAGTGGTAGTAACTAGAAACGAGTCAGCTTTTTCTTTAACAAGAGAATTTAAGATCCACGAAATTACCATATTGTCGACTGTCCTCCATTTCTTGTGTAGACTTTGGTCTTCAGGCTTTGGACAGCTCCCATCCACCATTCCCAATTTGTTTTTGGATTTGAGTGCAATTACCATAGAGAAGCTCCATGACAAGTAGTTGTTTCCGTCCAATAGAGATGTGACGAGTACACATCCTACGTTGTCGTTTGAGTTGATATAGAGTGTGTCCGTATCTATTGTTTGTTTGGTTGCACGGATTTCGCTCGAATCATCTGCCATAACTGATAAGAAATTTGAGATCTGAAAATTGAAACGTAGGTTTTATGTGTGTATCTTCCTGGTTAGCTCTGATACCATGTAAGCATTGTGGTAGCAGAGAAACGTAACAGAAAAGAATGAAGGAATAAATATCTGAATCCTTGGTCATTGATTGTATAGGGCGTGCATTATATGCAATTTGTCAGCTCGCTAGAGTAGCGTGGGATTCCCTGTAACTAACAAGAGAGAGAAAGGAAAACAAATATTTACAAGCCTTTACAATTATGTACATTACTGAAATTTTTACGAGCTTCTAGAAGCAAGG
This sequence comes from Erythroxylum cassinoides, assembly GCA_027478405.1. Lineage (NCBI taxonomy): Eukaryota > Viridiplantae > Streptophyta > Magnoliopsida > Malpighiales > Erythroxylaceae > Erythroxylum > Erythroxylum cassinoides. The sequence continues at coordinate 58,968,754 of JANIPM010000004.1, forward strand.
CTTGAAAGCTGGATCTGTAGGGCTCATTTTCGGGTTTCATATCCTAACAAAATTTTTACCATAGCAACTTTCACTTATCTATAAAGTCTTAAGATTTTAAATTGCTATTTGTCAAAGATTTACATCTTATTATTATCTTAAAAACTCAATTGATGACTTGCCAGAAATACACAACTTAAATTGTAGCCATAAATTCACTTGGTCAAAACTTATTCCAGACATGGTCGTTCTTAAAATTTTATGAGCCCTAGGTAAGTATAAATTTTCTTAGGATTCCTTTTGTTATTTCTCAAAAGAAAAACAAAAAGTCAAATAATCCTAAAACTTAAAAAGCTGCCACTCGGAAGTACCAAGCTGTGTGTAAGGCTGTTTACAAAATGTTCATGCCATTTTCTTCACGTAAAAACTTGTATACCAACTTGAATAGATGAGTTACAATAGTCAACTATTCTTGGTATGATAAATTTAAAAAAAACCAATGCTTTTAGCCATGAAGGCATGATTTATTAGAGCTTAACGAGTTCACAGAAGAGTTCTACTTGTTGCTGGTGTCTGGATCATTATAATTAAGTTTAAGAATCAACGTTCAAAGAATGCAAAGCATGTGAGTATACATTACAAAATTTAGTGACATTTATATATGCTTTTCATTTTCTATGATTTTACAAATTTATAAAATATAACTTCCTGCAAATATTTTTAAAAAAATTATTGATAGTACATTAAATAATTAGTAATACTTGTACATGTTTTCAAATCATGATTTCAACTATTAAAATTTTTAGAGAAGCAAAAGTTGTGTGCAATTAAGTTTTCCCATTAATTAGCACAGAAAGTACGCGTGTACACACATATATATTATAAATTGTGATATTTAATTTTATAAAATTAAAATAAAACATATTTAATGTATATCTTATATTTTAATTTATTTGATATAATTTAGCATAACTCAAAATTTACTGGTATAAAAAGGTTGATGAGATGCAAGAATTTTAGAAAGAAATATATGCTTTGTATAAGAGCCAGCAAAATATTATTAATGCTCATGACCATGCCTACATACGGTTAAAAGATGCATTTTGCCTGTTAACGTGAGATCAATAATCTGAATATTTAATAAAAGAAATACGGGTTCCTATAAATTTAAGGAAAACATCTTATCTCTACGACACCAATTATTTTAATGACTATTAATCAAAAGTTCCACATTATACTTGAGGAATGTAACAGGTGAGTCAACTTAATTTGTTGATGTTGAGTGTCAACAAAAGCAAATTGATGAAAATGTTATCGCTAGCTGTGAAAAAATTGAAAATTAGGTTGATGCTTGTATTATCCAATATGGCTTCAGGTATCTTTGACAATGTTTTACACTTGGCGGTGAATCAGAAACAGATGCTTTATCTCGAGAATTATTGTTGTTAGCAATAGGTGTAGAGAATCTAGAGAAACTTCAAATAAATGGAAAGCATGCTTTGTGGGATAACAACTAATCATATTAAACTTGAAAAGTACCCTTTTCCTTTGAGAGCTTCACTCAAGTTTTCTTAAAGTTTGATAAGACAAGCAGTTTATGTTTCAGTGCAAGATGACTGTGTTTCAACCCAATGTAAAACACTTCCTAGGCAAGCAATTTATGTAAAGACTTGTAATAAATAAACAGTTTGAAAGAAACAACCAGCCAACTGTTGGCTCAACTTCACTAGCATGCATGAGTATGGTTTCCTTTATTATCTATTGTTATGGATATGATCTAGCTGCGCCTTGGGATCTTACACTTCGCTACATATTCTAAAGTTGTGGACGAGAACGATCTTGTAGGGAAAAAGAGAAATAAAACGTAAGATATTAATGACGCATACGCGCTCACAATATGACTGAGAACTGCGAACAAGAATAGAATTCATGCAGAACAAATAAAGCCGTAGCTGGGATATAGCATAGATATATACAGGAACTCACTCTATAGGGAAACTATGGAGTTTTGGCAATATATACTTTTATATTGATATAATAATTTAAGTGGTTCAGTAGCAGAAGTGATTTTTAAGTGGTTTAGTATCAGAAGTGATTAAATTGAAATTAAGAAGAGTTAGAAGCTATAATTTTACTCAAATCGTAATAAATCTAATCCAAGAACACACGAGGAGTTTATGGTAAGATCTTTTAATCGTTGTAACAACAATTTATTTTAACTATAAATAAAATTCTTTTCATTTTTCAAAAAAAAAAATTGTTGCAAGTTCTACACCTATATGTGTCTATACTAAGAAATTGTTTATTGGATTGAATGTCATGCAACAATACATTATTATCTTTTTTATGGTGACGTACCAGTAATTTGATATTTCAATTAGCTTGCTAATAACAAAAACAATGGGATGAATCAAAAGCACTAAAATACTTGAAGTGGTGTTTTTACATAACTAGACCAAAATAGAAATAAAAATTGCCTGATGATATTGCATGCTATGATCGGTAAATAAGTATATTAATATAAAAAATTCCGCTAAACACGAAATCGCAAAAGTTTTATATATATAACTTTACTTCTAATTAATAGAGTAATCACCAAGTTAATTATCTTATCGGTCTCTGATCCACCGTCCCACCAATTGATAATTATCTGCATTCTTTTAATTATTCATTATTTGCTGTTATGTCCCTGTATAGCTAGTTTTTATGGCCAGTTGAACTTGTCTTCCTGTTGAAAATATCAAGGATCAGATTCTCTATGGCTTTCTTTTTCAGTCACCAACCTATATCGCAAAACAAAAAACAAAAAAAAGGCACTTGCTGTCGCACGCCTGCTTGGCTGCTTGGTCTTTCTCTCTTTGGCACGCGTTGTTTGACCAAATGTTCTGCTCTTCTATCCAAATAGTGGATTTTTTGATGTTTTCTGATCTTGTCATAACTTCAATGATGGGAAAGATTAACAGAGAAAAAGGAGAAATTAATTTTGGATCGTCAATGAGCTAATATAAGATTGGGTAATGGGCTCAAGTACTTTGGAGTTTGGGTCACCCTTATGTTCATAAGACATTTCCACCCTAAAAACTTCTATAATTTTAAAATTAAATCCTTCAATGTG
>JANIPM010000004.1:59261882-59280343 GCA_027478405.1 Erythroxylum cassinoides
TTGCAGGTTACTTCACGCCACATTTATCACAGAAGGTTGAAGACGATGGACAACAACGGATACGCACCGTTCGGCCAATATCAAATTTAATTCGGGGGTACTATTTAATTCTATTTTTATTAAAAATTAATGATATAATTTAATTTTAAGTCTTTTTTACTCTTTTTTTTATACTGTTCAAAATAACCTTAATTAGAATGAATAACAGATTGCAAAGTGCGGTACTTGAAGTGCATGCCTTGCTACTTAGTTAAAGGTAAGGGAGGCATGATTGAAGTCTTCCAGAACCCAAGAAATTGTTGCTTTAAGTTGTTAAAGGGGCATCAAATATTTCATGAAAGTATAGAACTGCTTCTTTTCATTTTTATGTAAGTTGTCTTCCCTTTGCCACTATCAAAGGCAAAACATGACTGATCATGCGACAAATATGATTGTTTTATTGTATGTGCGATCCATCTCTTTCTCGTATACCCGAACCTTGCCTATAGGTCTAACTATCACTAGAAGTTCAACCAGAGGTAAAGTAAGTATTATTAAATCCTTGTATCCTCTAAACTCTAAGTTAGATTTATATAGTAATTAGATGACAGAAGTTAATAAAAGAAAAAAGAAAAAGAAAAGATGCCCATATCCTAGAAGCCATAGTTGTCACCATCTGTTCATCCACCATAAAAGGTGGTGTAATTTAGTTTGTTTATTATACATTTCATCTTGGTGCTATAATCTGCTTCTGATCCCCAATTTCCAAACACATCTCCTGGGCACCTCTATTATATATATACTTGCCACTCAAGAACATGGTTTCCAGCCACCGTTAAGATATATTGATCGTTTACGTAAATGTTGAACAGCTTGAATCTGAAGTGATTTTGTTAATATTTCCAAAGTTGATAACTTTTAATCTTAATGATGATACTTGAAACAGTCTGAAAATGTAAAACTTAAATGCTGCATGGCCTAGCATAGCCATGGTAGAGCTATAGACCCCTTTTTTTTTTATACAAAGGGCGAAAAAATGAAATTAACTCAAAGCTCGAGCAAACAACATCCCGTGGGCATCAAGAGAAATCAGCTTTTGAATGCCTAAAGATAGCTCCTGGAGGATATGCAAGCTGGGGCTTAAGACTCATGCAAACGTCGCCAAGCGGTCGGCACTCTTTATTAACCTTTAATCTGTAGACCCTTTAATCTGTAGAGAAATCCAAGTCTTAGTAGCCTAAGTGGATAAGTACGTGCCAAACTTTATTGACCTTTTTTTTAAAAAAATTTAACTCTCCACTGGAAAAGACATTCCTAGAAAATCCCTTCCCAGTGGCTACGAGACAATTCGATCTTTTGAATCTTGAATGATGCCTATAGCTGGCAGATCTCATTAGTTTAACTTTTAACCTGAGAAAGCAAACAAAAGTGGTGAAAAGGTCAATGCATCCATCTTTCAACATTGGCTTCTCTGGTTTGGAAAGAACACATAAAAGTTTTAAGTTACCTGTATAAACAATACAACAAAAACCCATCTGCCAATAAGTGACAACCAAAGCATCTTTATCCTGAAAACATAAAAATTTGCAGTCTATTGCACTGGTTCCCTATAAGGATTCTCTATTTGCTTGCATTATATTCATATTTTAACTTTTAAGCATCTGTCTGCTTCCCAAGTTTGGCATTATTCATCTCTAATCCATTTTCTAATCAATGGTTTTACGCACCTCCACACCGCACACGTCCTAATCACAGGGCTGTCAATAATTGAGACACGGTTCCCATGTGTCAGCTTACCTCTCATCAACCATCATATTGGAGATTAGAAAATGATTTGTCACTTAAACTTGTTCTCTTTTTACCCTATATATTTAAGTTCAATCAGAAGCTAATCAAGTCTTTAAATTATGTGCTGATTCTTGTTTGATGCCTGCATCTCCATGCTACAGTAGTCTGAACTATATGTATGCATTAAGATATGCTTGTTTAAGAAGACTGAAGTTTGGATTATCATCAAGTCTTTTTTAAATTCTTAATACGAAGGTATCAAGCAATATTTACGCTTATATCTTACCGGATGCTTGACCAGAAAAAAAAAAGATTATTTTAACGAAACCTTCCTAAATAATGAAACCATAGTCGATACAGATGTGGGAATATTCCAATGAAAATCAGTACAATAATAATAATACATAGGTTTGAAGTTGTATGCTTGAATTTTAATGTATCAAATTCTGCAGATATGTTATGAGTTATGACTGTACTAACACATACATCATTTCCTCAAAAGATCAGAGGCACAGAAAGACCTTATCAAGGAGGCCAAGCCCATGCCTTACCATTTCAATAGTACATGGTTCTTTCCGCTATCTTATTTTCGTCAAACAAAAAGCTGTTACAACTGCTAGAGCTAATAAGCTGATTAATCTCCTCCAAACCATAGTCCGATGGATTATCACCCCACAATCCATTTCGTTTCTCATGACTCCATTCCTCGGCACCACCATTTGAGAGCACTAATTTCTGTTCATCTTGAATACCATTGTAGAAGTACTCCTGAAGTCCTGTTTGTTCACTTTTACTCGTACCACGACCTCCAACGTTCTCATAGTCGGACTCCGTAACATGGTTGATCTGGTTATTGTAACTGCCATCAGAGGAACTGCAACTAGCTTCACTTCCAAACATTAGTAGACTCTCTTTGACTTGGTAATTATGTTGCGCAAAACTTTCTTGGGACTGAAGTACAGACACAGAACTAAACGAGTTGTTGCTCAAAGGACTAGATGAAAACGAAATAGGCTCGGTCGAAGAACCAGCCAGCCGGTAATAAGTGTTGTTGCCGCATTTATAAGAGGTCGGTGAAGAACATGGCAGTTGTGTTACTGATGGTAATTCCCAAGCTTGAACAAGAGATGAAAGGCTATTAGCTTGGTAGTGGTGGTGTCCTGCGTGCGATGCAGGATTAATCATGCCCATGAGCTTCCTCTTCAGCTTGGTGTTCCAATAGTTCTTAATATCATTGTCTGTCCTGCCTGGCAACTGGGCTGCTATGATTGACCACCTGCTTAGGAAAATTGGGAAGGTTTAGTAAGGACAAAGAAACGAAGGAACTTCACTTCGGAGTTGAGCTTAATCTATTTATGTTGAAAAGAACTGGATGAATGATACGAGGAAGATATGACTCGCTATCAATTTCGTTACAGGGATTATAGAATATGTGAAACACAAACAATTCACGATTCTGACGAGATGATTGGAACTTGGAAGGGGATACCTGCTCCCAATGTTAGCATACAGACTGCAGATTATCCTGTCCTCTTCTTCAGAGAACTCTCCATGTTTAATGTTAGGCCTCAGATAGTTCAGCCATCTCAGCCTGCAGCTTTTTCCACACCTTTTTAGCCCTGTAACAATGCCACATAATGATTCAGGATTGATTATAAGCAATAACCAAAGAAAAGTAACAAAAGTAGTACCCAGGTTTAAGACATTTGTCCTTAAACAGCTATCAACACCCCAAAATACTTGGCCAAAAGAAGTGATACAAAAACTAAAATGGCTTACCAGCCTTTTGTGGGAGAGCGATCCAATTGCCTCCTGTCCCATGTTTGTCTATATACTCCTTCAGTTTTGTATCTTCTTCCGGTGACCACGGACCTTTCTTCACATTAGCCTTGTCACAACAAGGTGCCCGCCCCATCTCTGTCTCTGTCTGTCCGCTCTTCTTTGTGTCTGCAAAACCAACAGGCTTGAATGATGCGAGAAAGTTGGTTTTTTTTCCTTCAGAAGACTTGTGTTTTTGGAAACCAGGAGGCTATATTTATTAAGAGGTAACAGAGGTCAAAGGAAAAGGCCTTCTTAATTTCAATTATCAGCTTCCAACTCTTCTTGGAGAGAACTCTCACTCATAAACAAGTCAGCAATTAGTGTGCTTCCATGGCTACCCCTCTTTTACTAGTCTCTATCTCTAGTCATAAACTGAAACCAAAGTCCACTCAGGTAATGACACACAAACCATTTACAGTATAAGTTACAACGATGGCCTATTCCTATGTTTCCAGAACTATAGGCCATGCCATAAAGTCGAACCCATATCCCTTTCTTTTCTTCTCTCTTTTTTCTGTTAATTAAGTACTACAGCTCGTTATTTTCTTTTAATAGGCAGCATAATTATGCTTTAAAACGTAATCCATGTTTCTTTAAGAATGAAATGAAATGAAAGATAAAAATATAATATTGCACGGTTTACATGAACCACATATGCCAATAGAACTGCTGGTTTGTCCTTCCCTTAAGGTTAATTACAAGAGAGATAGTGTGATTAGCTGCAGTTGGATCAATTGACTGTCAAACAAGGTGCAGCGACAGAGCTGCAATGGTACCAAAATGGAATAGAATTATCAAGCTTTGCATTATTGTATATGGATAAGGGTAAAGTGGCGAGAGGAAAATAAAGTTAAACAAGTGCCTATAGTTCTTCAAATCCTAAACCAAAATTTCCTCCTGAATTAACCATAATTTGATAACAACATTAAAAAAGTAGTGATAATGATGTTGGGTTCAACGTAAAATTTGAATTAATCTTACCTTTTGTATACTAAAAGAACTAGTAACATAAACTTTTGGTTGTTCAGTTGATTCGAGACCGAAATGTGCGACAGGGGAGTGCATGGCATGCACATAAGGTAACTGAAGTCCGCTCCAATGCAACAAACTCATTGACAAATTTCACACTTTGACCAATTAACGACACGGAGCTTTCATTTCCAGTCGTTTCAAATCCAGCTAATAAAAGCTCTTCTCAAAAAAACTCTACTGACAAAAGATGTTCTGATAAAAGTTCTAATAATAAAAGCTCAACCAAACGGCCTTAAGTTTGGTCAGGCCATTTAATATGTTCATTGCAGTACAAATTTTTTTGTATCTTCCACTAACGGTGCCTTGTATATGGCGTTCTCTTCACTAAAGCGTGTTATTTTCCTAAGGAACAGTAGGCAATTCTTACTTTTTAGGTATCGATTGTATAAATATGATGGTAATATTAGCAACTCGAAGTATATGTACTGTTTAACCCAAAAATAAATGAAGGCTCCACTTAAGTAAGTGATTGACAACAATCTTTAAAAACTTCCATTTTGTTTTGTTAAGAAGAGAAGGCATATTATTATATTAATGTTCATACAAAATAATTACTCGGCCAATGTGAAAGATGGTAGGCCATATCATTCTCGTTTCTAGCCAGCTTTGATCAACGCCTGCTACAAACTATCACATGTCAACAGTGGTTAACAAGATACGCTAGTAAAGTACAAATTAATAATTTCAAGCATTGGAGACAAAACATCACATGAAGGGGGCAACCTCTTCCAACTTTTTACAACACTACAGAGAAAGCTTTGTTCAAAATCACATCCTAATGGAGCCAGTTTTGCTTTGAGCTGTCAAACTGTGGTCTTCATTGACATGCCTAAGGTATGATATGTTGTTTTGTTTGCAGTTAATAGACAGGAAAAAGAAAGCTCTAAATTCAAATCCTTGCCTTGATGCCTCCCATCTGAAACCAAAAGCCAAAAAAAAAAAAAAAACTACTGTTCTGAAAAAGAATTGTATGGTCTGTTTTCCCTGATTAGGACACTTAGGGCCATGTGAACGTGTTTACCATAGGAAGCCGTATTTAGACATTAGAAAACTCCATTATTGCTAGTCTTATAAGACTAACTTTTGATTAAGAAAAGCAAAACATGGGATTAGACTACTAACGTATATAAAAACTCTTACGTACTAGGTCCCATCTGTTTTAAATACATCCAAAAATGAAAAACTAGACCATATCACTGCTGACCTTTGATCGATAAGTTAAAGATAACAATATTTGTAAACCACAAATAGTAGACTTCTGGGCCAGTGTGGTCCAATCATGAACTCTTAAGGCATATATAGCCTTGGCTGGATCGATGTAGGAAAAGAAAGACTAACGTATCACAATCGACCTTATTTCAACGATATTAATATGTAGATTGAAAATGTTCTTGGTGCATGCCTTGCTGTCCTTACCCTTCTACATGTTGACCATTGTCCCAGATCCCATAAGAAACGTTATGATCGACTTTAGTTGCTAATTAGGATTTCTTTTCTTAGAATGCTAACACTTTCAAGCAACGATAAGCTTTTGGAAGTTAAATATTTTTGTTCATACCTTTCATTTCTGCTAAAACCACATATCATATATTAATAGCTAGAGTGACATATTAAAAAAAAAAGATCTTCTTTATTGTATAATCAAAATTAACGTTGACCTATTAGATTTTTATGAACAAAAACTTACATCAGTAACAAGAGTTTGGGTTATTACAATTCAAATCTAAGAGGGTAATTAAAAAAAAAAGAAGAGAGCTTTATACTTTTCAACGTGAATTAAAAATCCTATCCTTGGATATTTAGCATGACAACCGTGAATGACGTCTAATATTGACTTTGGGGGATATACAAGAACGAAGATGGGAAAAATGAAAGGAATTCAAAATTGTTTACGTCAGGAAAGGCTCAAATTACTATAACGAACAATGTTAACAGATGTGTTCCTATGGTAAACGTTCAACATTAAGATTTATCATAAATTACTAAAATAAAATCTGGTTTTTAAATTGTGAGATCATTTACATTTGGTTGGTGCAATCGTCCATTTCACTTTGTGAACACGACACATTGACAGGTGACTTGGTCTATCGATGAAACTGCGGATCAATTTATACATGTAGAGTACTGTACAGACAACTGCAAATGAAAGGAATATATAGGGGAAGAAAGAGGTGTTTTAGAAAGTAGATCAGGTTTTTGAACTTCTCTAAGGAGATATCACCTCTCGTAATAAAGAACAAGCAGAAGATTGTGATTCTCTATTAGCTACAGTCAGTAACATTAGGGGGAAGGTCATCAATTGTATGCAATATTTTCTTTGCATTTTATAAAAAGACTGTTTTCGGGACTCAAACTCGTGACTTTCTGTTCAAAAAAAATAACCTCACTAATTGTTCCAAAGCTCGTCCTCTATTCGCATAATAAATTCTATTCAAATATTTATTATATGCCAATAACTCTCAAGATTGTAACTTGCAATATTTTGATAATAAAAATTTAGTGGAGGTTAGCTGGATTTGAAAAGAAGAGGGAAGAAGGACTTTCGAGGTCCTTTTATGTTAGGTGTATATATTATTTAAAATTGCTTTTAATTTTGTTCCTTAGCTGAGAGAACATATACTGAGCCTGGATCTGTCTCTTGTTTTGGTATCTTATCAGATGAAAAAATTCACTTTTGGTTGACATCTCTACTTCATGGTTTCAACAGCTTTTCACTAACCCTACTAAGAGAATCCTTTTGGGGTTTTGGCAGTGAAGGAGAGTCAACCCTTCAATAGGCTCAGTACCAGTTTATCCAAGTGGTTGGACTACCAATTACATATCAACATTAATAAATTTGTCTTACTTCAACCATAAGTTCATATCTACCAATTACATATCACCATTAATAAATTTATCTTACTTCAACCTTAAGCCAGTGCACTCCTCAAAATTTAAATTGATCGAAAGGGATTACACTTGATCAAGAGGGTTTTGTGAGGGAATACTGTTGACTGAAGATAAGTGCTAAAAGAAACAATGTATTCGGTCAACAGAGACTAATTAAAAGTTTGCTTAATTTTTCTCCAGATTATGAAGCTTATACTATGCTGCTAATATATATTAAACACGTTGCGTGCAAAGCCTGCACATGTATTTAATTGGACGTGAGGCACCTAAAAGGCTTGGAAACAAGAGAAAGTGTCTCGACCCGCATTGACCTTGGATTAGAGCAATCGACAAATAATTGGTTCATTCCATAGATTGCCCCTATATCAGATTAGCCTTAAGAAATTATCTATCTTTATTAATTACTGGATTGACACCCATCAGTAAGTTGGGTGACCTAAACGAGTCTGCATACAATTAAGGGATTGAAGTACCGAAAACACACGCTACAATAAGTTTTGGATGGCATGGCACAGTCTAGATTCCCTCAACGGATGGATTTGCCGTTAAGGAGTTGTTAATCACATTTGACTTAACTGCCATGCATGTTCTCGTTGCTAAGTTGACATATCACAACTTTAATGGCGAGAGTACACTTATAATGCTAAATTTGAAAGCGTTTAGTTAGGGTTGGTATCCACCCATTATCAAATTTGGCTTACTTGTCGTTTGCTCATTGCCTATGCTAATGTTACCACTTTTTCGTTGTTTTTTGTTTTTTGTTGGAAATGTCAGCTTATATCCTTCTAGTCAATTGATTGCTTGAAATTTATGTAAAACATTATTTATTTATTTAATAAACTTATCTTTGTGTATTTATTATTATACTTTTTAATGCTTAATATAAAAAATCAAATCAACGTACCGTATTGCACAAGGCTCCCCATTTTGTGAGAATCAGGAGAGGGTCTTCAATATACGCAGTCTTTCTTTTATATTTTTTACAAAAAACTTATTTTCATAACTCAAACTTATGACCAGAAAGTCACAAATGACTAACTTTACTAGTTACCCTAAGACTCACCCTCTTAATATAAAAAACAAGATTTATAGAATAATTTATGTGAAATTGAAATTATATGTAATCATAATTATGAGATTAAATTTTGTGTAAATATTATTCTTAAATAATTTCTAATTATAATTCCATCAAGATGAGATATGGATAGAGTAATAAAATTTGCACATAATATATTTTTTCTTATGAAAAAGGGATGATAAAATTTAACAGTGCTTAACATTTTAGGTTTTTTTTTTAATTTAGCGTCAAACTTTTAAAAGTTTTAAATTTAGTAACTAACCTTTTAAAACTTATATGAATCAGGTTAAAAAGTTGTTTTTACTGATGTAACATATATACCAAATGTCACATGCATGTTCATCTATTGTCCACATAAGAAAAAAAAAAACGTTTGGAATTGATTCGTATAAATTTTAGATGGTGAATCGTTATATGAAAATTTTTAAAATTTTGATACTAAATTAAAAAATCTCAAAATGTTAGATATTTAATATATTTTCCCTATGAAAAAAGGAATTAATCTTATAAACTAAAAAAACAGATTTTTAGATAATTTTTAGGTGATTATTAAAAAATAAGTCACTAAAATGGAATGCTAATGTGAATCTGAAATAGAACATTGTTAGTGCATCAATTGATGTCTTTATTGTGATAGTTATATAATTAATCCTTAGACTTAAACTACCAAATATCTTATATATGAAGTACAATATTTTGATATTACTTATGTCGTATTCTATTTAGGATAACTCAATTTATTAATATTTTGATATGTTATAAATTATAGAGATAGTTGAGTAAATCAACAAATAATTTGTTACTTGACAAGAACGTATAATATTGTATTTTTTCCACTAATCCTTAGTATTTTATGTTTATTACCATCTAAAAATACTCATTATGTGTATATCTTGATTTTGGAGTGTTACGAAAGCAAAAATAGCAAAACAAGATAATTTCATGAATATGGACTATTTTGACACTTTATATCATTTGGACCATAACTTTCACATACCGATTGAGATGATTCAAGTTATAACTTTAATGTTTTGATTTTTTTTTAGTGATTCTGATTAGAAAAAGTCCCAAATTAGTCCAGAAGTGAATGTTGTTACACTGATACGACCCAGACCTGCGAGATTGCTACAAAATAATTAAGGAAGCATCCTAAGCCAACTTGGATGTGAAATATCAACTGAAAGGCCACTTCTCTCAGCCAAGAATACTTTTGTTTTGATTATTTTATTTTCCCTAATTTGGTATTTTGTGTGGAGATAATATTTGACATATCTTTAGGAGATTTTCTAGGTTTCTAACTGTTGATTTATTATGTGAAAGCGGACGGGAAGACATAGATAAAATTGATACACACCACACGCCTCTCTCTCCTCTCTTCACACCTGAGAGCTTCTTCTATGGCCCTCCGTGGCTAATCCCATCATTGGACGAAGGAATTGAAACCTTGGAACATCAAAACTGTGAGATCTAAATGAGTTTATTATTTTAATATCAACTTTGAGTTCTATTGTTCTTTCGTGCTTATTATTATAATTATCGTTTATGATTGCTGGGAGGCCTACTAGTTAATTGTGTTTAGTAATCTATTGCTAACTTAGTAGCAACTAGGATTTAGTAATTTTGCTGGTGTTGTTATTAAATCATAGGAAGAATATTAGGCTAAGTCTCTCTTAATCGTTGGTGGTTAAAGGAACTTTATTGTTCTTTCTATTTCTTAATATTGTTGTTAGTATTAGCTCAAGGTTTGTTATTAATGATTTTGATGATAACTATATAATTTTTTCAAAATTCTAATTAGAGTTATTTCTTTTCGTAGGTAACGATATAATTCTTAAAAGGAAATAAAATTATAAGATAAATGCTTCCTTTCTTATAAGAACCTTCTTAATGAACTTACCTTATTAGAAATGATTCTACCATATCCTGAAGGATCTTACCAATCACTTAATTCGAACAATTAACTCCAATATTCTTTGTCAAAACTTGTCTCTTAATGTCTGAATATTGGAAGATTCCAGCAGAGATGATATTGAAGATTTATTAGATACAAAGTCAACTCATAATAGAAATGAAGTAACGATTAGTTGAAAAAAATATATACTAAAGGAAAAGTCACTGCATTTTCGAAGTAGATTTATAGACTTTTGATATAAACCAATCAAATAATCAGTCTCCAATTTCACATCCAATGCCCTTAACTCTACCAATGGCATTATACTGTGTCATTACATAAATATTAATTTCAACTGTAATTTATGTTTTATTCCGATATTTAACTAAATTGCCTAGGCCTAGCTTAACCTAGTAGGCTTACATCCAAGGTCTGTCGACTCATCTCAACTTATTGTAAACTCTCACCAAGTAGAAATGTAATTTAATATATAAATATGGACACAAGGCACCTCAGTTTCTCAATCTCTCTTGGTACTCTCGTACTACTTCAGTACTTATCTATTGACATAGGATATCCCTGAGACTTAGGATATCTTGGTACCACTCCAATATTTAGTCATCGAAATAGGATATTCTCGAGACTCAGGATGCCTCGATATCTATTCCACGGATAAATACTTAGCTATCACTCACTCATATCGTCGTAACCATCTAAGACCACCGAATGTAGTCTATCCTTGGCAAGCTACTAATCTCAGTTTTTACCAATTATTCATAACTTATTAACTACCAGACTCTATTTAATTAACACATTTTTCATCAACTTACAAGCAATACACCTCAAAAAGCGTAACAAAATATAATAATGAAACACCTTATACTTCATTAATTATTTGATAAATAAAATAAACATAATTCATGTATGTAATTATTAATCATTAATTAAATTATTGACTAATTCAAAACATAAATCACTATACAAATAATTTATTAACAACAAAATGATACTCTATTTTAAGAGTAAAGTCTAAGGTTATGATTACCTCAATTTTAGACTCAACTAATTAACCGTCTAAATTACTCCTTAATCGAACCTTTGAAACTAAAATTTACAAAATTCTATTAGACTAATTTACGAAAAATTTCAAACCCAATTACTCTTAATGATCCAATATTATTCTCTCTACTAATTTATTCCTAATTATAAAAATTAATAACTTTGCTAACCTAACCCCTATAATTACTACAATACCTTTAACTAAGTAAGAGTCATTTATTACCCTCACTCATTTTCATTAATACCAAAAATGCCCTTCTTACAACAAAATTTCAGATTTACCCTTCACTTTCTACATTTCCTATTCTGCCCTTACATGTAGCTTAAATTTTCAAAACAATGTCATCATCTTCACCCTTTTCTCTTGTTCTCTCTTATCTTATTTCGTCATTCTCTAGCCCATTTTTTCCACTTTTATCCTTTCATGCAACTTCATATATTATCTCAAACAATCACAACGTGCAATCTAATTATAAGCTAGTGTAGGATGATCAAAATCACACAAAAAGACATCTTCTCTCTTCTCTTCTTTCATCATTTTCCAGCTCCAATTTTTCCACTTTTATCCCTTCATGCAACTTCATATATTGTCCCAAACAACTACAACATGCAATTCAACTATAACCTAGTGTAGGATGAACAAAATCACACAATAAGATGTTAAAAAAGGCTGCTGGAATTTTACCTAAGTGTGAGATTTTTGATGTTGTTAACTACCACAACTTCTTCTAAATTTGTTGCAAAACAAACAAAATGTGGAACCTATAAGAAAAGTAATACATGCAGGAGAAAAATGGCACATTAAGACACATACCAACTATAAAAGTTGAGAGAAAATGAAGAAGAAGATGTTTGTGTCGTTGGTGTTCTTATTTTCTAGATGATGTCTTTTATACAACATATTAGTTATAGGTTGGGACTGAGTTGTTTTATTTCATTTACTTGTAGGCGTTAGAAACTATCTATGCGATGGCATACCTCTTGCTAGCTGGAAAATGCCAGCACTACCTACTATTGGCATCTCTCTGAGGGAACTCATCACCGAATTTTTACCAAACAAACTAGAAGACTTGCCATTGTGGATACCATCTGTGAAAGCAAGACTCATTACCATGATCAATGACGCGTCATTTTAACTAGCTGACCCGTAGATTCCTTGTGCTTGACCAACCAACTTGGAGGTCGAATCAGCAGTCTCGGTAAGTGGGTCGACAGCCATCATTATCTGCCCGAAGATTTGGTTGTTCTGGTTGAATGCATCACTTTCACGACGGATGGGTCGTTGCCGCTGATGTTGTCGTGGAAGTAGAATTGAAGATTGTGTGTCGTGTCTTTTCTATTTTTAGTTTCTATATTTTATTAAAAAATAAAAACTTATTTGATTAAAATTTTAATATAAAAATTTAAAATAATTTTTTTTTTGGTTGAAATTTTTTAATTAAAAAAATAAAAATTTGTTTGTTGTAGTTTGTGTTGGTTTTTTTATGTGGAGAAGAATTTCTCAATTTTTATTGAATAGAAGCTTGTCTATTTATACAGTCTTTTTCTAACTAAAATTCAAAAATTAGATAATATCTAATCTAAATCAGCATAAAATAAAATCTAATTTATTTGATGGCTATCTCAATAATATCTCTAATAATATCTTTGACTTTTTCAAAGTTATATATTCAACAGTTTGATTTGCCGAACATGGATGCTTTGTTTGCATTTCTTTTCTTTTTCATACTAATTTGTGCGCTAAATTGCTATTAAGCATGAACCTCAAACTTTCCGATAGGCCGCAAGTAAAGGTATTGCTAACCTATGAGGATGATAGAAATTAGAGAATCATGGAAAACCAAAAAGTTAAAAATTTTGTCTTTCTTACTGTGTTTTTCTTAGAGATTGTATTATGTGTTTCAACGCTTTTGTAGAATTGTTCTTTCATTTTGAAATGAACAAAACTAGGCATATATGATTCAAGATCCGGAGTTTGATGATTGTATTCTGTAGAGGCAGAGAAATCGCAAAACTGAAAAACTTGTTTTTGTAAAAAATAAAACTTGTTTTAAAAATTCACAATAACCGTAATTTTTATGTTTCCTATAATTGACATCTCTCCTTATTTTTATCGTTTTGAGCGTTTGTTTCCTTTTTTTTAAGAAAACAAAACCCCCTTAATATGTATCCCAAATTGTACGTAAAATGAAAATAAACAAAATAAACGTAGAAGTACTTGTTTTCGATTTTATCACATGTTTGGAAGTACTTTTTGAGGCCGAAATAAGCTCCTATCAACTAAAACCTTCCCGAGAACTCCTCGTTGGGACATAGTTAACATTTTTTAACAAATTTCTCAAGATGTGAGCTCTTCTAATGGGTGATGTTTATGAATAAATTAACCAACTGTAGGAGATTTTAATTTTTTTTATATAACTTTTATATGGGACATCTCTGTTATAAGTTTGATACAGATTTAATTTAAACTAATTGAGGTCTGTTTTTTTGAATTTCAACTTATTAATATTGTATCATTTATCGAGTAACTTTATTTTCTTTATATGAATCAAAATTTCGTAAATTAACTATCAAGTAATTAAGAAAAACTAGAAATTCGACAACTAAATATTGTCGACCAAATGGAAAATTACTGATACACAACCTTGGAGGGTTGTCAGGTTTAAAATAGGAATTTCAGTTGTGTTTCAAACATGTATTGAAGGTTGGATCAATTGGTACAGTACCTACTTAGTCGGTTGTCGTTATGGAGATGGGCAATCATGAAGCACATTGCTAATTCTGTTGGAATGAGGTTGTTTATGGGCCAAGTTTAGAAATGCAAGCAACGGAAGATTGCTGGACTTGGGGAGTAGGACTTGAACTTCTCTAAAGATAAGATGAGAGAGGAGGAAGATGGGTCCTATCATGTGGTGTGGCCCATCAGAGTCCACTGTGAGATGAGATCCGTATACAAGACCTTGGAGCAAAAAAGCAACCACAACCACAACCACTACAACCCCTCTCTTCATGACCAATCAAGAACAATCACCGCTTTTACCGAAATGTGCTGTTATTAAGAGAGAGAACGCGAAACGAGCCAGAGCGAGTCAAATGGCGCCGCGCATTTAGACAGTTATATATACATACACAAACCAACAAGCACGTTCTGTTCTCTTCTACGTTACTAGTGTGCACGGTTTTCTCTCTAGAGCTTCAGGCGCGTCTTCTTTGTAACTGCATTGTTTAAAGGTAATTTGTATCATCTTGCGTTTCTGTACCTGTGTTTGATTTGCCTCATTTTCTTGTTTCCATGATTCGTATCTTGATATAGAATCATTAACTTTACTCCATTTGTACTTTTGTGTTAATTTTATCTTGCGTTAAAGAAGACTTTCCTTTCAACATATGTTTGCCTCATTTCCGTTTCAGATTACGTGTTTGGGATACTTTAATTGTTCATAACCTGAAGAATGAACGTGGTTTTCGTGACTTCAAACTACAGATTATGACTATGATTTCTGTAGTTTAATTGTTCGGAAATTGTCCTTTTTTTTAATTATTTCTGTTCAATGCTAACTGCAGTGTTTGTGATTAGCACAACAGCTATTTTGATTTATTTGGTTTGTTATAACTGCACACCAACTGCAACGAGTGTCATCCACAGTCCTCTATTTAGATCCTTGTTTCTGATGATTCTATTTAGATTTTTTATTGTTTATGAACGAATATTGTTTTATATGTCTCGAGTTGATTGATTTGGATTCTAATACATTTGCACTTCTATAGGCATGGACACCTTCTTGTTCACTTCTGAGTCCGTCAACGAAGGCCACCCGGACAAGATCTGCGACCAAGTGTCAGACGCAATCCTTGATGCCTGCCTAGAGCAAGATCCGGAGAGCAAAGTTGCTTGTGAGACATGTACTAAGACCAACATGGTTATGGTATTTGGTGAGATCACTACCAAGGCTAAAGTAGATTACGAGAAGATCGTTCGTGATACTTGCAGAGGCATTGGATTCACATCCGCAGATGTTGGCCTTGATGCTGACAATTGCAAGGTACTTGTTAATGTTGAGCAACAGAGTCCTGACATTGCCCAAGGAGTTCATGGCCATCTCACCAAGAAACCCGAGGACATTGGAGCTGGCGACCAGGGTCACATGTTTGGCTATGCCACTGATGAAACACCTGAGCTCATGCCCCTAACTCATGTCCTTGCCACTAAGCTTGGTGCCAAGCTCACTGAGGTTAGAAAGAACAAGACTTGCCCGTGGTTGAGGCCTGATGGTAAGACCCAAGTTACTGTTGAATACAATAATGAAGGTGGAGCGATGGTTCCAACTCGGGTTCACACCATTCTTATCTCAACTCAACATGACGAGACTGTCACCAACGAGCAAATTGCAGTAGACTTGAAACAACATGTGATTAAGCCTGTCATCCCAGCAAAATATCTTGACGATAACACCATCTTCCATCTCAACCCTTCAGGTCGGTTTGTCATTGGTGGACCACATGGAGATGCAGGACTTACTGGCAGAAAGATTATTATAGATACCTATGGCGGATGGGGGGCTCATGGAGGAGGTGCGTTCTCAGGGAAGGATCCTACAAAGGTGGACAGAAGTGGTGCATATATTGCTAGGCAGGCCGCAAAGAGTGTGGTGGCTTCTGGACTTGCGCGGCGTTGCATTGTGCAGATTTCATATGCAATTGGTGTACCAGAGCCATTGTCAGTTTTTGTGGACTCTTATAAGACTGGAAAAATTCCAGACAAGGATATCTTAGCATTGATTAAGGAGAACTTCGACTTTAGGCCCGGGATGATTGCTATCAATCTTGACCTGAAAAGGGGAGGGAGCTTCAGGTATCAGAAAACTGCAGCATATGGCCATTTTGGTCGTGAAGATGCAGATTTTACTTGGGAGACTGTGAAGGTTCTCAAGCCCAAAGCTTGAGGCCGTAGATTTGGGTTGGCAGGAACCCAAAGTTTTATTTGTCGGGGAGAATAAGTACGCTCCAGCACAAGATCTGGAAGGAACTTGAAGTGTGTGTGCTTTAGTTAAATAGGCGGTTTACATCTCGGGAACGGATAGCAATTTCAGTAGTCGTTTTTGTCTTTCCCTTGTACTTTTTGTCACTTACTGATTTCTCTGTCCCTATAATTTTTCATCTTGACGTCATTTATTGGATTTAACAGTTTTGAAAATGTTGACTTACTGATTTCAAAATTATTAAATTAACGATTAATTGGACATATGAAAACGGACCTTAAATTGAAGTAAGGCTGCAAATCTATTATCAAAAGACAGCAACTGATTTAACCGTGATGTCAAAGGGGACGTGCGTGTTCCTCAGACTATTCAACTCTCTTCGGCTCAAAGAAAAGGGGCTCATAGAGGAGAAGGAGAGGCTGGCGCTGGACAGCAATTTGATATAAACCGGCTATGGATGCGATTGTGAAGATTGTCCGCTTAAAACTCTTTTTAAGCGTAAAATTAAAAACAGCTTTAAAAAATGCAGATTTTCACTGTGATGAGCAAAGATATGTTTAATAGATACTTTATAATAATAAATATCAATAATTTAAAAATTAGCCCAGAGATCAAATTAATAAAAAATGGTTTAAGTTTTAAAAGTTTAACTGAAATTGTCATAAAATGGATAAAATTGGTATACAGTGAATAAGAAATACAAATTATAAAATAAATAAAAATAAAATATTTTATTAAAATCAAAATAAAATACCATTGTCTATTAATGTATAATTAATTAATAATAAATCTAACGATTCTAACTAAATTTGAATATGATATAATGATTAAAATTGTGCTTTTAAAGTGTTAGGTTTCGATCATGCATCTCATGCATAATATATATTAAATATACGCAGCACAAATAAAATGGAACCTTAAAAACTAGATTTACTTATACATATAGATATAGAAAAACAAGATGTTTATATACCTTTCTGACGATCTCCTTCGTTTTTTAATCTTCTCTACGTTGGATTATCGTAAACTATAACAATCAAAACAAACCGTCTCTATTGAAAGTCCACATAAGATAGAAAGATGAAACCTTACTAGAAGATGGCTATAATTCTTTCTTTGTATTAGCAAAGACAAGAACTCTTGAGAGAGTTAGAGAGAAAAAAGTGTGTGTATATTTTCTCTTTTTTATGTGTCTTATATAAGATGCACGAAAATCATCTCAATTTTTGCTCCATTTGGCCTTCTAATGGAAAGTTATGAAAAGTTAATGATCATGAATAGTATGCATTAATGGAGGTTATGAGAAGTTAATGGTCATGAATAGCATTCATTAATGAAAGTTATGGGAAGTTAATGATCATAAATAACATGCATTAATGGAAGCCAACAACACTTGTTTTTAATCCATTCTATGCATGTTTTCTACCACGATCATATCACAATACAATCCTAAAACACTCTCTTATATCTTAAATTATCATTTAAGACCATTTTACTCATCCTTCTGATCTCTTATAAGTGTGACCCATTAGATTCCTGGTTATGTTGGCCACTTGAATTAACATTTAATTCAAGTAAGTCAAGAGCGGTGTCTAGCAACACATCATGACCCCTAATTGACTGAAAAGTCTTTGGTTTGACTACGAACCCTTCCATATGCAATGTTAACATGCAATTCTTCCTCTCACCATCTATACCGCACTTGGTTTAGAGTATAGTTAAAGTGTCATCTTCCACCAGGCTGACTGCGTCACATTTAGTCCAAGTGTTATTAGATCTTATCATAAGGATTTCATTACTCTATGTATCATTGAAGACTCTCTTCATGACACAAATTTGCTCTAGCCAGAGCTCCCAAGTAATGACCCGACAAGAAGTCATGGGTATCATCTCTTTATATCAAGAGTGGTGAATCCTTTATTGACTACTTAATTACCTCCGAATA
>JANIPM010000004.1:59280443-59293573 GCA_027478405.1 Erythroxylum cassinoides
ATAATTAATAAATAATAAATATAACGATTCTAACTAAATTTGAATCTGATATAATAATTAAAATTGTACTTTTAAAGTATTAGGTTTCGATCATGCATCTCATGTATAATATATATCAAATATATCCAGCACAAATAAAAACGAACCTTAAAAACTAGATTTACTCATGCATATAAACATAGAAAAACAAAAACATAAAATGTAAGATATTTATATACTTTTCTGACGATTTCCTTCGTTCTTTAATCTTCTCTATTTTAAGTTGTCGTAAACTACAACAATCAAAATAGACCGTCTCTAATGAAAGTCCATGTAAGATAGAAGGATGAAATCTTACTAAAAGATGACTAGAATTCTTTCTCTGTATTAGCAAAGACAAGAACTCTTGAGAGAATTAAGAGAGAAAAAGTATTTGTGTAAGAAAAAGAACCTTTCTTTTTCTCTTTTTTATGTGTCTTACATAAGATGCACGAAAATTATCTCAAATTTTGCACCATTTGACCTTCTAATGGAAAGTTAATGGTCATGAATTGTATACATTAATGGAGATTATAGGAAGTTAATGGTCATGAATAGCATCTATTAATGGAAGTTACGAGAAGTTAATGACCATAAATAACATGCATTTATGGAAGCGAACAACATTTGTTTTTAGTCCATCCTATGCATCGTTTTCTACCATAATCACATCGTGATATAATCCTAAAACACTCTCTTATATCTTAAATCATCATTCAAGACCATTTTACTCATCCTTCGGAGCTCCTATAAGTGTGACCCATTAGGTTCACGATTATGTTGACCACTTGAATTAACACTTAATTCAAGTAAGTCAAGAGCGGTATCTAGCAACATATCATGTCCCCTAATTGACCGAAAAGTCTGTGATTTGACTACGAACCCTTTCATATGCGATGTTAACATGCAATTCTTCCTCTCACCATCTATACCCCATTTGGTTCAGAGTATAGTCAAAGTGTCATCTCCCACCGGATTGACTGTATCACATTTAGTCCAAGTGTTATTAGATCTTATCATGAGGATCTCATTACTCTATGTATCATTGAAGACTTTCTTCATGACACAAATCTATTCTAGCTAGAGCTCCCAAGTAATGACCCCGATAAGAAGTCGTGGGTATCATCTCCTTATATCAGGAGTGATGAATCCTTTATTGGCTACTTAATTACCTTTGAATACCCTAAGTTGTACCCAATCACTACCTTATGAGTAACCCTTAAAAGGTATCGATGAATGGAGTCAAAGCACATGATCAGTATCCGAGATATCCTTGAGCACCTCAAATCAAAGGATAATTACACCATTGCTATGAAGAGACTATCATTGACACTAGAATAGAATATCCATATAATTGTCTCACAGTAGGTCAATCCAATATACTTACTACCCTTAGTAAGCATCCACATGTTAACTCTAAATAACTCGTGTCTACAGCTTATGAGATCTAATGTTTGATCTAATCAAGGAGTATAATATGCGCTAGTCTAATTGGATTGATGATATCTCATCTCATTAATCTTATGACTGCGAAAAGTTTAGATACAAACATAATTACACCTGATAGGAATCTCAATATCATTATTTCCTCCATGCTATGTTTTGTATCAAGGATATCATTAAATCAATTTAAGTTTAACATTAAATCCATAAATGTATGAACATCGAAATAATGAAAAAATGCCTTTATTAATCTTAAAATGATTTATACAATAAGTGCTAAAGGTGATTACCTTTAGAGCACTTCTCTAACAAATTTTCACTTGCACTAAAGCCAATCGCATTGATATCTAATACCATAGGCGTGTACATGTGACACAAAACTCTTTTGAAAATAGGCTTAGTCAATAAATCAACTATCTTTTGATTAGGGGGAACTGTCTATATCTTGACATCATTTGTACTAATGATCTCTCTAATCAAATGGTTATGATACCTCGGTTCCTTTGCCTGCACTATAGCCCTGTTGCTGTCACAATACAACTGCACTTGATTAGCAATGCTCGGAACCATACCAAGTTCGATGATTCTTGATCTAAACTGCTTCCTTTGCAGCCTTTGAAGCTGCAATTTTCTTCGCCTGTGTTGTCGAATCAACAGCCGTCTCTTGTTTGTAACTTTTCCAACTGACTGCACCACCATTCAGTGTGAATAAATGTACATACTCGGATTTGGAGTCATCCTTATCATATTGGAAGCTGGCATCAGTATACCCGCTTACTACAAGATCACCTTTTCCATATACCAAGAATACTTCTTTAATTCTTCTTAAGTATTTAAGGATATTCTTGGCAGCCACCTAATGACACTCACCAAGGTCCGATTAGTATCTACTCGTAACACTTAAAGTATACGATACATCGAGTCTAGCACATAACATAGCATACGTGATTGATCATATAGCCGAAGCATAAGGAATCAAACTTATGCGAGTCCTCTCATCTTGTGTCTTTGGACACATAAATTTAGAGAGTAATCCCATATACCATAGGAAGATAACTTCTCTTGGACTCCTCCATGCTAAACCTCTTTAACACCTTGTTTATGTATGTAGACTAAAAAAGATTAAGCAACTTCTTAGATCTATCTCTATAGATCCTTATTCCTAAAATATATGTTGCTTCTCTAAGGTCTTTCATAGAGAAGTTCTTAGGTAACCAAATTTTTACTAATTGTAAAGTTGAGACATCGTTTCCTATTAGCAATATGTCATCTACATACAATACAAGGAACACTATTGCACTTTTACTAACCTTTTTATACACACATGGCTCATCCATATTTTGTGAGAACAAACCTTTTGATTATCTTATCAAATTTGATATTCCAACTCCTGGATGCTTGCTTCAATCCATAAATGGATTTCTGAAGCTTGCTTACCTTTTCTCCATTCATGGATATGAAACCCTCAGGTTGCGTCATATACACATCCTCGGTTTGGTTTCCATTAAGGAAAGATGTCTTCACATTTATTTGCCATATTTCATAATCATAATAAGCGAAGATGACTAGGAGTATCCTAATGGATTTAAGCATGACTATTGAGCTAAATGTTTCGTCATAGTCAACACCTTACCTTTGACGATAACATTTAGATATACGCTTAGCTTTATGGGTAACTACATTACCCTCCATGTTAGTTTTCTATTTGAAAACCTTTGCACCCAATAGGTTTTATCGGGTGGGTTAACCGAATTCTATACTTGATTTTCATACCTAGAATCTATTTCGAATTTTATAGCTTGAAACCTTTTGTCAGATTCAGAACTCTTCAGAATGTCTTCATAGTAGTAGGCTCATCATTTTCTATGAGACGTTGTTAAGTTCACTTATGAGAAATCTATATCTCTCGGTAACATGACATATCCTACCTGACCTACGAATTTCTTATGTGTCAGAAGGTTAAACTATTGTTTCATGTTCATGAACAATAGTCTCGAGTCCAGGTAATTGATCTACATCTATTTGAGCATCTTGAAATTTTATAAGTTCAATTTTGCTTCCACTGTCTTCTCTTAGAAGAAACTCTTTCTCTAAAAAGATAGCATGTTTTGAAACAAACACCTTTTGTTCTGAAACATGGTAAAACTAATATTATATAGTTTCCTTATGATATCCTACAGACAAATACTTGTCAGATTTAGCTTCAAGCTTATTTGACTGAATCCGCTTCACTTAAGTAGGACAACCCCAAACTTTCATATGAGAAAGATAGGGATTATTGTTAGTCCATATCTCATAAGGAGTAACATCAACTGACTTGGATGGAGCTCTATTTAATACATAAACAGAAGTTTTAAGTGCATACCCCCAAAAGGATTTTGGTAAATTCACTAAACCCATTATAGACCTCAACATGTCTAAAAAGGCTTGGTTTCTCCTCTCAGTCATACCATTGTGTTGTGGTGTGTAAGGTGGAGTCCACTGGGATAATATTCCATTATCCCTGAGATAATCCAAAACTCTTGGCTTAAGTATTCACTACCTCGATTTGATCAAAGTGATTTAATACTTCTCTCAAGTTGTTTCTCAACTTCATTTCTGAATTCTTTGAATCTTTCAAAGGCTTCAGACTTGCATCTCATAAGATACACATACCCATATTGAGAATAATCATCAATAAAGGTAACGAAGTATACGAAACTACCTTTGGTATGTATGAACATCGGACCATATACATCAATATGTATTAGTTCTAAAAGTCCACTAGTTCATTTATCCTTTCCCTTAAAGGGTAACTTAGTCATCTTGCCTAATAAGTAAGATTTATATATGTCATATGATTCATAATCAAATATCCCTAAACTACCACACTTGTATAGTTTAGACATATGTCTCTTACTTGTATGGCCAAGGTGACAATGTCATAAGTAAGACGATTTTACATTATCTCATTTTATTCTTTTGTTATTATTGATATTTAGAACTGGATTAGACATATCCAATACGTATATACCATTGCACAATGTACCCAAAGCATATAACATTCCATTCAAATAAATTGAACAACCATTACTACTGAAATTTAAATGGAATCCAACTTTATTAAGACTAGAAGCAGACATTACATTTTTAGTCAAAGTAGTTATATATAAACAATTGTCCAATTATAGTACAAGCCCACTAGGAAGCATCAATACATATGTGCCTACAACTAATGTAGCAACTCTTGCTTCATTGCCCACTCACAGGTTTGACTCTCCCTTGTTTAGTTGTCTACTGTTCCTGAGGCCCTTCATGTCAGTACAAATGTGTGAGCTACAACCGGTATCTAATACTCATATGTTTTATCAAAAAAATATAAATATCAATAATATAAATACCTGAAGTAGATAGGGCATTAGATGCCTTCTTCCACTTCAAGGACTCCAGATAGGCCTTACAGTTTCTCTTCCAGTGGCCATCCTTGCCACAGTGGAAGCAAGCTCCCTTCCAGACAGTCTTCTTTGCTTTCTTGACACCTCTCTTCAGCCCTGTAGACTTCTTCTTCTTTTGTCTCTTTTTTTTCAAACTAGAAGAGTCCGTCATAAGGATGGCAGTGGGTTTTCAACCTGATTAATATCCACACTACCTAACCCCAAAAAATGGATATGGAGGCTAAAAATGGAAGTTAAATGGATTTTAAATAAATGTTGAAAAATGGATTTGGATATGAGTCTAATGACAGCCCGAACTGATGGATACCCATACCCTACCCGTTTTTTATTAACTATATTTTTCTTTTTTTCTTGAATATTTATGGTTAAATATAATAAAATAATAATATTTTCTGATAAGAAACAGCTTTAAAATCTCCACTTTACTTCTCATTCCTTACCTTTTTCATCATATTTTATTTTCTTATAGGATGATAATAATGCAAATGATATGGAGATGGAGTTTTGAATGTTGTGGAGTTCACGTAAAAATAATTTGAAGCTTTGAAAAATTAGTCTTTGTTCTAGTTCTTGATTGTGAAAAATATATGTTGTCTTTGTACTAGATATTATGATTTTTATTATTCCAATTTTATAGTTTTTTAAGACATACAAATCAAAATCTTAACTTATTATAATTAAAGTAATTTTTAATTTAGACTGTTCGCATAAATCTGCTCTTTATATTTTATATTTAGAAGTTATATTTTTGTGTGCTATATAACCCAATGGATATCCAAAAACCTGAACAATCCAATAGATTTGGATATGGGTAGTAAATCGTAAAAACTGATGGATATAGATTTGGATATGGGTTAAGTCATAAAAAATGGATATGAATATGGGTTGAGTAATACCCGAATCGAACCCTACCCATTGCCATCCCTGGTCCGCCAACGTCGTAACCTTGTCCTTGCGAACAAATAACTCAACTATCTTGAGCATATTGACCAGCTTAGGAATTATGTTGGATATATCATTCATCCAATAGTTAAGCACAAATTGTGAGTAACTATCAGTTAAACTCATCAGAATTAAGTCAATATTTAATTCATGATCCAAAAGAAAACCCAAGGAGGTCAACCGCTCGATGTAGTCATTCATCTTTAATGCGTACTACATTGGAGATGTCCCCTCAACCATCTTGGAGAAGAAGAGCAATTGCAAAGTCTCGAACCTTTCAGACCTTACTTGCTCATCAAAGAGCTCCTAAAGATGATAGACTATGGTATGAGCATCCATAGCCTCGTGCTATTTTTGCAACTCCAGTGACATAATGGCTAGCATAATACAACTAGTCATCGTGCTATCATCGAGATGCTTCCTATATGCTCTCCAATTATCATCAGAAGCATTAATAGCAGGGGATCAAGAAGTGGTTCTTCCAACACATAACCAAGCTTCTCAGACTTAAGAACTATTCTCAAGTTCCTGAGCCAATTAAGGAAGTTTGGTCTAGTCAACTTGTTAGCTTCCATCAATGATCTTATATTCACACTAGTACTCATGGTGTTGACTTGGGCAATAGTAACTTCTCGTCAAATAGAGAAAAATTATAATGTACTTAAATGCATGTCTGTAAGGACTTTAATAACACGCATTATAACTCCCACTATTTTCACAAATTCATAACCCTCAATATAAATCTAAGAAAACTAGTAAAGAAATTCTTCTAGTAGGTCGATATCCAATATCCCTAAGAATGACCTTGGGTTTGCTTAACAAGCTCCTTAGTTCAACCGGTAGGTATTGATCGTACCAATTACATCTCCAATGCAACTATCGAATTTAGTGCTATCAACTGTTGATGTGTGCAAACTCATTGGGCTATCAACTCTTGACACGTGTACACCTAATGTACAATACCCAACTTTGCCTCTGTCTACATTGGTTTTGGGTTTACCCAACAAACCAACACTTCTAGTTGAAATCGACCCATTAATCTGAAAATCCTATTTCTATGATTCGAACATATCTGTGTAGAGCAAGCTTGGGTTTGCCCAGCAACCCTAACTTTAAAAGGACTCTGGTTCTCGCCACATTAAAGGAAGAAGATAGTTTTAATATTCTAAGTGAGGGGTTTGACTAAGGTCTATGTATATCTTGACAAGTGTACATCTAATATACATTACCCAACTTCGCCTCTGTCCACGTTGATCTTGGTTTTGTCCAACAAACCAACACTTCTAGTTAAAATTGACCCATTAACTGGAAATCATATTTCTATGATTCGACCATATCCGTGTCAAGCAGGCTTGGGTTTACCCAACAACCCTAAATTTAAAAGGACTCTGGTTATCGCCACATTAAAGGAAGACGTTAGTTTTAATATTCTAAGTGAGAGGTTTGACTAAGGTCTTATCTAACTTAGATGCTCTTATATATATACATACCAATCAAATTGGGCTTAAGCCTATAACCATCTATCATGCAAGCCCACACATTCTCCTAACCATGCATTCTCTAATGCATATATGTAAACACATCATTTTGGTTATGAGATCTTATAGATCCTAACATGAAAGGCCCAATACAACATTTGGATCTAAGCCCACTCCAACACTTAGATTTACTATCTTCCTTTTACTAACTTGGCTAAAATTACAATTGTATGCTATTTCATTTGGAATTAATAATAATCTAATTAACATGAATGCTTGATTCTAGAAATTAATTCATAATTAATTTACCTTAAAATAATTATTTGGTGTCCAAAATTAAACAACTTCAATTTTGTCATACATGCCAATTTGTCCAATCTTACTAAAAATCTATTGCTCTACTAAAATTAATTCAAAATTAATTTTTATAATTTTCCAAAATTTCTAGAACATCAAATCATCATTCCAAGCATCTCTAGGTCATTTCATGATGATCAAAATAATTTAGGAATTACCCAAAAATTATTATGATCACCGAAACATTGATAAGACACCGAAAATAACAAATATGACTTCTAAAATATTTATGGAAATCAGATTATGAGAAAAATCATTTAAGCATGCATCAAACATCAAATTAAAACATTGTTATTGCATAAAATATTTTTAAGGTTCTGGAACCAAAATATAAACATACAAAAACATCAAACAAAACAGATCCTACAATTTTTGGAAAACTGTTCAGATTTGGAAAATTATTTGATAAAATTATTTAAAAATTTTAATAATTCCACAAAAATTACAGATAGGCATAAACACATCCCAAATATGTTCACATAATTTTTCTAGAACCAAATTTCACAAAAATCATGTGTAACCTCATCAGTTTAGCCAATAGACATCACATGCCTAACAGAAAGTCATTTCATGCATGTTCACACATTGGTGAAAGAAAATCTTGAAAACAACTTTTTTACAATTAATTTTGAACAAAACATTATTGGACTATAAGTTGTCACAACCATGAAAACATGTTTCACATGTCATGTATTCTACATCTATCAAGGCACAAGATATCTCTAATACCACTGTAAGGTTCTTATCATGTACCTCATACATAATATATATTAAATATATGCAACAAAAAATAAAACGGAACCTCAAAAATCATATATACTCATGCATATAGATATAGAAAACAAAAACATGAAATGCAAGATGTTTACATACCTTTCTGACGATCTCTTTCATTCTTTAATCTTCTCCGTGTTGCATTGTCATAAACCACAACGATCAATGTAGACCGTCTCTAATGAAATTCCACACTAAGATAGAAGAATGAAACCTCACTAGGAGATGGATAGAATTCTTTCTTTGTGCTAGCAAAGACAAGAACTCTTGTGAAAGTTAGAGAGAAAAAGAATGTGTGTGTAAGAAAGAACCTTTCTTTCTCACTTATGTCTCACACAAGATGCACGAAATCATTTGTATTTTCTGCACCATTTGGCCTTCCATAACCTCATCACTAATGGAGAGTTATAGGAAGTTAATGGTCATGAATAACATGTATTAATGAAAGTTATGGGAAGTTAATGACCATGAATAACGTGCATTAATGGAAGTTTGGGAAGTTAATGGCCAAATTGGCAGCCAACAACACTTGTTTCTAATCCATTCCATGCAATGTTTTGTAGCACGATCACATCACAATACAATCCTGAAACACTCTCATTTCTTGAATCACCATTCAAGACCATTTTACTCATCCTTCGAATCTCCTATATGTGAGACCCATTAAGTTCCTGGTTATGTTGACCACTTGAATTAACACTTAGTTCAAGCAAGTCAAAAGTGGTATCTAGTAACACGCCATGACCCTAATTGACTAGAAGGTTAGAGGTTTGACTACGAACCCTTCCATATGTACTGTCGCCATACAATTCATCCTTTCACCATCTATACCCCATTTGGTTCAGAGTATGGTCAATGTGTCAACTCCCGCTAGACCAACTATGTCATATCTAGTCCAAGTGATATTAAATCTTGTCCTGAGAGTCTCATTACTCTATGTATCATTGAAAACTCTCTTTATGACATATATCTACTATAGCTAGAGACTCCCCAGTAATGACCCCGACAAGAAGTTGTGGGTATCATCTCCTTCTATCAAGAGTGGTGAATCCTTTATTGGCTACTCAGTTACCTCCAAATATCTCAAGATGTACCCAATCACCACCCTATGAGTAAGCCCTGAAAGGCATCGATGAATGGACTTAAAGAATAGGATCAGTATCTGACATATCCTTCAGCACCTCAAGTCAAAGGATACTTGCACCATTGCTATGATGAGACTATCATTTACACTGGAATAGAATATCCATATGATTGTCTCATAGTAGGTCAATCCAATGCACTTACTACCTTTAGTAAGCATCCATATGTTAACTCTAAACAACTTATGTCTACCACTTATGAGATCTATTACTTGATCTAATTAAGAAGTATAACATGTGCTAGTCTAATCTGGATTAATGATATCCCATCTCATTAATCCTATAACTAAGAAAATTTTAGATACTAACATAATTACACATGATAGGTGTTGGGTCGGGTCCCGTTACTAGTCCTAAGGTGATAATTTGGGATGGCCAGGTGAAAGTCATGCAAGAGCAAGGTAGAAGACATTCAACAAAATAAAAAGAAATTTCACAAGCAGTATGACGGGTTAGCCAAAACAAAGTAAATGTTCATCGCGACGAACATTGAAGAAAATATCCAAGTGCCCTTTGGGAACATTTTACCGTGGTCAAGGTTTGGCTTCACCACGGCGAAGTGTCCAAGTCGAGCGAGAGGACCCTTCGGGTTCGCCGTGGTGAAGTTCCCAGATTAAACCCAGACACCTTTCGGGAGCAGCGAAGCTACAAAATCTAGCAGAGTTTCCTCTCGGGAAAAATACACCGTGGCAAAGTAATAACTTTCACCGCGGTGAAGTCGCAAAAAATCACACAGAATACACCCTTCGGGAAAGATTCGTCGCGGCGAATTTTGGTTTCGCCGCAACAAAACCTTCAAATTCACAACCTGATTCCCAACAATCAACACTAAATTTTGCACACACCATCCTACAGCCATTAACCTTACTCAACCCAAAAGGTAGATCCAAACATCTACCCAATCTTCCTATGAAAGGCTTGATAAAGAAATGCAAAAACTTGGAAATCATTAGCAAAACGTATCATATTTCATTAACATCAAAAGATAAGAGTTTTACAAAGCTTTAATGAGCATTTCAAGTCACAATGCATCATGTCTCAAAATCCAAAATACAAAAGATATATGAATGAGTAAAACATGAAATGCGGTTAAAGCCTTGCGTTTTCCATAACCAACTTAAAATACAAAAGATGCAGATTTTTGGAGTGATGCCTTGACTCTCGACTCGATCACTCAATCTCTTGTTCATCACCTGGAGATGGGGAGGAATGGGGGTGAGCTTAAAAAGGTTGTGGGTAATAAGTTTATAACTGATAAACAAGCAAAACGATTGAAAATATGAACTGCCATAATAAATATGCATTGAATCCATAAACCACTTATTTCTCAAATTCTTAACTTGTCAAACAATTCATAACCATATAAGCATACAGAATGGTTTGGGTATATTTATAGGGGAGTTCTTGCGAATCTCCAGTAATAACAAAACAGATTATTATAAACACACATAATGGTTTTGTGTAGTTCATAAATATGAGGGAGTTCGTGAAGGAGCTCCGTGCCACTAGCAAGCAGGCGGGAGAAGCCTTTAACAGAGTCAACGTGCATGTGACGTAACACAATGGACCACCACCACACAAACATGTAATTCATGACTTGAAAACATATTGCCCAAAAAGGCACATTTCGAAAACATGATTTTCATGAGCATGATATATTTCAAATACCATTTCTATCTTCATTCCATAAATCATCAACCAAAATTCATGTACCAAACATGTAGCAATTTCTCAAAACACTTAAGGAACATTAAATGCAACATTTATGAAGCAATTTAAAATCATTTAATTCTATTAATTTGGAAAACCATTTATGGCTCATTAACTCAACTATAAACATGAAACCTACTTTGAATTCCTTGTTTAAAAACTTGCTTAAAGATGCCTCTCCTCTTGCTCCTCTTTCCCTTCTTGATTTTCTTTAATAATGGCAAAAATCTCATTCTATAGGAATATAATTGAGAGCTCAAACAAAGCTCATTCACTAAAATTGATTCTAAATTACTTAAACCCATGCATTTCCTAAGCTTCAAGAATTAAAACCCTTGCACAAATCCAAAGGAATAAAATTCAACTTACCTTGAATCTTCACCAAATATAAAGATTATTGGCTCAAATGGAAGCTCTTCTTTTCCTCTTTCTTTTTCCCTTCTTGAACAACCCCAAAATCACCTTAGATCTTCCTTCTTTTCTCTCAAGAACAAAACCCTCTCTTTTCTCCTTCTATTTTTGTATTTCTCTTCTTCTCTCTTTCACTCACGCTGTTCTCTTCTTCTTAAGAGCAAGGCTACACTTCTTCTTCCAATTATACCCTTAATGAGTGTGAAATGTCTACTTTGCCTTTCATTTATGCCTTATGCTTTTATACTTAAGTGACATGCCAAAATTGCCCTTATCCACTCTTACTAAATTATAACATTTCTATTCTAAATTCTAATTGCTACTTATGCTTGCTAAATTTATGACTAAATTCTAAGAAAATAAAATAAATAAATAAAAGAAAAGAAACAAATTTGTAGTCCAACAATTCTCCCCCTTAAAGAATTTCATCCTTGAAATTCTTACCTAAGTCATTGAAGAGGTGTGGATACTTCTCCTTCATGGCCTCCAAGGGCTCCCACGTGGCCTTTTTTGTAGCATGGTTTTTTCACAGGACTTTAACTAGTTGAGCTATCTTGTTCCTGAGAACCTTTTCTTTAGTGTTTAAAATCTCCACTGGAGTCTCCTCATATGTCAGATCATCTCTCAATTGATCCTCAATGGCCTAATGATGTGGAAGGGATCTGATTTATACCTCCTCAATATGGAAACATGAAAGACATCATGTATCTATGACAATTCTGTTGGTAGCGACAATCTATAGGCTAGTGGTCCAATCCTCTCAACAATCTCGTAGGGACCTGCATACCTTGGGCTCAACTTGCCCTTCTTGCCAAACCTCATGACTCCTTTCCAAGGAGATGTCTTAAGAAAGACTTTCTCACTAACTTCATACTCCATTTTCTTTCGATGTGTATCAGTATAGCTTTTCATTCTATCTTGAGCTGCTTTAAGCCTTTGCTTAACTAAATTGACTTTATCGACTGTCATCTGGAGTAATTTTGATCCTACTAATTTCCTTTCTCCTTCTTCATCCCAACGTATAGGAGTTCTACACCTTCTTCCATACAGTGCTTTATAAGGAGCCATCTGAATGCTCGAGTGGTACAAATTATTGTAAGCAAATTCGACCAAAGGCAAATGCTCATCCCAAGCACCTTTGAAATCCATCACATATGCCCTGAGCATTCCTTCTAGGGTTCGAATGGTCCTCTCAGATTGACCATCGGTTTGGGGATGAAAAGTAGTGCTAAAATTTAACTTGGTCCCTAGAGCTTCTTACATACTTTCCCAAAATCTCGAAGTAAACCAAGGATCTCTGTTAGAAACTATATAGTCAGGAATCCCATGTAATCTCACTATCTCATCATTATACTTCTTTACTAGCACATGCAGAGAATCAGTTTGTTTAATTGCTAGAAAATGGGCTAATTTTGTTAAAC
>JANIPM010000004.1:59331824-59342954 GCA_027478405.1 Erythroxylum cassinoides
AGCATTAAGGTGATTGGCAGAATGCTTTCAGTTTTACAAATGGGGCATCAGTGGAAATAGCATTGTTTCCAGTTTTATAAATGGCAGACTTAGGAACACATACACGTTTTCTTAGCATTTGGGAAGCTATATATGTTTCAAATTTTGCATCAAAATATAGCCAGACTTATGCATACATATCATAAGATACACAATCTGGAAATTTTTGAAACCATTATTCTCTACTCACAATCTGAGATACACCTTTGGATGTAGACATTACATTCAAAACATGTAATGTCTCGTTCTCAAGATTCATAAAGCTAAAGTAGACCTAAAGAAGCCTAAGAAGGTAAGATGAAAAACTATAAGGTGAACAGAATCAACGTATAAGAAGTTATACGGTGAACAGAATCACCGTATAAAAATTAATCAAAACAAACGACTTCACAATCTTAAACCCAGATTAAATCGTCACTCCAATCTGACTCAAAAACTTACATTACCTGACATTAATCGCAAAACTACTTCAATGACTTACCTCAAAAAACACGCACATGCACTCCGACTGCTGATGATAGAGAGCCGACTGGAGATGAAGCAATCTCCACAGATTCTAAGCGACAAAAACCCTGGCTGGTGGGAAGGTTAAAATGATGAAGAGGGAAGGTTAAAATAGAGAGAGGGAAGGGTTAGAGATGAAGAGGGAAAGACCCTGGCTTCGGCTTCGGTTGGACGAGAGAAAGAACGCTGGAGGATGAAGAGGGAAAGAACGGCTTTCGTTTGGAAAATTGGGGGGAGGGAAAATTAATTACGTGGACATGACCTTTCCCGACGTCTACTTCTCCAAAACGACGTTTATGCTATTTTCAGACGTCTTCCTACCAAGACGACGTTAAACGCTTCCCTTATCCCCGACGTCTTAATGCAACGTCTCAGAATATTCCATCTTTTCTTGACGTCCTTCCAGACGTCGTGAAATCCTCAAACCATTAACGACGTCTACTTCCAAGACGACGCTATATGTGTTGTTTTGTTGTAGTGTAAGTAAAAAAAATGTTTTGCATGTGGGTTAGGTTCTTCTTCAAGATTTTCCATATTTTTCTCAAAGGTATAGCTGGTTTCATCATAGACTATTTGCATGTACAGATTTTCAGTTCCATCCATATAATTTATTCTACATCTAATCCCCCCTTCAAACTCATTTAAGTTGACAGAGATTGTGCTTCATTATCCATTGAGGTGTTACAAATCAATGGTTCTCTATGTCGTGTCCACTTAAAATAATTAAGGACAAGCCCTTTTCTCAACAAATGCCCATTAACTTCATCAATATAAAACAATCATATTGAACAAATTTCATACACAACAATGGTGAAAAATATTGATTTAAAGGTGGTAGATATTAAAGAATTGACTAATTCAAACATAGAGGATATCTTGATTATTAAAAGTCAAGAGAAGGATAGATGAATGAGTGCTATAATGAAGGACAGCAACAATGCTTATCTTCATTAAAAAAAGTGTACATAATATAGTGGTAAGATTTATGATTTATGATTTATAACTCATCAGCTTTTTCTAAACCAAATTGTACTAAGAAGGTCTAGGAGAAATGTGTCTAAGAATTGTACCATAAGATTTGAAGATGAACTACTTTGAGGAGTATCCTACTCAAATAGCTTCTCAACTATAATAGAAGATGAATCTTACAATCTAACTAGAAGATAATATAGTGAAAAGTAATATGATGGGTAGGTTTTGTGTTGATGTGGAGATTTTATTCCTTTAGTGAATTTTTGGATCAACGATAATTTTAGAAGAACATTTTATGTATACTTTAATTATAAGGTAGGTTAATTATTAATAATAAAATAGTTGTTATTTGATAATAAATAAACTGTGTTATATTATTGTTGTAAAGGAGATGTAATTTTTTCAAATGAGTGGATTAAGATTTCAGCCAAAAAAGGAAATCAATTATCATTAAATTGAAATTTAAGAGTAAAAGGTTGAAACTTTAGAATGAGAAGTTAAAAGGTGGTACTTGAATGGATAATATGCATGAGTTAAACATAGAATTGGTAAAAATTAAAGTGGCATTGAAATATACACTATATGAGGCAAGAAGACTATAAGAGAATATAATTTATTATATAATATATGTTATAATATTCGTAGCAATATTTGTAGCTCTCATTATTGAAAAATTAAAGACTATAAACTTGATAAACTTTAGTGTTGTTCCATATTAAAATGTTATGCTTAATCAAAACAAATGTTATCTAGATCAATATATTATCAACT
Organism: Erythroxylum cassinoides; assembly: GCA_027478405.1. NCBI lineage: Eukaryota > Viridiplantae > Streptophyta > Magnoliopsida > Malpighiales > Erythroxylaceae > Erythroxylum > Erythroxylum cassinoides. The sequence continues at coordinate 59,334,111 of JANIPM010000004.1, forward strand.
TTGTTGGTTATTTAGAGAGTTAATGCAAAACTTCTTTTATATACACAACATGCAAGAAGATAATATTTGTTAAGGTGCTAGGATTTGCCCATTTGGTTTCATCAATTATCCATTCTTTAAGTAATTAAAAGGGAAGAAGAGAAAAGAGAAGATAGTGAGCCATCTCAAAGAGGTTATCATCATCATGATTCATCTCAATCATATATTGAAAGGCCAATTTCAACAAGTAATTCCAATAATAACTTCTATTAACAACTTCATCTTAAAGTTGTAAGCTAATTCCAATAAAATACATTCATTAAACTCCAAAAATATGACAAGTAATTTGATAATTAAGTCTAATGCCAAAATAACTTTCATTATAACCATATGAATAGATAGCAACATTTAAAACAATCTAATTTTATAACAATCCAAAATGGAATAACAAGAGAATTCATAACAAGTTCAAAAATCATATTGGAACGAATCAATATGCCTTGTCTCTTTTTGTCCCTATCATTACATGAGATTGAAGAAGTTATCATATTCTTATCATTCTTTCTCTTTTAGGTCGACCAAGCATTCTCTTTATTTTTAGTGGCTGAATGATATTCAGGCTAAATATTAATCCATCAAGTGGCTATAAAGACTACTTATAGATTTGTATATACTTCACGACAATCTAGAATAATACATTAAGTTATATGATAATAAGGACTTAGAACTCTTAGGAACATATTATGATCCTATCTATCCCTAAAACAACTTTTTTTATGCATTCTCTTTATCACTATATTCCTAATAAGCTCCAACATGCTAAAAATAGGCTTCAACTATGCCTCCAATATCTAACTATTAAAGCTATTATTACCCATATAAATATATTTAGCGTTGATATTGAAATATGCTTAGCATTATGCCTGTTTGGGATATTTCAACAAATCTTTAACACAACCTAGCCTCAATTCACTTAGAACATGCAACTAATCATCAAAATCATGGATAAAAGTGGCTTTGTCAATCCTCTAAAATGGAGACTTTGTATCATCTCTGTTCCATCTTGGTCTCTAGCTAGCATAAATGCGCCTTACACATATTCTACCCTCATCATTTGGTATTAGGTTTATAATTGCACTAAGAAAATCTTAGAGAAATTTCTTTTTAAAATCCCATAACTCTTAGACAAAGAATGATGAAGTTCCACTCCACTCTATCAAAAGCCTTATGAACATTAACCTTAAGAGCACAATTCTTCCATGAAACTTTCAGCTCAAATTTCTCGAATAAGTATTGAACTATTAGCACATTATCATGTACTTGCCCTCAATCAAAGTATCCTAAGCTTGGTTTACAATGTATGGTAACATCTACTTAAGCCTAATAGATAGGACTCTTAAGATGCTCTTATATAATATGTTTCTTTTTATGCCCACAAGGTATCCTAGAAAGGTCTCAACTATAGGAAGGCACCTTTAAGTCATCTACACCCAGACTAATCCTTGCTCGAGCCAAAATGGGTCAATCTTAACAAATTATCCCCTTACCAACTTATATGTGCCTAGATGGGTCAATCTTAACAAATTAAGTCCATCTTCACAAAAAGACATTTTTTCTCACAAGGGGCATTTTGTCAAACACCTAATATCCATGAACAAATCATCCCAATATCACATAAAAGTTTCTGAACTTAACCTTCTAACACTAACAGTTCACTGTGAAATGTTCTTATCTATTCACAAAATACGAAAACATACCAAACAAATGAAAGACACAAACAAATGAAAATAACACAAAATACAACCGATAAATGTTACCTCCACGAAAATGCAACAATGCAGGGAGAAGACGACGAGCTTCGGATGCTACAAGAAATGAAGACAAGGCCGACAGCAACAAACGGTCGACGACAGACTAGAAATCGTGGGAGGAGGAAGAAACGTGAGGAGAAGGAAGAAATGTGAAGGAGAGCCGATGGTTTGGGGAAACGACGTCGTTTCGTGTCAAACCAAACGACGTCGTTTCCTTTAAGTTAATAACGTTCAACCGTGAACTGACGACAATGTATATGTTGGAGATTTACCGACAGAATTTTTCATCACTAATATTTCGTCGGAAAATGTAAAACTTTAAAAACCAGTCAGTAATTCCTGCGTTGTTTGTCGACAGTAATTGTTCCGTCACTAAATTATATTTTCACGTCAAATTTTCCGACAAAAACTAAATACCATCAGTAATTTACAACGGTTTTTTTTCCGTCATTAATTTTTCGTCTTCAATTCTTTATTTTCTTGTTGTGTTATTGCTCAATTAGACTTATATGAATTCATAATTAACTGACATTCTTTTTTCAAATCTTGAAACAAAGGCACACTAATCATAATAAAAAAAAAGTGTCATAAATCCATGACTTATTATTTTTAAAAGATTAATTAATTAAATTTCATTCAAACAAGCTCCAAGGCGTTGCACAGTACCATAATATTGTCGAAACCTTTCACAATATAATAACACCGGTATTGGCGTTAAACTAGAGATATATCAACTAGCTACTTGTCAAACAAACTGGAGACTGAACTACGAGAATCTAGAAGAAGCATGGCCTACATCCTGACCGAGAGAAACCAAATACATGAGAGTTATACATCATGCTACAAGTTCCATTGATTAATCAAGCTAGTTTTAGAGAGGTCTCATACAATAGCTGCATCTCTTATCCTAATGGCGAGTCTTTGGGAGATACGTTTAACATTGTTTTAGACACCTTGAAACTTCCTTCGTTTCCTTTCCCTCTAAATATTATAAAACCTCTACCCCAAAAATTAGCCCGAACATATTAAGATCGTCCTTTACATGATAGTTGAGGTTTGTAGCTCAGGTGATGGTGTTCGGCCATTTAGAGTAGTTGAATGTTTTAGAGTAGTTGAATCTATATCTCCTTACTGTAATACATATATGAACTGTGATAGGATAGGAATAGGAATAGGACCATCCGTCATAATCTTGAAATTGCATATATTTTATCGGTTTGGGAGAGTCACAGTCATGGCTGAGTCAGAAATTGAGACCTCACCCGCCCCACACTCTTCTTCTTCTCTGCTTTTTTAATTGCGATGCTGACTAATGCCATTCTTTTATTAAATTTCATCATCTTCTACTATTCATTTTGCCACAATAACTATAGTGTTACCATTTTTACCCACTTATGTTTCTAGCTTCAGGACAACCGGTCACTTGAATTTCAGCCAAACTCATCATATCTGTCTCTTGGAGTCAATAGCTTCGTAACCCTTTTTTCTTTTGTACTTCTTATTACGCTCTTTTTCGATTTCTTAAATGTGCAAAGCATACTTTCATGAAGTTACAAGACAACATTGTAATGAGGTTGATTTAATATTTCCTTTTTTTGATGTGATATTGAGGTCCTATAACATTATTGAATCCATCATTTCTTATACATGGAATCTCTGATCCTGCAAATATTCTTCTTGTTGCAAAGCATGGTGATCTTCGATTCCATAGCCTAATCAAGTACCAGAGACCATCATAAGATATAGCGACTGTGATTTAAATACACCATCTAATTTTATAGGTGAAGATTGTCTTATTAGTTATCAGGTTAATTTGACTAAGATCCAATTGCAAGTACCCTGAACATGACAAAAATATATCCTATTTATACCGTACGTGACTATGACACTATATAAAGTAATGCATAGTGTATTCAACAAAAGCACCATCTTCTTGCGATACGTCATAAACTTTAAAGATTGCGCGCACTATATTTAAGATATAAAGAAAGATGTAAGAAATGCTTCAGATAATTTTCTTTAGCTACCAAATCCATATTCCTGGTAAAGTATATGTATTGACCACATTCAGCAGGCTGACACTGACAACGTTTTTTGATGTTTTGTTAATGTCGTTGTGGGAGGATTACTCGTTTAAATTATAACCTGTTCTTGTCCAGCTTCTTAATTAATTTGTTTGTTTATAAATGGACGGGTACAAGTACTTGTCTCACACAAGGGTACGTACAAAGTTATAAACTGTCGGTGCAATCAATTAGCTTATTGTTCCTATGTGGAGATTTGTGTTATTATTTTTGTTAATCGCAATCCATATTTATGTACTTGAATGAGGTATCCCAGAGATTATTAAAACTACCATTACATGTTAACATTATGCGCTAATTAACAACGTTGACAAAGGTTCAAATTGATTATGTTGTATTAGTCAAGCAAATTTGAAGCTTATGTATGAATTTATTCGTAGATAATGACAATTAGCCACGCCTCACGCATTGTCAATAGCGAGAATTTTGTTTTTGCTCGATTGTCCGTAATTTGCAGTATGATTTTTGTCGGTAATTTCCAACGTTCACTTTTGTTAGTAATTTTCTATTGCTAATTACTAATTTTTTTAGTAAATTTGTGTTAAATAATTTTACGGAATTTTATTTAAAAAATTAATTTTTAATGCAACAAAAAATTAAATAACATTATTTCTAAAAACAAATGAACCTCAAGCAAAATCCATATCTTTTACTTTAAAGAAAAAGATTTGAGATGCTAAGATAAGATTACAAGAGCAAAATTTGGAATAGCCGGGTCCTCAACGGATCAGGGCATTCTTTTGGCTCATGACTCAGGGAAAACTTCTTATGAACCAACAAAGGGTGACGCGGTACATTGCGTCCGATAGCACCTGTCATTCGTGTAGTCAGGAGGAGTCAACCTTACATGCCATGCGGGACTGTCCACGCGTGAAAGAATTTTGGCAGAAATTTCTCCCCACGGTGATTGACTTCGATTTTTTCCAGCAACCTACGGAGACCTGAGTGCACAAGAATCTTCTCAAGCCCTCCCCCGGGCTGCACTGGGACTGACCCATGATCTTTGGAGTCGCCTGTCGGATGTTGTGGTAGTGGCGAAAAAGAGAATTTTTGAGGAGAGGTTTGTGTGGCCTGTCGACGGTACGAAACCGGTGTTGGATTACGTTGCATGGATTGAACGAGCGCGCGAAGTGGAACGATCAGTCGTTCCGCATTGGGGTCTCCCACTGAGTCAAAGCGTTGGACGGGGTTTACCTCTCGCGTCTTGGGTCAAACTTAACACGGACGACTCTTTTAATCTAGGGTCGGACTTAGCTACTGCTGGAGGTCTTATTCGTGATAGTCGAGGACAGTGGTGCAGCGGTTTTATTCAACACATTGATCCCAGTTCTTCCATTACAGCCGAACTATGGGAGGTCCATTCGAGCCTCTCATTCACCTGGGCTCTTGGTTACTGTCGGCTCATCTTAGAAACAGATGCTCTCGGCGTCATTAATTTGGTTTCATCTCCCATCCCTGACATTGATAGTAATCACTTTCTGTTGGCAGGTATACAAGGCTTGCTCCAGCAGGATTGGGAGGTGCGCATCTAACACATACATCGAGAAGGAAATCAGTACGCGAATCAACTAGCAGCTATTGCAGGAAAGACTTGTCCAGGACTCCATAAACTTCGAGAGCCCCCGTCCAAGTTCTCATTAGACGGGATCGGCAGGGATTTGAGTACCGCCGAGTCTTGCGCAGTTTTGATTAATAGCTTTTAGTTCCTTTGTATTAAAAAAAAAAAAAGATTACAAGAGCAAAGCTTAAATTAGTAAATCGATTGCGTACTAGATATTTCTTAAACAATTAGGATAGATGATTATCTCAAATAATTAAATATGAGACCAATCAATCAGCAATATTGGAAGTTTATATTGGCTTTTCCATCTTTTCAATGTTTGCATGAATTAATTTTGTGGGATGTGGATTAATATGCAAGAATATTGTTTTCGTTCCTCCCCATACTTAGGATTTTTGCTGTGATTCTGGAGATATTTTACACACTCCTGCCAATAGAAAATGGGGCTCCAATTAGGTGTCGTACTTTGGATTGGAGTAGTGTGACCTCACTTTTTCAAGAACTCTCACCAGAAGCGGCATGCTTATTTTCATTTTTAATCATCCTTCCTGTTGTCCCACAAGTCATGACTTAGGCACTGACATGGGAATCCAATACGGACAGTTCCATTCTGTCCAGTCCTTGCTTTCGAGTCAAATGAATCGGGCCGGAAAAACCTAATGGGGTGAAACTATCCACCTTGTGGTGTCATGTTAAGAAGCAAAATTTTATTTAGTCGTTTAAACCTTTAGGAAAGCTCATTTCCTTAGACCAATTATAATAGCATTCAAACAAGCTTAATTTCTACACATCAAATCCGAAGAGTGGGGACGATAGTTAAATGTTTGCGTTTTGCAATAAAGGTATATAATTAGAAACGCAAATTTGAACAAGACAACGCGAAGGCGGAGTTGTATAAAATTTCAAACCTTGGGGTATCCCTATCACGCATCTTAATCAAGGTCTTTGATGGGTTACGATAGGGTCGCTATTCAGCAAGAAAAGGGGTTTACGCACGCAAATGCGTATAAACTCCTCTCTCCCCCGATGCTTGTCTTGTTCCCAGCTTTACAAGATTATATGCCACATCGACGTAATTTACACGTCAAATTCCACCTTTAATCTCAAAATCTATGGCTTTATGGGGCGATCGTCTGATACTTGTACTCATTTGACAGGATAGGCGCGCAGTGCTAGTAACCCTCAGCTTGAACCGAGGAGAACACTTTCTTCGGTTTTGTTCTTGTGGGTTGAAATTTCATAATTGTACACATTCTGGCAAAACAATGTCAACAAAGCCGTAGAGCCATCATATTAACTTTTGACCCGGATGGTTTGATGATAGAAAATTTTGATAAAGATTGCTTTCAAAAATATCAACGGATGCAAGTATATTAATCAGCAAACTATATAGGTTTCTTTTCAAATGGTTAATTGATGTTTGTTTACTTATAACACACTTTCGTCATCAAATTTCTCCTTAGTAAAGATGCCAACTTACTCACTCAGCTTCTATCGTGGTTGTCCTACCAACTTGGGATATGGTCATGAATGAATGACGACCTGTCCAGGATAATGCCTACACCATGTGAATGGTTTTAAGACGCCGAGTCTTGCACGCTTCCAGCACAAGCCAGTGTTTACAATATTTATTGGGATAATGATGTGCGTATTTATTGGCTTGCTTGGTTTACTATTTCCCTCTGTTTCTGGCCTTTCATTTGAAATTAAATGTATCTGTTCCTATTCATTCGAATATCTTTACTTTATGATGGCATAGCGTTAATGAGGGGCCTTAAACTACTCTCTGGTGGTCTAATTTGGTGGCATCTTCGGCTGTGAGCCGGGCAAGTGTAGAATGTGGACGTGAAAGCAAAACTGACAATTAGACGGCAGGACGTGTTGGTTGGGAGTGGACTTTTTCAAGATAGAATGTCTCAACCCTACTTACGAAAATCTATGCACAAAACTTTGAAAACAAGGAAACATATGGGCATAAAGTTCTCTAATGCACAGTCAGTAATGATGGGCCTTCATTAATAGTCAATCATGTGAAATAAACATATTGATTATGAAGAACTGTTTTTTCTTTATGTAAATGATATAAATTTCTGATATGTTTTTACTCATTCTAAAAATTATTTCAATATTGAAAGTTATTTTAAAATAATTTTTAATATTAATAATAAAAGAGATTTAGTTTGTTTTTAATATTTTAACAAAATTCCTTATTAAATTTTGGTTAGAATAATAATTTATGTTAAAATAAAATTGATATGAACTCCATAAAAATACTTATTTTAAAATATTTTTAATATCAAAATGTTATTTTAAAGATAAATCAGTAACAAAAAGAACGCATGTTTCTTCCATTAGACATTAGTTGTTACGTATTTGTTTGTATGCATTTTTTTTTCTCATTTAAAGACGTAATACACCTAAGTTTCAATCCGGAGATTAATGAATCAAATTAACTTATGAGACGTTCAAAAAGAATTTCCATTTAAGAAAGTGATAGAATACTAAATTGGCCCTATATTGGACCATTGGTGTTAGTGGGACACATTTTATGTATTAGAATCTACATGTAGGCTTTAATTGCGATCGAAGAGGTAAGCATCTTATGGTCCTTTGCTTTGCATGAACTTGAAGATTAAAAAGGACATCCACCAATTAATACCATTTAATTTCATCCCGCGACTATTATCTAATCTTATTATTATTTTTATTAAAATATGGATAAACTCTGGGCCAACGGAATATTCTTAAACAATACGCATGCCCAACCCGGTTGGCATACATTGAACTACCTAATTCCACTTCCAAGCTAACAGGAACTTACTGTACTGCTCCCCGTCTTGATAGTACATGGCTTGACACGTTTACAACATTTGTAACACAATGACAGTACCAAAATCATTGCTATTCCCAAAAAGTGCGTTCTTGTTGTACTGCAAATTTACAGTTAAACAATGAGTGATTAACTCAGGTAAATGGAAATACGGAACTTACAGACCTTAATAATAAAATTTAAGAGAAGAAATAGAAATGAAGGCGTTAACTGAAAGAAGAAGAAAGTAGGAAGGTAAGGGCAAGCGTGAATCTAAAATAAGGAAAAAGTCAGAACCATGGGAAAGCTAAGATACTTTCAGGACCATTGAATTCATATCTGACCTTGACGGAGAATAGACATCTGCGCAGAATGATAATTATGATGGGTACGGACAAAAGTAAAATCCCAATTGCAATGGGATTTGGATTCATTTTTTTCACGCATTTCTTCTGATCCAACTCCAATCGCCAGATATGGAATAACAAGTTACAATATAACATAGTACTATTCACCCTTGCTTGTGGGGCTAGTTGTACTACTAGTTTAGTACACCACTGCCATAGCCATTACCCATTTCTGGTGGGAAGCTACTATCAG
>JANIPM010000004.1:59528571-59548033 GCA_027478405.1 Erythroxylum cassinoides
TAATTCAAACTTAAAAATTTTACATATCTAAAAATAATAATTAGAAAATTGATTAGTTGTCTTTTTTATAATCATATAAAGACTTTCATTTCCTCTTTATTGTGTCTTGTCTCTTATGTGGGATCTCACCTTAGCTTAGAAAATTGATTAGTTGTCTTTTCTTACACATTAGCTTAGATGTCCTTAATTATTATGAGTCATAATGTCCTTAATTATCATGAGTCATGACTCATTCCTAACCAAATACCAAACCAAACAACATGATGAACTAAACCCTTAACCAACACAAATGACATTTAGTTCAAAATTTAGATATACAAACACAACCAATTCAATTCAATATTCAGAATTTTATTTCATAAACAAACACAACCCAATTCATTTCAAACACAACATTTTCCAACAACATCGGATTATCGGACACTCCAATTCATTTCATACACAAGTTATAACCTAATTCATTTCATAGTTCATACACTACCCAATTCATTTCATTTCACATTCCCTGCATCATCAGATCATCCAACAACAACACAAAAACTGTCAACACTCCTGTCCAACCAACTCCAACACTATGCATCATCGGATCATCCAACCAAAACCATAAACCAAAACACAATCAATAATTAAATTAAGTGAGACATTTTTTAAATCAGAAAACTCAAAAAACCAACTCGGGTCTTCGGCGGGTCGTCGAGTTTTGTCACGGGTCAATGTGTGGATCCGTCTCCGGTGGCTTCAAATGGGTCTTCGGTGTTGCGGTGCGGTGGCTTCACGCGGAGAAAGTGGTGGCCCGTGGCATCTTCGAGTCCCCTTGGAGGAGGAAGCATCTTCGATGTCTTCGATGCCAAGGGAGGATGAGGCGATGAGCGAAAGAGAATGAGCGCCAGAGCAGAACAGGTGAAGCGATGATGAGAAGAGGAGAGAGGCGGCGCGACGATGAGAAGATGAGAGAAGAAGAGGTTGAAGAAAAATGACAGAAGGCAGAAGGCAGAAGCTCTCAGAGGGGTTGGGAAATTTAGGGTTTTTTTTTAATTTGTAGATTAGTCCCTGCACTTTCACAAGTTCACGGTACCGGCCGGTATCTTCCGATACTGTCGGTACTAGCCGGTACCGACCGAAAACTACCGGTATTTACTGCCAGTGCCAAGGTGGCCCGTTCTGTTTCGGTTCGGAATGGTGTTCATAAAGTTTCCATTAATAGATGTTACCTCCATCCGTACGTATGTCTTGATTGAGTCTTGTTCTTGGTCTCCTCCTGCTAATTTGGTACAGTACAAATATACCGGATTCGAAGTTAGTTTAAATTTGAATGATTCAAGATAACTATTATTTTATTTAAATTATAAAAAGTAATATTATTTTAAACTTTAAAATTGTTGAGCTTTAAATCAAATTTAAACTTATTAAAATTAAAAAAACTAAGCCCAATCTGTAGCTTGATCAAACTGAATTGTGTCATTCAATTCCCTCGATGAAGAAAGCTGCCCAAAGTGTAAGTTAATAGATATACAAAGGAATTATTTCTCCTAAAGTGTAATGTCATAGAAAGCACAATACAACATAAACATCCAATACCTTTTCAAATGTAACGACTACCAATTAAGATAAGATCCAAAATCAAAAGAAAAAGCAACGTAAGAGAAACCTGGTCGGAAAATTTACAGTGATCGGATTGTAGATGGATATCACTTATTTCCAAGACAAAGTAATGTTATGACTGTGCAGTAAAAGAAGAAAGTGATGCATCATACAACAAGATGCTAGAATTTTATTTTTATTGAATATTTATTACTTATCAATATTAAATTTTAATCTGTTATATTGAGCGAAAAATTCTATTTTTGATGATTTTTCAACAAAAAATTCACTGAAATATAGTGAAAAGTCACTTTAAATAACTACCAAAAATAGTCTATACAATTTAGGAAAGATCGAATAAAGTATGTAATTTGATCATCAAATCGTAACCTTGCATTTGGTGTAATAACTAACAAACATAATAAAAGAATTTCTTAACAATACTTTTCAAAGGTTCAATGTTTTTTCAATGTTGAAATTGAAAGAATTGTATTATTTAAGATACACTTAAGTTGTTGGAGTAAGAAAATACATCATAATGATGATTCATTTATAATGTAAAATCAAAGTCCTAAACATTGTCATTCCTGAAAGTTACATTGTTTGTCAAGTTTTGAATACATTGTTGTTAGAGTTTGGTACCTTTATTGCCACATATAACTTACAAGGTGAGATTTGGGGCATTAATCTTTTAATTACCTATTGTGTAGCTATCTTGAGATATCAAGGAGTTTATGAGATATAGGAGAGAAAAATTTTAATCTCATGAAGGTCTTCTCTAATGTAATTTAGTATGCAATAAGAGAAAGCACTTTTCTTTACTACTTTTTAACATAATGTTCAGAGAATTTGAGACTGACAAAATAAAACTTGGTATATTCTAGATTACGTAGGTACCATTGTTGTTTGTTGCACTTTTTTTATCATTAGGTTAGTAAAGTTATTAATTATGTGTGATTATATTAGATATATGTGATATATATCAAAAGTTTCTAATATTTGGTATTGAAATTCTTACAAGATTGAATATTAGACGTTGATTATTTTTAATTAAATTTTTTATAAAGATCAGTCAATACAATATTATTTTTATTCTCTTAGAATTTATTAGTTTCCTTTATTATAAATATATAAATTAATATTTTCCAAACAAGGATATTTATAATTATATTCCTATTGAACATTTATTAATTACCAATTTTCAAGTTAAGACTACAAAAATTAAAATTTGATCCGATATAAAAATAATAAAATGACTTAATAAATAATCTAATTGAGTGAAGTAAAATCCAATAAAGAAAATAAAATCTTATTGATATGGGCCATATATTTATTGGCCTTATAATGGAGACATTCAATAAAGTTAATATAAATAACTAATGGATTTTGCTAGGTACTAACATACAAAACACACTTTGCCAAAATAACACATATGATTTCATTATTGAAAGCAACTTTTAAATATGTGAAAATATCCATAAAATTAGCTAACCCATTGCCACAACTAAGAGCATTAATAACAGAAAATTACCCACTAAGAGCACTAACCTATAACTCCTAAACTTGAGCTATACTTCAACACTACCAAGTAAAAATAGAAAAAATAGGAACCCATTTATAAACATGTTTTTGACTTAACTTGCAATCATTATTTAAAACTTCCTCTTGATTTAAAGTTGTATACTATAAGTAATGATCTTAAATAAACAAACTTCTCTTTCAAAAGTGGTTTTATGAGAATATCAACCATTTGCTCTTCAGTGCTACACTACCTCATTGCAATTTCATCTTTTGCAACTAAATCACGAATAAAGTGAAAACGAATGTCAATATGCTTTATTCTTTTATAGAATGCTAGATTGATCATCATTCCGAGTACTGTGCGGTTGTCACAAAAAATTTTAGCTACAACTTCTTAATTTTGATGAAGATCCATAAGTATCCTTCTTAGCCAAATAGCTTGACAAGTTGCAAAAGTTACAGCTATATATTTTGCTTCTAAAGTGGATAACGCTATTGTAGCTTACTTCTTTGAACTCTATGTAATTGCTATTGATTAGAGAGTGAATAAACTTACTAAAATGCCTTTTCGCCCAATCGCTATCAATTAATCCATATAAGCTAAATTTTGAAACAACTTCATGTAGAAATCCATAATCAATTGTTCCAGCAATATAACAAAAAATCTGTTTGATTGCTCCAAAGTGGTGCTTTATAGGACTTTGCATGTACTTGAAAATAACACTAACAAAAAAACAATATTGGGTCTAGTGTGAGTTAAATAAATTAATCCACCGACTAAACTCTTGAAATTCCTTGCATTTGTTTTTTTAGTTCCATCTTCAAGTTGTAACTTTCCATTTACTTGTATGGGTGTATCAGTTGGCTTACACTCAAGCATATTAAACCTCTTCAGAATGTCTCTTATATAATTCATTTAAGAGATAAAAACTCCACCAACTCCTTGTTTCACCTGAAGTCTAAGAAAATAACTCAATAATTCGAAGTTTGACATTTCAAATTTCTTCATTATACAACACTTGAATTCAATCAAAAGAGAGTTAGAAGAATTTATACGTATGATATCATCAACATAAAGGAAAACGATGGTAAAATCATATATACCTTGTTTCTTAATGTAAAGTATAAGTTCATTTTCACTTCTTATAAAGCCACTTTCTATAAAGTAACTATCAATCTTATTGTAATCTCGTAAAACTTGTTTCAAACCATAAAGAGTCTTTTCAACTTATACACTTTGGCCTCTTTTCCTTCAATTTCAAAACCTTTTGGCTGAACAACATAAATTCATCATAAATTTCACCATTTAGGAAAGTAGATGTAACATCAAATTGATAAACATACCAAATGAAATTGTACAGTTAATACTAAGACAATTCTTATAATTTCAAAATGAGCTATTGGAGAGAAAGTGTCGTAGAACTCCAAGGCTAAAGAACACAAAACCCCTTAAACACATACTTTGGATAGAACATGAACAAAATGAATCCTCAACCCTAATGAACCCCCAAGCAATTATATGAAAGGAAACACATATAATAAGGTTGATTTGAAAACAATAATAGAAATTTGTCACAAGTGTTTACCTTGATAAGAATTATATTCTTAATGCAATAGAAGAAGACAAGAAATCCTCCTTTATAGAATTCGTTGTTTATCCAATCTTCCTAAACAATGTTTATTATGATGTATTTTTACCCATTGAAAATAAAGAAATCCTAACTCTTAACTATGTAAAAAGGCCTTTAAACATGGGTCTTTCACCAAAATAATTAAAGCTCAAACTGATATTTCTAAAATATAGTTCATTAAACCTAAAAGATTTAAACAAGCCTAAGACATAAGTAGTGGACTGTCGAAAGTTATGCTTTTAACATAAAACAATTAATTAGGCAAGAATGAAAGTCTTTTTGCACATTCCGCCCAACTTGATTAGTCATGATGCCGTTGGCCCTCATTGTCTCTTGGGATTCCATGTCATCTACAATTCGGCCTATGTAGGATTGAAGCGCTTCTTTGAACTTCTTAACTCTTGATCTTGTTATTAGTTCCTCTGATATTATTAGCTCATCTTTAGCTCCATTTCGCTTACAATGTCCCACGGTAGTGCTTACATCATCTCTTCCTTCTTCAAAAGAAATCGTCCTCAAATCTAAAACAAAGTTAAAAGGAGATAAGTCAGAAATATTAAAAGTATCATTAACATTATATGCACCTGGCAAGTCTATCTTGTATGCATTGTCTTTGATGCGTTCTAACACTTGGAATGGTCCATCACCCCTTGCATCAAGTTTTGATTTCCTTTTCTTATCTTCATTTTTGCTCCATTTTGGATTCCATTTGTCGCTGGAATTTAAGAAAGGCTTGGCTGCCATTCTTTGTCTTTGTTTTCTCTCCACCTTCATGGCAATATTCAGTAAGTCCTCCATCTCTACATAATGTTGCAACTCAACCACATCAACAGTTTCCCTATTCAATCCATCTATGAACCGAGCCATTGTTATCTCTTCCTTGTCTTCTATGTTAGCTTTAAACAATAGTATTTTCATCTCCTCATGATAATTTTTGACTGATCTAGTTCCTTATGTGAGTCTATGTAATTACTGGCATAACTCTCTATAGTAATAAGGTGGCATAAATCTCTTCTTCATCACTCTTTTCCTCTCTTCCTATGTGAATATAGGTGGTTCCCTATTCCTTTCCCTATTCTTTACCAATTCATCCCACCAAACTAATGCATAATAAGAGAACTCCACTGCTGCCAATCTCACTTTCTTATCTTCGAAATAATTGTGACAAGTAAAAATCATGTCCACCTTTCTTTCCCATTCCAAGTACACTTCAACATCATTCCTACATTTAAAGAATGAAATTTTTATCTTGATGGCATTATTGTTACTATCTTTTCTCTCCGTTCGTTCTTCCCTCCTTACTCTACCCCTCACGAATTGCACTTCATTTTCATACTCGTCATACATACATTCTTTCTAATTCTTCCTCCTACTGCCTATGACTACCACTTGGTCAACTACAGTTTTGGATTCTACTGGTTTCATTAATTCTCTCATCCATCTCATCCATCCTAGTATATTACTTCTTGAACTCATTCATGAATGCCTTAGACATCACTTTCAAGTCAGGCACATTGTCATCCTCCTCATGTAATGTTTCCTTTCCATCCCTTTTATTGGCCATTCTTATAACAAAAAGCCACAAGAAAAATGATTAGCAATAAAAAGATAACCCTAAAAGTCACTCCCTTATGTGATTCACTCAAGAGATGGCACTCCACTCATTTTTCATTCAAAAATTGGCTTTTACTGTCTTTTAAGCTTACACACTCAAGCCTTTTTCAACTCAAACTTTTTGTCCTCAATTGCACTTCAAAATTCAATTGCTAGTCAAGATAATGCACAAACAACAAATTAAGATTTAAAAATGCAATGAAAATTCCTAAGAAAGAAGATGAGCGCAAAATTAGAAACAAGTAATACCGAAATGAATGAAGACAAATGGGCACACAAGAGGAAAGGATGTATGATGCCAAAAAAAAGTATAGAATTTAAATTAGCAAGAATCAATTTGTTAATTATGGTGTAAATGGAAACAAAAAAAGAAAAAATAATAATAAGAGATTAAAAAAATAAAGAATTAGAATGAAATAGAATGACGAAACTAATGAATAAATATGGAAATTGAAACTGTCCTAGTGAAAAAATCAACTTGGATGCAAAGATGTAAAGACTCTAAACAAAATAGGAAGCCAACAAAAGGAAGTCATATAATCATATCAACTCCAAAAATAGAATTTGTCCTTTTATTTTTTATTTTTTTGCAATTGATTTTTTCAAAAAATCAACATTTGCGCCGTCTCTTTAATGTTAGGAATTTCTTTTTTTGTTTTTTTTTCCCTTTTTGACTTTTTTAACCTCTTTTTTGTGTAGCAGTTGTTTTCTTCTTTTCTAGCTACTGTTTTTTTAATTAGAAAATTACAATTACAAGATGAACCCTAATTTTGAATTTTAATGAAAAATAACAGCACATAAACACAAGATGAATAAGAATTTACCTCAATCCAAGCTCTGATACTAAATGATGTGGAACCTCAAGGCTAAAGAACCCGAAACCTTTTAAACACACACTTTGGATAGAACATAAACAAGATGAAATTCCCAACCCTAATGAGCCCCAAATCAATTATATGAAAGCAAACGCATATAATAAGGTTGGTTTGAAAACAAGAATAGAAATTCTACAAGTGTTTGTCTTGATAAGAATTATATTCTTGATGCAATAGAAGAAGACAAAAAATCATCCTTTATAGAATTCATTATTCATCCAATCTCCCTAAACAATGGTCATTATAATGTATTTATACTGCTTGAAAGAAAGAAACTTTAACTACGTAAAAGTCTTTTAAACATGGGCCTTTTACCAAAATAATTAAAGCGCAAACTAATATTTCTAAAATATAGTTCATTAAACCTAAAAGATTTTACAAGCCCAAGACATAAGTAGTGGCAGCCAAAAGTTATGCTTCTAATGTAAAATAATTAATTAGGAAAGAATGAAAGTCTTTTTACACATTCTACCTAACTTGATTAATTATGATGCCATTGACACTCATTGTTTCTTAAGATTTCATGTCATATATAATTCAGCCCATGTAGAATTGAAGTGTTTCTTTGAACTTCTTAACTATTTATCTTGTTATTGGTCCCTCAAACAATACTAGCTCATCTTTGGCTCCATTTTGCTTACAAAGTCCAACAGCTGTGCTCATATCAGAAAGTTTCTTCGAATTTAATACTTTATTGCTGCATATACCCTTTTATCATAAGTTATACTTTATGTTTTTGTAAACTTCTATCTACATTATAATTTTTATTGAGCACCCATTTTAGACCAATTGCATTTTTTCTTTCAAGTACATCCACCAACTCCCAAGTTTTTTTCCCCTATTGTCATCAACTCTTCTTTCATTGCATCTTTCCACACTTTTTCTTTGATAACATCTCAAAAGTTATAGGGTTAAATTATAAAAACAAAGAAAAAAGAGTACTCAAAATTTCAATTCCATTTATCTCATAATCTTTCATCCAAATAAGCCTAACATGACGAAGAGCTTCTTCTTTATTAATTTCAACAGTAGTTTTGGAGTTTTGACAATTGATTTTTCAAGTGATGAAGCTAAAGATGTCGAAGTTGAGGATCTCGGTGAAGCTGAGGACAAATTTGATTGATTGGTGTCACTGTTTGGACCATTTTCCCCACAAATAGAACCTGAATTTCAGCCTTTTGCCATCATTTTCCAATTCCAATTTGCTTGCTTTTCAAATATTACATTTTTACTAACAACCACCTTATCACTAAGAGGGTTATATAATTGATATACTTCTGACTGAGGGCAATAACAAACAAAAATGTACATTTTAGATTTTCATCAAGTTTGTGACAAACTTAAGATTTTACTAAAGCATAAGCGGTACACCAAAAAATTCCTTACTGAAAGTTTTTGACCTTTCCAAGCATTGTACGGTGATTAATTCAAGATCACTTTTGTTGGAGATAAATTCAGTAAGTATAATGAAGTTGTTATAACTTAGCTCAAATTTGATTCGGAAGCCTTTTTACTTGTAATAAGCTTCTCGCCATTTCTATTGTAGGTTGATTTTTTCATTCAACAACTCTATTTTGCTTGTGAATGTAGGGTGGGATTAGCTGCATGTGATACCATTTTCTTAAAAAAAATAGTGAATTCATTATAAAAAAATTCACCACCTCTATTAGTGCAAAGAGTTTACACATTTAACCCACTTTCCTTCTCAACCAATACCTTGAATTTTTGAAAATGCTTAAAAATTTTAATTTATTCACCAAAAAACAAACCCATCTCATTTGATTAAAGTCATCCATAAAAAGTAGAAAATAACACTCCCATTAAATGATTATATGTTCATAGGTCCACATAAATTAGCATGTATTAATTCAAGGCGTTTAGAAGCCCTACAAACATTCATGTATGAAATGACTTCCTTGTTTTTTTGCCATATATGCACCCTTCAAATAAAACAGTCAAATCAATTTTTGGTAACACTTGAATTATACCTTTTTAACTTAAAAACTTTAGCCCTTTGACATTAAGATGTCTATACCTTAAATGTCAAAACACTAAGTCCTTGTTCACATTGATAATCAGAGAAAAGTTTTATATCTTAGACACTTTTAATAGAACATATGATTTATTGTCATTTCAACTCTAGCAACAACATTTCCTCTTTTTTTTGCTTCTAATTACACAAGCTCCATCATTAAAAAATAATAGAAACCCACCAATCATTAATTGTCCAACATTTAATAAATTATGTGCTAAATTAGGAACAAGTTATAAATTATCAAGAAACTTAATTTTACCAATGTTAGTGTTGATTGCCACGGTGCCTTTGCCCTTAACTTCAATACTTATGTTATCACCAAGCTTGACCTTCAACTTTTGAGTCTCGTCTAGTTCCTTGAAAATGGAATTTGTTCCTGTCTTATAGTTAGAGTGACCACTATTAGTGAACCACACTTCATTTGAAACATCATTAGTATTACAATAAACTATAAAAAGTTTACTTTCCTCAACATTTTCAGTTGTTGTAGAACTCATCTATTTATCCTTATACTAACAACTAGCTTTTATATACCCAAAATTTTGCAATGATGAGATTGAATACCATTTTTTTTGCCTCTGTTTTCACTACAGGACTGCCTTGCTTGTCTACCTCGAAAGCCTCCTCTTCTATGACCTCTTCTGACTAATTTTTCATACTCATCAATTTTATTTAATGACTCCCCCTTCACTTGAAATGCCTTTTCATCATTCTTTTTAAGCAGTATGCTTATTCTTGCCTCATGAGCTTACAAATAACCCATTAGTTTATCAAACGAAAAAGTATTCAAGTCTTTAGACTCTTCAATAGCTGCTACTACATGATCAAATTTACGAGTTAAACTCCTTAACACTTTTGCAAAAATGGTTTGATTAGTAATATTTTCACCAAATGAACACATTTTGCTAATAATTTTAACTACTATAGAAAGGAAATCTTGCACTAATTCCCCTCCATTTATACTCAATGTTTCAATTTCTCAATGAAGAGATTGAAATTTTACAGTAATTTCCTTTGAATCACTTTGAAATTCCCTCTCTAAAAATTTCTATGCTTTTTTTTGGAAATAATGGTTGCTACAATTATAACAAAAATGTTGTTATAAACAACTTGCTAGATTATCACCAATGCTTTCGAATCCTTCTTTCAGTTCTCTCTCAGTTCATTTTCTTCATCTATATCTTCATATTCCCTGTCTACAAAATCCAAAAGACCTTAAGACTTGAGCAAGGTCTTCATTTGAATGCTTAAGAACTAATAATTTCTTCCTTGAAAAGATGGAATTAATGGTGTGAAGTTCGAGCTTATGCTTGCTATGGCTAGAGCTATTTTTTCCTTTTTTTTATTCGTGGGTTTGTTGGAGCAGGAAGATAAAGAAAGGTTGAGGCTTTGAATAGGTGCATTCTCTCTTTCCTACTTTTCACTCTACACTCTCACTCCCTTTTCACTCAGGAAATCCCGCATCTAGAAGCCCATTTACTTCAGAATTTAGACAAAAATAGAGTTGTGATGCTGGGATCTTGGGTAGAGATGAGTGATATTTTAGTTGGTAAATTAACGCCTCAAATGGCGAAAGAATCATCGTATGACCCGAAGGATAGATTGTTATGAGCCATACTTGGCATTCAGGCATCTACTTCAAAGGAAACTTGGCTAAAACTACCTATAGGTAGTCGGGTCGAGTTATTGATGTGAGATGGGTCTAAAAAAATGGTGGTTCCAGTTATAATCCAGAAATGATTCGTGTATATATTTTACAGAAACGGGACATCAAAGTAGGTGATGACGTGTAGCACCCCACTCTCGCGAGACCCGAACCCGACATCGACGGTGATATCCGAGTCCGTGACCCGCGAGGGTGGTATGCTAGAGCAGTCAAAACAATCTGAAGTATACAGGAGAAGGGGGAGCAATGAAGTACATATAAAAAATGATCCATCTTCATAGTAGACTAAAGATGCTAAACATTCCTCTTCCTAATGTCTTCATAGTTCACCAAACTCTAAATACAGTCCCTTTAAAGTTTAGTAATCTAGTGATGACATATTATTTGCTGGATGAGGAATGAGACTTCAATGCTTTGATTTCCCATTGTGTTGCTGAGGAGGAGAAAATCAAGCTTGCTACTCCGACAGTCCTCAAAGCAACTAAAATGAAGGGAAAGATGAAGCCTGCTAAGTTCAAAGGTAGAAAGCCAAAATCTTCTCCACATGCTAATAATGATCAATCCAGTATTGGAAAAGGTCCTACAGACATAAAGAAGCCAGCAGTATAAGGCATGAAAAAAGACTAAGACCATCAATAACTCCTTGGCTAGTCAATTTATGAATCTAATTTGCGATAGTCGAATTAAGTACTTGTGGCTATAAAGTGGAGCATATGATCATGATGCTTCCACAATGCCATATCCAGGATAGAGCCAAATAAAGGGAGGGAGAACCTGATGGTTGACAGCAATGAAGAAACGAATATAATATCTATAGGGATGTACGTACTGAACCTTGCTGCAAGGTTCATTTTAGTTTTACACCACACATTTTATATATGATGTTTGTATCAATTTTAGACAAAGAAGGTTAAAGTTTTGTATTTAATGTTTATGTTGTACAGTTGGTGTTTAATACAAAACGTATTGATATAACTTTCTTGTCATATGGTTTGTATAGAATGTGTCTTATCCTAAAGTATATATATGCTTCTTCGAATCTTGCCGAGCAAGTCAAGAAAAGAAGAACCCTGATGAATGACAAGTCATACATGGTGTGACATAAAAGTTTAAGTCACATTTCAAGAGCTAGGGCTGAGAGGTTGATTAAGGAAAGCATTCTGTCAATTATAGATTATGATGATCTGTAAACATGTGTTGACTATTACAGGGGTAAGTTGACTAAAAAAAGGATAAAGAGGTCAACTTGTGCTTCTGACTTGTTATGTCTGATACGTACGAATATTAGAAGACCTTATACAATTGCATTGTGCAATTCCAAATGTATTCTGACACTTGTTGATGATTATTTTCATTACAGTTATGTGTTCTTGCTTAAAGATTGAAGGTTAAGAACTAATTGGGAAAATTCATCAAGATAGTTAGATCTGACCATGGAGGAGAGTATCATAGCAAATATGATATTTTAGGACATGAAAAGGTCCGTTTGTCAGGTATTTGGAATCCGCTAAAATAGTGACTAAGTTTACTATATCGGTTAGTCCTAAGTAAAATGGTGTGTTGCAGAAAGGCATAACAACACCTTAAAGGATATGAAAGTCAATGTAGAATATGACTAATCTACCTGATTATCTAGAAGTGTGGAAATCCAGCTTTGCACACATTCATGTATGGGACTGCCCTCTTGAAGTAGTATAATCCTTATAAAGACAAATTGTACGTTTATTAAGCTCATTGCTATTTAGTTGAATATCTCGACTACTTTAAAGGCTACAGGTTTTACTGTAGAGAAGCAGGGACCAGAACAATAGAATCACAAACAGCTAATTTCTAGAATATAATGTATATGTTGATGGTGGGTTCTTTGATCCTTCAGATGATAACAGGGTGAATACTATAGTTATTATGTACCTGTTACTCATACAGTTAGAATCGGTGGATCTAGGTCTTAGAACCGTGTTTGTATAAGAATAGGAACCCATACCTATACACATAGAGGTTCTTGGGGTACAAGATCTAATGTAGTTGCGCAAATATACTAGAGTGAGAGGACCTGTTATCCCATCTGGTAACATAGTATATGTTAGACATGTTGCAAATTCGATTACTTATATAGAAGTTGTTTCTAGGCCCAATGAGAATTTGTGGTGGGATGTAATGAATGATGAGATGTAATCCATGAAATAAAGTAAGATCTGGGAGCTAGTTAATTTACAGCAGAATTGCAAACCCGTCAGTTGTAAATGAAGTTTTGAGACTTAAAGGATTTCGGGATAAAGTTTAGCGGTTTATGGGCTCGCTCAATTGCTTGATGGTTCACTCAGGGAGAAAGGTTGATTTTAATGTTCCCTTTTCTCCCATGTCCTCGTAGGATACACTTTGAATTATTATGGCAATTGTAACTCATGATGATATAGAGTTACATCAGATGACTGTCAAAACCACTTTCCTGAATAAAGATCCTTATAAAGAGGTCTATATGTGGTACAACCTGAAGGATTTCAAGATTTAGATGGAACTGATACGGTTTGTACGTTAAGCAGATCAATATATGGTTTACATCAAAACTCCTGAAAATGGTACCTTATATTTGATAAGGTTTGACCTCTTTCGGCTTTATGGAAAATAAAGTTAAAAAGATGCGTGTATCACGAGGTCAAGGGGAGAAAAATTATCTTCCTATTATTGTATGTGGATGATATATTGTTCACATTAAATAACTTGACTATGTTACATGAGGTTAAGCAACATCTAGTCAAGTATTTCAACATGAAGGACCTTGGTAAAGCATCTTTTGTCATAGGTATTCAGATTTACCGAGACAAATCTCAACACTCGTAAGGCCTCTCGCAAAATGCATGCATTAAGCAAGTCCTACAAAGATTTAATATGGCAAACTGTAAACTTGTTGTAGCACCAATCTCTCATAGAGAGATATTATATATAGCACAGTGTCCAAAGAATAATATGAAGAAAGAGGTTATGAGGAATGTTCCATATTCTAATACAATTGGTAGCCTGATGTATGCTTTGGTAAATACTAGGTGGGACATTGCATTTAGTGTTAGAATGTTTGGTCAATATCCGGTTAACCCAAGTGTAGACTATTGGAATGCAGTCAAGCGAGTGTTGAGATACTTAAAAGAAACCAAGGATTATATGTTGACATATAGAAAAGTCAACAGGCTAAACCTCGTAGGGAATTCAGATTCAAATTTTAGATATGTGTCCAAATGATTGAAAGTCCATTTAAGGTTACATTTTTATGTTTGTAGTTGGTACAATGTCATGGAAGAGTGTCAAGTAGACATGGGCGACTTCCTCGACCATGCATCCAGAGTGCATGCAATGGGGCTGCTTCACAGGCAGTTTGGCTCAAAAACTTGATTTTTGAGTTATTTGTGGCTAATAAAGAGACTAGATCCATTATGTTGTATTGTGATAATCTTGCTGCTGTATTGTTTAGTAACAACAAAGAATATCGTAGAGTTTTAACATTTGATGGTCAATTATTTGACCATAAAAAAGTTGATACGAAAAGGTGACATTAAGGTTTGAAGCATTAAGGACCGGGAAAAAATTAGTCAATTCTTTAACTAAAGGACTTCGCCCACTTGTGTTAGTGAGACAAGTATACAATTTAGGTATGATGAAATCCTTAGACACTGTTAGTTAGGGGATCGTTATATAATTAATGTATTATGACAGTATGATGATTCATCAATAAAGACGATCATCAATAATACTTGTTATCGTATATTGTCATAATACATATGAAAGTTTTAAGATTTGTGTCTATCTTAAGCATTTAAAGATCATGGGACATATATACAGATTGATCTTGAGCCAATGTCATTTAGACGCATACAGTTTATACGGATATCTATGAATTTTGACATAACATAGGGAAATATAAGTTTTCAATCTCATTAAGGTTCTTTAATGCAATTTAGCATTCAATTAAAGAATATAAATATTTTCTCTGATGCAATTTAGTATTTAGTTAGAGAAAACAAGAATTTTCTAATGTAGTTTAGCATAAAGTTGAAGAAATTGAGACTTACAAATGAAGATGTAATCTAGATCATACAGATATCATCTTAGTTTGTCACACTTCATTTTCTCATTCATGTTAGTGAGGTATTAGATATGTGTGATTATATTGGATCTGTGTCACACATGACTCACGCATTTGATACTTTTTGATATCGAAACCCTTGCAAGACAGAATGGACTTTCACTATCTTGGATCAAATGTTTTGTTTTTAAACTTGATTAACCATATAATAGCGTGACTAAACTAAATTTTTAAACTGTTTTAAAAACTTGAGTCAATACCGCAATTAAGTATTGTCCAAAGAAGATAATGTTAGATATTTTTGACATTTTCCATAAAGTTGGACAACATTTAATTGTATGTTTCGATTTTTCAATAACTTATCGGTTAAGTTAGTTTGATCCCAATTAGTGTGAATCAGAGTCATATTAGGCCTATAATAGGGAAGCCCGATATAGATGATATATATATATATATATGCTACATTCATAAGCGGTAAGATTCTTTGAGCCGCCGAGAGAACTTACATTTTGATAAAACTGTAAAAAGGCTTGACTGTGTCCCGGTGAATGGTTCTCGCAAAGACAGCGGTGAATTTACATTCATTTCAGCTGAACACGTACGTCGACGGGTGGGTGGCAAGCGACATTATTGGGGAGAGAAGTTGGGGATCGGTGGGTTTTAACGTGGAGGTGGTAGCTGATGTGGGGTTTAAGGTTGGAGAGTTTATGGCGAGCCGTCGGTTGCTTCGTGTTTTTTGTGACGACGTGTCGATTGGTGTCACTCTCAGTAGTAAATCTGGGAATTTAACGGGTAGTACCAAGGACTGTAGGGTTTATGCGTGAGTTAATGGAAATGGGTGTTCTTGTAGAATTTGCTCTCTTTTGAAATGAGTATTTGAACTTGGTACTGAATAGAGAGGAATTGATAATTTTTAATGTTAAGAGGTTTCAGATGTAAATCGGATTTAGGAGACGCTTACTTAAGTGGATTCTTCGAGCTGTACAGCGATTTCTGTTGTTGCTAATTTGATGATTTTGTTTTTCTCTATAATTGATGTTAATTGGCTATACCTGTGCCCTGTGCAAAGCTCGTTGGTTCTCTGGAAATTTAGCATAGGAAGCAATGAATCTGTTCTCTAGTTCCGGATGGCAGATACTAATTTGGAATCATGTTCTGTTAATGCTTTTGAATGAGAACTGCTTGTTGAGTTGCTTGTTTTGCGTTGAAGCCAGGTTTACTGTTGGGAATAACCAGTGTCGATTGGGATTAGATTCTGCAATTGCGAAGCTTTGAATTGATAGTATATAACATTAAAACAAGTCCAAATTCTTTTTATCAATCTGTTCAACTGATAGAACAGCTCTTGTAACAGAGTTGCTTTATCTGTTTATCATACTTATTCTGGTGGATCCCTAATGAATGAGTCTTGGTCATCATGTTTTGTTTCTGAAGCCTATTGTCCTCAAATTTCGTGACTCATCCTTTGATTTTTCACGTTTTCCCCCGTCATTAAGAAAGGATTTAAGTTGAAAGACAGGTCAAGTGCCTTTGGCTAATTTATTGTTTAAGTCTTTGCATCATTGAGGAGCTAGTAGTAGAATGGGTGTAGTTAGTATTCGATCCTACTCTTTTGCATTTCTTTTCTTTCTTGGGTTTCATATCAAGTGATCTCGTTGGCTTAAAACGTGGTTTGTTCAAGCAATCCTTCTTATCTTTAAATTTACAATGAAATAGTATGATTTCAACCCAAATGATGTGAAATTTTTTTTTGCAGAAATACCGCTGGAATATATGATACTGAATACTGGCAGTATTGTCCGGTACTAATCGAAACAAACAGGTACAAATTGGTGCATGAACCTGGTACCGCAGCATCCCTCTCTGTATCGTTATCTGGCCAGTACAGTTCAATTTTCACAACAGTGTATTCTTGAGTGTGAAATTTTGCTTGTGTTGTGTTGATTTTGCTGATATGTGGTTGTATGTAAGCTGGTGATATTTGTTGTGTCTTGGAAGTGAAAAGAGAATTTTGCAAAATGAAATTGTGGTATGTTGCTAGATAGGTAGTTATGAATTGGAGTAAATGGTGGTATTGAGTTGTTGAGGATATTATGTGTGGAGTAACTGGAGTTAGATAAATGGACAAGGATGAATAAATGAATGACTACAACCTTGATTTAGGCACGTCAGAATAACGCAAAAAATATACAAAATTTGATGGTTGAGATTATGAGATGTTATCACTAACAAATATTTTGTTGACCTTTTAAGTATTAAACCACAAAAACAAAGAAACGGAAAGACATTGAAAAGGAGCATTGATGTTCCCAAATTGTTTCTTTTAAAAGCCCAAAACAAAAATGAAACTCATCTGTGTTTGTTCTCCATCAACAGCTACCATTCCTAACTCGTAGGCCACGGGTCGATGCCCCACTGCTTTAAAGCCTTATGCATAGAGATTCCTGGACGATGAGCAGGCTTTTTATGGTATAATCCTCAAGCAAAACTTACCCCAGTTCACATGCTGGTGATGTGGGCGGAAGACGCTCCTAGTAATTTATTATGGGGGCCTTTTGTT
The DNA here is from genome assembly GCA_027478405.1 of Erythroxylum cassinoides. Lineage (NCBI taxonomy): Eukaryota > Viridiplantae > Streptophyta > Magnoliopsida > Malpighiales > Erythroxylaceae > Erythroxylum > Erythroxylum cassinoides. The sequence goes on from JANIPM010000004.1 coordinate 59,546,133, forward strand.
TGTTCACATATTTATTCTTTCTGGTTTTTGAGTATATGGAATAAATTTATCAAAATCATTTAATTTCACTTGGATGTTCGGACATGCAAATATGATCGCCATTATAGGCAGCTGCCTTATATAATTGGTTGAAACATTATTATACTCCACTAAAAAGTAAAGACCTGCGCTTTACCACCAAACACTGAGAGTTAATGACCTCTATTATAATTGTCTATTAAGCTTTTAATACATGTCAATAAATAGTTGCAAATCCTATCAAAATACGATTCTTCTACAATGAAATAGTTTAAGAAATTTTATTTTCTATATAATGTTATTTGAGAGGGAGAGCTTTGAAGCAATTAGTAAAAATTGCTACTTTATGATCAGAAAATCACAAGTTCGAATCACGGAAATAGTTTCTTTGTAAAAAATACAAGAAGAAGGTTGCGTATATATAATAAAAAGTTATACATGTTTAGGACTACTAATAGGGCATGTGATGCGATTGGGTTTTTGGAAGTCTATTTTTAAGTGGAAGAGATGCATGTTACAACTTTCACTAATTGATGACAGTTCAAGATAGTTTTTATTTTTTAGGCCATTATTATGGTGGCTAATCTCTTCTTTTTCTATGTTGTGGCTGTCACATTTTATATGAGTGAGAGTGAGACACTTCCTTAGGTTTCAGTTTGCTTCTTTTATATTGTTCTTTCTTTCTTTTTTTTCCGGCTAAATGAGTGTTATGAGTTATGGTTTTCATTTTTTTAATATTAAAATTATATATTTGTATGCTAATGTGCAAAGGGATTGATTAAAATGACAGTTCACATCAGCACCATTAACAATGAACTTAACCGTGAGCTATGTTTAATTGATAATTTGATTGAGAGTCAATCAGATCTTCACACTATTCTTTCTATCTTGCCGCTTCATGCTGCTTACATCTCTGTCAGGCCACACGAGGATCGACACCATATAAACTTGTCACCATTGATTGCTTTTGTCATAAAATCTATCAGGTGATCCATTGTATGAATTTTTTGTATGTGCACTATTCCTTCTTCCACTTTCTCACGAACGAAGTAATACTGAACTCGAATGTGCTTTGTCTTTGAACAAAATGCTGGATTCTTTGCAAGATACAAAGCATTCTAACTGTCACAATACAGAGTAATATTCTTTTGTTTATTCCTAAGTTCTTCCAACAACATCTTCAACCACACTACTTCTTTACTGGCTTGTGTAGTTGCTATATATTCTGCTTCTGTTGTTGACGTAGCAACAACTGACTGTAGTTTTGAAACTTAGCTCACAACTCCTCTAGCTAGTGTAAATACATATCTTGTAGTGGATTTACTTTTATCAAGATCACCAACATAATCAGCATCAACATATCCTCTGATAGTAAAATCTAATCCTCCATAACATAATGCAACATTTAAGGTTCCCTTGATATATCTGAGAATCCTCTTAACAGTATTTTAATGCTCTCGATCAGGATTTGCCATGTATCGACTAATTACTCCCACTGCATGTACAATGTCTGGTATTGTACAAATTATAGTGAACATTAACCTTCCCACTGCTGATGCATACGGTACTCGAGACATCTCCATCCTTTCTTCTTCATTATTAGGACTCACTTGAGAATAACTTGAAATTAACAGGAAGAGGGGTATAAATTGACTTACAATCTTACATGTTGAATCGCCGCAAAATCTTCTTCAAATAATTCTTTTGAGAAAGCCAAACTTTCCTATTATTTTTGTCTCGATGAATTTGCATCCTTAGAATCTTATTTGATGGCCCCAAGTCCTTCATTTCAAACTCCCTAGCCAACTGTGTCTTCAATTCTTTGATACGATCATTATTGGGGCCTGCTACCAACATGTCGTCTACATACAATAACAAGATTA
>JANIPM010000004.1:59548133-59562718 GCA_027478405.1 Erythroxylum cassinoides
ATGACTCAATCCTCTACAATTAGAGGCCAAATGAATGCTCAGTCGATATTATGCGGTAAAATCCTATCCTGTCCCAATTTACCAATATAACATTCCCATCGGTGACGGGATGTTACATGACGTCGTTGGAAAACATAGAAATAAAGGCATTATTTCAAAATTTTTGCCTCGACAAAATATGCCTTATTTGCAAGATGGAAGACTTGTTGATATGGTTTTCAACCCATTAGGAATACCTTCACGAATGAATGTCGGACAGATATTTGAATGCTCACTCAGATTAGTGGGAAGTTTTTCATGTACAAGTTATAAGGGAGAAAAGTAAAAAAGTATGTGATGAGACAACCCAAAGTGAAAAACTTTGCAAGCAATTTTGTTGTTGTTGTTGTACTCTCTCACAAGCCCAAAACCAAAATTGCTCTAATGCCATACTTGTTGGGCTCTAACGTACAAAACACACTTTGCCAAAATGTCACACACAATTTCATTATTGAAAGCAGCCTTTAAATAGGTAAAAAACAACCATAAAATTAGCTAATTCATTAACACAACTAAGACCATTAATAATGGAAAATTACCAATTAAGAGTGCTAACTCAACTCCTAAACGTGAGTTATACGTCAACACTACCCGAAAATAGGAAAAAATAAGAACCCATTTACAAATATATTCTTGAATCAAACATGGAATCATTCTTCAACAAATTTCTTGTTTTCCACTTAAGTCTCTGCATGTTAAAATAGGTGTAGAAAAATCTTACTAGTATTGTTTTAAACAATATTTATTAAGAATGAGTGAGAGTTTCAATAACTTATTCAAAGTTTGATGAATGTTTTTAAAATATTCAATTACTCAAATAGAGATGAATAACAAAATAAGTATATTTTTATATTATTTTATTTGTACAAATTTATGATTTATCTTAGGCCGATAAGTAAAATTCGTATTATGCTTAACACTATCTCACGAGGATACAAATACTCTTGAACACGGACACACTCTGCCTCCTACCGTTTTTCTAGTCTTCCCATCTACCAGCTTGCTCCATAATTAGAGTTTTGCCCGACACCATCTGTCCCTGCATGTTAAACTATGAGGACTGATTTCAATCTGTCAAGCTTTTTTTTTTAACTTAAGGATGGTAGTTATCCTAGTTGTAACTATATACATACTTTTGAATCTGAAAAACCAAGAAGTTTCTTGTTCTGGAGACATTTTTTGCAGCCGGGTCATCAAAGACTCATCTGCATTTATTGGAGATTACAGATCTAAATTTCATTTCTGATTTTATAATTAGTATTAATCGGAGTTTTAAGCATATGACTAAGAGAAAATCCGGATTCTGAGAGTGAAGCATGGTTTCGGATGCAAAGTCACTCAGAAATAGATCAAATCTACCATGTAGTGATTTCATTTTGCAAAATATAATTGGTATTCACTCGATCTTCCAATATCCAGATGAATTTCAGAATTGTTTCGTTGGAAGGAAACATGTCAAGCTAATGTAGGAAGACCCTTCAAAAGATTTCTCTTCAGAATCCTTTGAGTTTCAATTTGACTTCAATGGTTTCTCCATTTTGTTTTCTTTTCACTATGTATAATAGTTGGTCGACCAGATGAAGGCATAGAGCCTGAGCCAAAGTAACATAATTGCACGTTCTTGCCCACCATCTTTGCAAGTTACAGGTTGCGATTCGAACAAACTCTGGAGGAGCTTGAATTTGTTGGGTCTATCAAATTCCTGATATGAAATTTGATTTTATCACCACTTAGGTAGCCGATCTACGGATTGTGTGGCACACCCGGAGTCCATTGTTGATAAGGACAAAGCTATATCAAGCCCAGTCCAATACCAAGCGTAGTTACTCATTCAACTTACTTTCACTGTTTTCTGCATAAGAAAGCAGAAAGTTTTCACTGAAATTTAGATATCGAAAAGGTAATAAGCAACATTCATCACTCAAACATCAAAAGCTTTCACCTTTTCTAAATTTATCCGCACTCTTGCAGAATCACAGACTATCACGCGCACTACAATCCTGCAATATCAAAATAACTTGTGATTTTGAGTGCCCTCTCTCCGGCAGGTAGCATGATTCCATTGTTTTGGTTTGTACATCTACGCAATGACAAATCCTGACAAAGATCTAATAATCAGCATCGCAATTTAGACGACCAAAGTTGAATAGTAATCATAAGGAATGACCAAATTCGGGACAGGCATGCTCTTATTACAAAGTAAACATTTCAATTTGAAGGATCGTGAAAGTACATAGTTGGTGGAACCCAACTGCAACGTTGGACTTGGAAACCAACAAAAGAGACGAGCTCTCCGATCTTGGTACACCTGGCAGAGATTGGAAATGACCCCGTCCAAAAATCCTTGCTTAATGTCCCACTTTCAATTATGAGTATTCATTTCGCAAGGCGAAAGCACCAAACTTTCAGGAAACCAGAAAATCCTTTTCGTGACGTCGAAGCTTCCCGCAAACAAAACGGGGATGCCAGTAAAGGTAGAGTAGAAATGTGACTTGCCAGTTATTGCAACTATGAACTCACATGTCCTCTTGGTCTTTCCTTTTTTAACCTTTTCTTTCTTCTCTTCAGTACTATTTTGGCTGGTTAGTTAATAGAGCTTACCTTCCGCATGACCAGAGAGGAGGGTTGCTAACTCCCTCAAGATCCTCTGTTTAATATTATCCTGTCTTATTCTGTTTCATGAAATTTCAGCTATTTATTTTGTAGGACTTACGTGAGATTTACGCGAGACCTACATAAGATTCATATAAATAAATAGCTAAGATTCATTGGACACAATAAAACAGGGTAATATTAGACAGAAGATCTATACTCTTGCTAACTAACTTTGTCACCGAGTAATGGTATATTTTTAATACCAAAATAGGTATGGATGAGATCCAACTCATACTCTTCGACCACTGTTATAATTTATGGTCTTCCCAAGCCCCAGTGGTATAAATTATAATAGATTCTACCGTTGAAACATTGCAACCAATTCCTCTGAAACTTTTTAGAGTCAATATGACCAAATAAGCTTGAAAAATGGACAATCTAGAAAAAAGTTTTATTCTTTTATTTGGTGGATTTTCTAGTTTGGTCCTTTCATTTTAACTATATTCAATTCAATCTAGTACAACTCTCGTTGATATGTAAGATCTTAAGAAGTCTAATAATACGTAATCTACGTAAAAAGATAATTTCACTTCAGTCTTCTGCTTTTAAAACAATTAAAAGTGTCACAGAGCTCCAACTAAACATAATATAATGTTGTGTTGAAAAAAAAGAACTGAGAAAGACAGAAACATAGTCCAAATTGTGACATAAGACCTAAAAGGCTGAAGGCAATTGAATGTAAATACTAAATACTATTCAGATACAAATCAAGAATTGAAGTGTGGTGTTCATCTAATGTGATGGTTCCTTACGTGCACTAAATACTTAGTTACCTTTTGATAAATCAAGTAAGATTAATCCGTAATTTATCCCTTTGTTATCCTGTCGAGTCGGAGTGTAGGGGCATATGCTGATTCTATCTTTTGAGTGCAAGAATTGGAGTGAGTAGCAGGCATAGGCGGTCATTAATATTTTATTATCCCCACTAAACAACCAACTAAACCCTCAAATTTTCCCTCTTTATTTTACCTGCCAAGCTTTGAAACCCCCGACTCAGCACACACGTCTCGTCTTTACGCTTCCAATTCTCAAATCACCAGTTTCAACCTCTCTTTTGATTTTTTTTTCTTCTCCTTCACATTTCATCAAACACCAACCAATCCCTTCTCTTCCCACTCTTTCTTACCCCTTAAATCAATCATCTTAAAACCTCTCTCTCTCTCTCTCTCTCCCCCTCTGACTACCATTTTGTGGTTTTGACTTGCTTTCTGGGTCACAAATGGTGACTGGTGGCGGGGCCCACCCAGACGATGGTGGCGATAGGAACCGGCCGGGGTCTAGAGGATCGGCGGCTGTAGTAGGCACCAGGTCATGGGGTAACACCACAGTGTCTGGCCAATCGGTCTCGACTAGTGGCAGCATCGGTTCTCCCAATGCTACACCTGCCAGTGACAGCACTTTTCCCAGGTTGAACCACGCCGACGACGCTACTACTCAAGACGCTACCGGGTCAGTCTTATCTTATGCCTTTGAGGGCCTTTTGGCTTTTGTCTGCGACTCTGTGTTATAAATTCTTGGTCTTTTTATATATTTTTTATTGTCATTTACAATTGTGTTAGGATTTTTATTGTACAATGCCTACTTTCAGTTTAAAATTGCGTAATGTCAAGTTATAATGTTTATAATACTCATGAAAGCTGATGCTTACTCGTCAATTCTGAATTATTCACAGCTGAATTTTGTTTTTCTGGTCATTCTGCCTTTGTTAAACTTTTCCTGCTAATTGAATTTAGTATGCTTGATTAGAAGTGCAAGGTTTGCGAAAGTTCGTAACTTTTCAAAATCTTTTATTTATTTGTACTTTGTGGCTGTGGGCTTATGTCCATTCTTTCCAATAAATTTTTGGCTGGAGCTGAATTATTCTATATTTTTTTGAAGAATACTAAGCCTTTGTTAATTATTTCATTGAATTATATATATGTAATCTTATTTCATTGTATCCTGCTTTTGTTATAATATAACAGTAGCAAGAAGAAACGAAGAGGTCAAAGAGCAGTTGGAGCTGATAAAACTGGTAGAGGACTTCGTCAATTTAGTATGAAAGGTATTTGTTTGGTCCTGGTATCCATTTTCCTGTCGCAGCTTTATAAATCATGCAAATAGAATGTCTTGCTCCTTTGCTCTCCATGACGAGCGTTTTAGCTGACTTAATTGTTTCACTGTTTTGGGCACTTTCAGTGTGTGAAAAGGTGGAAAGTAAGGGCACAACCACTTACAATGAGGTTGGTGGTTTCTTGAAATGATTCTTTAGAGTTTTCACAAGTTGCTTTATGACTCATTCTTTACTTTCCTTGTTTAATTGTAATGCCAAAAAGTCTATTTACACAATCATTTTTGGTACTATTTTTTAAATTGTGGGTGAAGAGTGGATCCACATTGCTTCCACTTTGGATGTTGAGAGGTCAAATGGATAAAGGCTTAAATGTTATAGTCTGAGAACTGGAGTGAAGATAGATGGGCAGGATGGAATATGTGTTTCATTTTTTTGCTTCAATTGGAACTGTGGATTTGTAAGCATATATTTCAATACTTATGTTGCAACACCTAAAGGTGTTTTGTTCTTATAACACACCATGTTGACATTTGAGATAGTTCAAGAATTTGTCTCCACAAGGATTTCATTAAAGAAGAGTTGTGCCCTGCTGTCATCATAGTAGATGTATATATGTTACTGGAATCATGTTCACATGAACTGTCATTTTTGAGCATAGAATGCATCAGTTGGATGTATTCTGTCAACTGATTCGATCCTTTTTGGTTGATTTATATATTTTGATAAATTTTACTTCTATAGTCATGCTTCCTTAATCAGTCTGAAACAAAAATTTTATGACTACATCATGTTTTTCAATGTATACAAAGTCTGTTCTCTCTCGTTCTCTTCACTTTCAATTGCTTACACTATGGTTTATCTAAGAGTTGCCTGCAATTACTAGGTTGCAGATGAACTTGTGGCAGAGTTTGCAGATCCTACCAACAGCGTCTCATCCCCGGATCAGGTTTTGTGTTTTTCAACTAAACATGATTAGTACCTTTTGCCATTATTGATTTTCAAGGAAAAATTGGAACTTAGATAGGTAGTTCTCCTTGAATTATGTGTTTTCAGCAACAATATGATGAAAAGAACATAAGGAGAAGGGTATATGATGCCCTTAATGTACTCATGGCATTGGATATCATATCCAAGGATAAAAAAGAAATACAGTGGAAAGGTCTTCCTCGAACTAGCCTGAGTGATATTGAAGAATTAAAGGTGCACCTGCATTTCATTTTTCATCTTCTATTGGCATAATTAGTTTTCCTAACTTTGTTGTGGATCACATATGACGTGATCCAATTCCTTGAATGTCACTTAGCAGGCAGAGCGTCTTGGTCTGAGAAACAGAATTGAAAAGAAGGCTGCTTATTTGCAAGAACTGGAGGAACAAGTAAGGATTTAGTTCTATGTTTTCAACATGCAGTTATGAGTTGCATGCTTTTAGGCTGGGACACTCTTATGTTGGAATATGTAGCTAATCTGTATGTGTGCACTAATTTCTTACTTCTTTAATAAGTTCATAGGTCTTCAGAACCTGATTCAACGTAATGAGCAATTATACAAATCAGAGAATGCTCCCAGCGGGGGTGTGTCCTTACCTTTTATTCTGGTGCAGGTAAATCTTTCTCTAAATTTGCTTATGCTATGGCTTTTCACCAATTCAGTGGAGAAGTTTTTGGCTTTCAACCAATGATTGGTACACACAGGGTTTAAAAGCAGTCCTTTCACGCAGAAATGCTGAAGGGTAGGACTGGCTCCTCACTTCCCTTAATAAGAGTCCTACTTAGTGGGACAATAAGTAGGCAGTGCCTTTAGTATGGATATTGTATCATTGTCTATCATTTATTCTTTCATATACACTTGCTTATATTTATTGGCTCATTTGTGCGCTTCCACAAGTAGGATGCTTTGAGGGTTGGATTTTTTTATGGATAAGCTAGATTTTGTAAGCCAATCAATTGATTGATATGAACATTCTAGGTCTAAGAGTGTTTGTTAAGGTGGGTGGGATGAAAGTCATGTGTATATTATACCTTTTTCTAGACTTCTGTCATCAATAACGGACATGTACTGGGACTAATTTGAGAAGTGCCAAAAATTTGCACATTTAGACGATGTGTAAAAAATTGTGAATTGGTATTTAACAATTATTAATATCTTTGGTGATAGTTGAAATTAAGTGATATTAACAATTTGGATGGGCTCTTAAAAGCTTGAGAACTAGATAGAGAGAAAATTTTCTTTTCATTGTGATTTCAGGTTGTTTAGTTGGGATATCATTATTTTCAGAGTTTCATGTTTGGTAATTATGAAAACTAGTCTGATCAGTTGCATTCCCGAAGGAGTAACTGACTAGGCTGCTCTGGAATGGAGATGTTTTGGCGGCTGACTGCATATAGTTGTATGGATTATATATGTTTGCTCAAGAAAATTAAATGGCTTCTGTCTCTAAGTGTTAAGATTGAGCCTATCTTTTCCGATTCAAATTTTGGTATGTGGATTGTTTGCACCAAAAGTTAATATGGAAATTTGCGGAATGCGCCATTCCCAATAGGCATGCATGAGTTCAGAAGAAATGCAAACCATTAATCCGAGCTCAACCTTAGGATTTTTTGGTCAACCTTAGTTAGTTGACCTTGTAAGGTCTAAGTTCCTTTTAGCTTTACCTTGATTTAGGCCGAGAGAAAAAGCTCTATTGTCTTTCTAAGTTGAAATGTATCCAATATAAATCCATGTTTAGTTTTCTCTGTGTAATATACGTGCTTATTAGATCAACTTTCTTTCCCTGCGTGAACTAAGCATGGAAATTTGATATTCGAATATGCGTTTGATACTGGTGTGCGTTTCATTTGTCTGATGCCTTTTCATTTCTTCCCTGGGTACTGATTGTAGACACGCCCTCATGCAACTGTCGAAGTTGAAATATCAGAAGATATGCAGCTTGTGCATTTTGACTTTAATAGGTAACGACTGCAAACTTGTTAGTTTTACTTCATTTCCCCTTAACCAAGAATGATGTAGGTAGAGTTACTTTATGTTCTGTGACTCTCTGCCCACTGCACAGTAGCTATATCAACTATTATTACGTGGCACTTTACACTTTGTTGGTCTAGCAGCCGTGAGAAAACACATCCGTCCCAGTTTGAAATCTGCAAAGAGCATCTAATGTTAGTCTGGGGAGGGTGCGTGGGCTATTGGGTGGGAGGCTTCATGGCTATATAATGATGCTACATTTATATTGCAACTGAGAAATTTCTGGATGCATGTTATTTCTCCACTTGTTAAAATATTGCCTCACAAATACCTAATATTTCTCTGTTATTCTACTTGCAGCACCCCTTTTGAGCTGCATGACGATAATTATGTTCTCAAGGCGATGAAATTTTGTGAGAGACCAAAGAGCCCTGATATGGCTACGAACCTTAGTGACGCAGGCGAAGGTACTAGTATGTCCAATATGTACCAACCCCAAATTTGTGCCCAAAATGCGAACACACCTGTTAGGCCTCCCACCTCACCCCCTCTTCCAGGAATTATAAAAGCACGTATCAAGCATGAGCACTAGTTCTGGTCTCCACCTTAATTAGTTGTGAAGGATTTAATGTTAACTACATCTGTATATCTTGTAAAGTATTTCATTAGATGGGTGCATTCACCTTTTCTGATTTTGCCATCGTCTGGAGGGATTTAGGTAACAAGCAGGTCGGCCCCTTGCTTCCAGACTTCAGTGTAATGTTTGGTTCAGTCAAGTTCTCATTTGGGATCCATGATGATCTCTCTGTAATCGTCAAATTGTATTTTTGCATCTGTATTCCTAAATGTAGTAAAGATGAATTAATTTTGTAGTTTGTATTAGAATAGACTTGTTACGTGCAGAATTATAGGATGAATTTGAGAAATAGGACATCTTTGTATTGAACAATTCATTTATGTTTTTTTTCATGTTCAATAGCAAAAGTTGCGTCTTTTTAATCCTCTGAAGGGAATGGATAAGGTAAACCATCTGCGCAGTGGATTTTGAAGCTTATTGCCTTATTGTCTGATAGACCTTAACATTCTGTTGCTTATTGCTTTAGTTTGTTCAATTTGGCTATATTATTTCCCAACTGACTAGCTGGGTTCTCTATTAGTTCTATTGGTTCCATGGCGCTTGTCTTCTTTGGTGTTATTTCATTTGTTTTCCTTGGTGAAGATGCTGGTTTCTTTGTTGAGCATGGCCAAGCAGCTGCCTGGGGGGTATTACTATTGCTAAGTGGGTCTGACTGAATCACTGGCGAGGAAGACGAAGGCAGTTGTGGAGTATTGTAATGGTCCCAACCAAACTCTGGTATTGCTTCTCTTTACCCGTAAAATTTTATACTCAGCTCAACTAGGGGCTGTTCGTTTTACTGCAGTTTTTGGTCTTATTTTTGTTTTTAAATTAAAAAATTATTTAGTTGAATTTTTGGTTTTTAAAATCACGAGAATTAGTTTTATGTTTTCTTATTATAATATAATTTATCATTAATTAAATGTTTATTGTTTAATTACTTAATAATAAATATTAATATATTGTAATTATTCAATTTATTAATTTTATGTTAAAACATATTTTCTCTAATCATTTAATAAATATATTAAAATTTTAAATACTTAAAAAATATTTAAATTTTAAAATTAAAATTAAAATATGTATTAATAATGTATAAGATATTTGAATAAAATTGTTTATTTATTTAATATTTAATTATGATCGATAATAAACATGTAATTATATTGGTGTTAATATTTATCTTTAAATAAAATTATTTTCAGGTTCAAAAGGAGCATTGGTGTTTGTTGCCATAAGTATTAGAGTGGTGAAATGATGAAAATATTTTAAGAAAGTCCTCAGGGAGAGTAGCCTTTTCTATATCCTTAATTGTTGTCTAATTGGATTAGAAGTGAAGGATAGATAAGGAGCTGATATGGTTGTCATTCTTAACTTAAGGTAAAACTCCATCCAGTTGTATCCCTTATAATCTTCTGATTTTCCAAAGATCATCGTTTCACATTCTTCAAATAAAATGCCCTTGCATAGCACAACCAGCCTTGAACACTTTATTCCAGCTCAGTCTATTTATCCATAACAAGTAGTCCATCCAACTGAGACCTCTATCTTGAAGATTAAATATGCAGAGGAATTTTCTCCATAGTCGGCTAGTTTGAATGCACCTGGAAAAAAGATGATCTGTTGTCTCACCTTTTGCAGAACATATCGGACATGATAGGTCTGCAATCGTCAAGTTTGCTGCTAAATAGTTACCAAGTGTTTTTACCGGGTGAAGTACTTGGATAATATTCAGAAGCTCTCAGTAAATTTGAGGATACCCTTTTCACCTCTTGGGACTCTCAGTAAATTGGAAGGATACTCTTATCACCTCTTGGGATGATATCAATCTTATTTTCTTTTATAGAAATAGCCGAAGTTAATTTTTATTTAAATTGCATAATTTTTTTCAAGAAATAAACCTTAAATTCATATTTTATTGTCAATTATACCCGAAATTATCCAACATGTCAAATTGTGTGACAAAATAATTAGGTGAATCACATGGGCAATATGGTAAATGAATACTCAATTTTACTTTGGTTATATGAAGAACTTGACTAAGCCTAATATGTGTAGATGGGATAATAGTAGTGCTATCATTTCTGTTTTAGAAACTAAACCAGTTAATGGGTTGTTACCAAATCCCATGAAGAAAGGGGGTGAAAAGAACGGAATGAAAGTGTTTAGGTGTGCTAAGACAACCAGCACTATGGATATGAATGAGAGGAGCAAAGGCTAATGTTTCTTGTGTGTGATGAGAAACATGTACCAAGACACAAAGGTAGTGTTCACTGTAGCCGAGATGAATGAAAGAAATGAAGAACATGGTACAGTGGATCTGCTTCAAAATAGCTCTCTATGTTTCTGTAAGAAATGCTGGTGTGCTTAATGAGAGCTTTTAGCAAATGAAAAGAAGAGGGCACATTCTAATTAACTGGGAAGTATTGACATAAAAGTATGGTGTGAAAAGGGAGTTGCTTTGTGGAAAGAATATATCCTTTAATAATTACAGTAGGTGGTAGAACGCAATTACTTTGCCATAGTAGTTGTAAAGATTTCTTCTGGACTATGGCTGCTCAATAATTCTCCATTTATTGATTTGATATCATGATATGGTGTTAGTTGGCCTCTTAAATGATGTAATGTTTAACTACTTGAAAGGAACCATCGAGTTCCAGTGCAAAGGCCAAGTAGAAAGGGCGGGAAAGTGCATTTGATTACTAAGCTGGAAAGAAAAGCTGATGTTACTTGTCAACTTTTGTTATGGCAGAATGATGAATCACTTCAAGGATCCTCCCGAACATTGTTATTATCAAATATTAACACCATTGTGGGGTTTGCGACATTGGACCTCTTTAGTTCTTTTCTTATAAAAGTTTTGGGATATTAACTCTACTAAATATACTAGTAATATTCAATCTTATATCTGTTTAAATTTTCCAAAAATTATCAATGAAAACAAGTGTGAATGATCATTTGCAAGATTATGATAAAATCTTTCACTGTTACTAATGTTAGAATAGTGCTCTAAAAATAATTGCTTTTAGCACTTTTGTACAAGCTTTATTTTGATTAATAAAGTGAAATGTAATTTTCATTAATTTGATATTCATATTTATGAAATGATGTCGATGTTAAATCGAGTTAATGAAGTTTGTGATACAAAACATATCATGAAGGAAATCATGATGAGATCATGATAATGAGATTCTTATCATGCGCAATTATATTAGTATTTAAATGATCCATAGTCATAGAATTAATGAGACAGAACATTATTAATCCAGATAGATTGTAAGCATGTGGATCCATAAATTGTAAGCATGAGATGTTTAGAGTTAAAACATGTGGATGCTTACTAAGAGTAGTAAGTAAATCGGATGACTTGCTATGAGATTATCATATTGATAATCTATCACATGTAAGTGATTAATCTCATTATAGCAATGATGTGATGCAAACATCTTTAGACTTCATGTACTCAAGTATATCTTGGATACTGATCTTATGCTTTGACACCACTCCTTGTTGTCTCAAGATGAGGTCGCTCATAGAGTGATGATTGAGTATTACTATTGGTATTCAAAGGTAATTGGTAGCCAATAAAGGATTCATCACTCCTGATATAATGAGATGATATTCACGGTCCCTTGTCGGGGTCATTACTTAGGAATCTCTGGCCAGGGTAGATGTATCATGAAGTCATAGAATAATGAAATCCCCAGGACGAGAACTAATATCACTTGGACTAAATGTGATATAGTCAGTCTAATGGGAGTTGACACATGACCTATACTCTAAACCAAGTGAGGCATAAAATGGTGAAAGGACGAATTGCACGATAATTACCTATGGAAAGGTTCATAAGTTAGATAATTGACTATGTAAGAGTTCGTATGTCAATCCAGTTATTTTTGGGCAAATTGGCATTATGAAACTATTCATGAATTGCTCAAATTAAAAGATAATTTAATAGCCAAAAGTCGAGAATCTAAAGAGTCACATGCTTAGGAGATTGAGGGAATTTTTTGGGATAATATCACGATATAATTGTGGTAAGAAATGTTGAAAACGAATGGATGAAGCAAATGTTGTATGGATTTCCAAGGTGGAGTCACGATCGTGACTAACTAAGTCATGATCGTGACCTACTAATTCCAGCAACATATATAAGTGATTTTTCATCAATACTTGGATGGTCTTATATATATATCTCACGCATATATTTAGGTAATTATAACTATATGACATGATTATGAACACCTCAATTAAATTAAGCCTATGTCCATAACCACCCTATTATGCCTTTTTAACCAACCTTTGAAAAACATCTAATACATGTAACACACAATAAAGGTTTAATTTAGGTTGTGACTTGACTATGCATCAAAAGTTCATGATTCGAATGAACTCTTGAACTGCATCGGGTGCTAGTGTTAGTGTCGGCTAATTTAAATTATGAATGTGATTTGATTAAGAACCCTAAAATTTAATTATTTTGATGTCCCAATTAAGCACTTTAATTGTAATACACATACCTTTTCTATTCATACTAGAAATGCAATGCTCTATTTGGATTAATTCTAAATTAATCCCTAAGGTTTTCAAAATTTCCAAACTTCAATTAGTCATCTAAAACATCCCTAGGTCATCTCAATTTATCAAGACAATTTCAGCACAAGGCACAAATATCTTGACGGCCAAAATTATCGAGATAAACGAGTTAACCTACTAGACATTAAAAAGACTGATTCGATGTCTAAAAATTTTCCGAAGCCCATTTCAAGCACATGCACTTAGCACACTACTA
Organism: Erythroxylum cassinoides; assembly: GCA_027478405.1. Taxonomy (NCBI): domain Eukaryota; kingdom Viridiplantae; phylum Streptophyta; class Magnoliopsida; order Malpighiales; family Erythroxylaceae; genus Erythroxylum; species Erythroxylum cassinoides. The sequence continues at coordinate 59,561,247 of JANIPM010000004.1, forward strand.
GCATCAAAATAATACATTTCTTACATCATAAAAATGTTTCAAGGTCTTATAACCGAAACACATACACATAAGACATCAAGCAGGTTAGCCCCATTAGCTTTTCAAAACCTAACCAGTGTTGACTTTGACTTTGATCTATTAATTGAATCAAGTTCAATTAATTTTGAAAAAATTCCAGAGTCTTATACACATTCTAAATGTGCGTGATAAAAAATTTCAGAAACTAATTCCAAGGAACTAAGTGGAATTAGCCAATCACTACATGTGTCCATTAACACTTGTCATATTCATCAACATGCATGTAAAATTGAGAATAAAATATTAACCACTTCAAAAACAAGTGTCATGCATCTCATACACGTGAAAACATCATATGTCATATGTGCATGTTCATGAAGGAAATTCATAAAAACAATTGTTTATAAAATTATTCCGGAATTTACAAGTATGCATGTTCATAAGTTTTTCCAAAATTTCCTAGAACTTTATACATGCTTCAGGTTAAAATTAAAATCGTAATAAAATAGCAAATAACATTCAATTGTAATTTCCTTTGATAAAAACATAATATATCACTTTATAAGCATTCTGTGAAAGAAAATTAGAAAAACAAAATTTCTAGAATTATTATAAAAATTTCAAAATCGGGATATTTATTATGTTTTCCAGAAATTAACATATCAATAGACTGGAAATTAATTTGCAATAAAATAGCAAATGACATTCGATTGCAATTTCTTTTGTCAGAAACATAATATAACATTTTATAAACATTTCTGAGAAAGAAAATCAGAAAAAAAATCATTTCTACAATTTATAAGAATTTTTTCAAATCAACATGCATGTTAGTCATAACCCAACAAACACATAACCCAACAAACACTTTGCATATATTCAATAGATCATCTAATACATGCATAAGTTACTCTAATACCACTGTTGGAGAGGCCAAGAATCATGCATCATGTGTATGGCAAGGTAGCTGAAGTGTCATAATCCAAATTCTAACTCGTAGGATATCCCCATTGTAGCGCCCCCTCATCATAGGGTACATATCGGGACGCCCGAAGGTCACTCCGACACGTATCCCACAGTGAAGGTGCACTACCGCTAACAACTCACTAAAATCTGCATGGCATCGCAAAAAAACAATTCCACAATAGCATAAATCACTAAATATTAAAACCAAAATATCAATATGATACAGTCATCCGGAAACAGAATAGACAGGTCTATCAGTCCCCTAACAAAACCAAAAAGGAAACTGATACAAACGTCTATCCTAATCAAATCCCAAAAATCCAATCAAAATCGCCCCAGCTGACCGACCTGTGTGCCATCGCTACACTGTCCTCGCACTCGCACGGCAGGAAACGTCTAACACGGGAGCTAGAATCCTACTAACGCTGTCCTGAAAAATATTAGCAATGTTGGGTGAGTTTGCGAACTCAGTGAGAAACCATCATCGATGG
>JANIPM010000004.1:59562818-59588913 GCA_027478405.1 Erythroxylum cassinoides
AGCACTCGATCACAATATATGCACTAACAGAACTACCCGTGCCAATATGCTCATCGCATCGGTAACGGGATGTTACACCTATGAACCTAAAATCTATGTGCATGTATAAACAGAATGTAAGAACATGAAATTACAGCATATATATCTTGAAAATGCTCCTCCTTTCTTGAATCTTCTCTTTGTTGGGTTGTAGCAAACACGAAACACCTTCAACAACCAGTGAAGAACACGTAGAGATGAAGAAATTTAGTGTGTAGGAAAGGTTTGAGCACCGAACAAGATGAAAACACAATTAAAATGCTTAATGGGAAGGATAAAAGAGAATTATATCACATGTAATAAAGATCAAGCAACCTTGCTTGACATGCAAAGAAATTCTCCCTCTAACTCCCTCTAAATGTCCAGAATGTTTCTGGACTCCCTAGATATTATTCTCCTTGTTTAAGTGATGAGAAATCACTTATATATGTTACTGGAATTAGTAGGTCACAATCGTGACTCCATCTTAGACATCCATGCATCATTTGCTTCGTCCATTCCTTTTCAACATTTCTTACCATGATCATATCACGATTTATCTCAAAACATTCCCTTAATCTCCTAAGCATCTGATCTTTTAGGTTTCTGATTTTTGGCCACTTGAAATATCCTTTAATTTGAGCAATTCGTGAATGGTTTAATGGCGCCAATTTATCGAAAAGTAAGTAGATTGACATGGATGATCTATCAAATGTCAGTGATTAATCTTATTATATCAGTGGTGCAAATATCCTTAGACTTGAGGTACTCAAGGATATCTTAGATACTAATAATGTGTTTTGACATTATTTCTTATTGCCTCAAGATGAGGTCGCTTATAGGTGGTAATTGGGTACAGTTATTAGAATTCGAAGGTAACTGAGTAGTCAATAAATGATTCATCACTCTTAATAGAATAAGATGATACCTACGACAACTTTTCGGGCTCATTACTTAGGAATCTCTGGCTAGAGTAGATGTGTCATAAGGAGAGTCTTTAATGACATAAAGAGTAATGAGATCCCTAGGATGAGAACTAATATCACTTAGACTAGAAGTGACATAGTCGACCTAGTGGGAGTTGACAAGTAGCCTATACTCCGAACTAAGTGGGGTATAGAATGGTGAGATGACAAATTGCACAGTAATTGCCTATGGAAAGGTTCGTAAGTTGGATAATTGACTATCAAAGAGTTCATATGTCAAGTCACTCACTTTTCGGTTAATTGGTGTCATGAACCAATCATGAATTACTAGAATTAAAAGATAATTCAAGTGGCTAAAAATTAGGAACCTAAAGGATCACATGCTTAGGAGATTAAGGGAATGTTTTTATTGTGATATGATCGTGATAAGAAATGTTGAAAAGGAATGGACGAAGCAAATGTTTCAAGGATGTCCAAGGTAGAGTCACGATCGTGACCTACTAATTCCAACAACATATATAAGTGATTTCTCATCACTTAAACAAGGAGATTAATAGCTAGGGAGTCCATAAACATTTTAGACATTTAGAGAGAGTTAGAGGGAGAATTTTGTTACATGTTAAGCAAGGGTTGCTTGATCTTTATTGCATGTGATATAATCTCTTTTATCCTTTGTATTGAGCATCCTACTTGTGTTTCCATCTTATTTGGTGCTCAAACCTTCCCTATACACTATATTTCTTCATCTCTCTATGTTCTTCACTGGTTGTTGAAGGTGTTTGGTGTTTGCTACAACCTAAACAAAGAGAAGATTCAAGAAAGGATGAGCATTTTTAAGGTACACATGCTGTAATTTCATGTTCTTACATTCTATTTATATATACACATGGATTATAGGTTCATGGGGATATCCTGGGAGTTAAAATTTTGATTCTAACACTTCCGCTACCTTGCCATGCATATGATGCATGATCGTGGGCCTTTCTAATAACTAAAGCATCTACACTTAATTTTTTTTAGGTGAAATGTAAAATATTACCATTAACCAAACAAGTAGTTATGTAAGTACTCTTGAGTGGATTACAAATAATTTCCCAAATTAAAAAATATGTTATAATTACTCATATTATGATTATTACTATAGATCTTAGTTCTAATTTCTTTCTCTATTATCTGCATTATTCTATTGACAACCCTTTGCTTTTTGTGAAACACTTTTAAGGTTCCTTTCATACCAAATGTAGTAAATGGAACCATTCAAAACTGCATAATAAAAATTCTGCAAAATTCTGACAGAGTTAACATTCCCTTTGCCAAAAAGAAGAAGTTCATCAGCAATACAAAGATGACACAATTGAAAATTCTTGAAACCTGGGTTAAATCTAAACTCCTTGTAAGCACTAGTTAATTTTAGGGCTCTTGAGAGGTAATCCATGACTAATAGAAAAGGAGAGATAGGATTTCTTGCTTGAGTCCTTTACCACCATTGAAATACCCACATAAATTATCGTTAACGATCATAAAGAAAGAAGTAAAAGTGATGCACTTTATAATCCAATCAATAAATTTCATGGAAAAATTAAGGGACATAATCAATTCTTAGACAAATTCATAATTAATAGTGTCATAAGTCTTCTTTACGTCAATTTTAAGCAAGCATCTTAGAGAGGCGTTCTTCCCGTTGTAATGTCTAACCAAAACTTGACTAATCAAAATATTATGCATTATTGATATATTAGCAATGAAGGTAATCTGATTATCTTGAATTAAATTAGGTAACACTTCATTAAGTCTTCTGTAGATCATCTTGGAAATTATTTTGTGAATCATATTACAACAAGCCATTGGTTTATACTCGACTGCAAAACAAGGATTAGATACGTTAGGTACGAAAGCAATGGATGTAGCATTTATCTGTGTTAGAATTTTGCCAGTTGAAAAGAATTGTAGAATAGCATCAACCACGTCATCTCTAATCAGAGACCATGCTTCTCTATAAATCTTACTAGTGTATCCATCTAAGCTAAGACTTTTTTCATCTGGAATGGAAAAGATAGCCTGCTTTGTATTTCTTTTGAGATGCTTCTGATTAGCTGAAGTTGTTGATTAGTTGAAATCTTCCCCCTTTGATTAATAAAACTCTTGAAATTTTTTTTCTCTTCTAGGAATAGTAACTCCCAATAAGATTTTGAAAAAAAGGACAAAATGATTCTTAACTTCTTGAGGATTAGATAAAAGATACCATCAGGTTTTTACACGCTAGTAATTCTGCTATTGTGTGTTTTCTGTCTAAGAGACGAAAAAAAGAAAGCAGAATTTGTATCACCAACCTTCAATGAGGTAACTTAACTTCTTTTCAAATAAAATTTGTGAATTGCATAATAAACTTTTTTAAACTTAGAGATAGCTACCTTTTTCTATTGATGAAGATCAACATCACCAGATTTTAATTTATCTCCTTTTGAATGCTTTCAACCTCATCCTAAGCTAACATAGCTTGCTTTTCATTGTCTGAAAAATACTTTATGTTTAACTCCTTAAGATATTTCTTCATATTTTTTAACTTCATAATAACCTTAAACATCTTACAGCTATATATATTTTACGTCCAATGCTACAGCACAATGCTGATGAAGTTATCATGTTGACACCACATATTGAAAAACTTAAAATTAACGTTATTATATCCTTTATCAATTTAAAAATCAAAGAGTGATGGGTGAGTGATTGAAGATATTGCCAATATAATATAAAAGTGAGCCATTGAGTTAGAAAATTGCAAAAGCCAATCTTCATTTATAAAACCCTTAACCAATTCTCTAAATATTCTTGAGCTATCGGTATGTTTGTTTCAAGTGAAGAAATATCCTCTCAGGTTCATTTCTTGCAATTCATAATCAACAATGGAAGATTTGAATTTTATGACTTCATTAATGTTTATCTCATTACCCTTACGTTTTTCCTCATCAGAAAATGAGCATTTAAAGTCCCTATGCTCAAACCAAGCTTTATCCATGTGTGAGTAGATATCCTACAAATCAATCCACATCATTCATCTTTTTTCAGCTACATTCAATTCATAAGGAAATGAGCATTCAAAAACATACTTTTTAGATAAATGATTGCAGGTACAATGGATAAACCAATCAGTCATTCTCATAACAAAAACCTAAATTTTATTAGCTCTGCAAATAACTGATATTCTGCCATCATTATGATACTAAATATTAGTAGATAATTGTCATATAAGACATATGCTATTGTACATGTTACAAATAATAATCAATGTACATAGCAGGCAAGAGAGAAGAAAAAGAAGGATGTTGAAGTACGTAACAAACGAGAGAGAAGAAGAAGAAGATTGACGTTGAAGAACTAACGTTAGTAAATAAAAAGAAACATATTGTATCTGTAACGATTGTAACAACCTAACCATAGATGAACCACGTGTCGTCACTTTATGAATAGTAATACTATTTATTAGTTTTTGTAACAACTACCTAATGAAAAATCTAAAATGAATTAGTTGTTTCTTCTTTTCCTTTTTCTTCTTCATTTATTCTTCATCATCTCGAACGCCTTGAAAAATATTCCATCAACTCTTTAGTGAGTGAATCTCGTGAATAAAAATATCATAATAGTTGGTACCAGAATAGACAACCCTTGGCAATAGCCCGATGGCAGAACACACAAGAGGAGTAGAGGTACGTCGTTTAGAAAAAAGAATGAAGAATCTATTAGAGGCACAAATGAGAAATGCAAAGGAGAACAACGATATCAAGTCCATATTCTAGCAACTTATGCAAAAGATGGGAAAGGAGGACCAACATGAGAAACCTTGAAGATAATGAAAACTATATGGTGCTAACTAGATTTAACAAAATAGACTTTCCTACATTAGAAAAATAAAGGGAAAGCCTTGGAGCAACTGGTAAAAGTTGCTCCTTTGTGACCCTCTCTCGACCATCGCAAAGCTAGAAGCCTTATGTATTAGGGTACGTTGACTTTGACTTTGACTTTAGACTTTCGTACATTTGATAGGGTAAGGGTAAGGCTAAGGCTAAGGAGCTGGATCTATTGATGAAAACAAATTTTTGCAATCGATCACACACCAGAGAAACTGAAAAATGAAAGTAACATTTTTGCACCTGGAAGGAGTAGCACAGGAGTGGTACCAACGGATGATATCTTTGAAGACCCAATAGGTGATTTGAAAGAACTGAAAGCAGAAGGGTAAGTGCTAGAGTATTATGTTCGGTTTGAAAGATATTCGAACAAACTATCACTACCAGAAATCTACTTGATATGTTTCTTTTTGAAGGGTCTCAAACTGTGGTTGGAGCTCACAGTCAAAATGAGGGATCCCCAAACACTCCAACAAGCTTATGTAGTTGCCAAGAAACAAAAAGAGATAGTAGCAGCCATTGTGCCTGTATAGTTTTGAAAAGAAGTGAAGCTATTGAGGTAGATAGGCGCAGGAGCACTTTTTACGTGCAAAAGTGCAAATCAAACAATAACTCCAACCAAGAACAATCTAGGGTTAGGATTACTTCCTATACCAAGAAACCAAGGAAGTGTTAATAAACCTAGCTACAATAGGAATTCACGGGAACAAAGGTAATGAGTAGTAGAGAGTTCGATGAGAAGAGAGTAAGTAGGCTATATTTTTTGGTGTGACAAGAAGTACGCTTGGGACACGAATGTAAGAAAAGACAGTTCCAATTATATATGGTGAAAGATGAAGAAAAAACTGAAAGTGAATAAGCAAATGAGGACCAGGAGAAAGGGGCACCATTTAGTCCCAATGTATCCTTAGAAGCGATATAAGGTCTAAAAGATCAAGAGGACTTTAAACAAATGAGGCTCATTAGAAGTCATCAAAAGAAACCTTTACACATCCTCGTCGATAGCGGGTGTACTAATAACTTTTTATATGAAAATTTGATTAAGAAAGGAAAGGTAAAAGTGGTGGAAATACCACCCTCGAACATTACACTGGGAGATTATTTGGAACTAAGTTGTAGACAAGTATGCAAGAATTTCACTTGGAAAATGCAAGGGCTATAGTTCACCACTGACACATTAATCCTTATGTTGGGATGATGTGAGATGGTCCTAGAAGTTTAGTAGTTGGTGACCCTCGACTACATACCATGCAGTTTCATAGAGTGCACCATGGAGTTTCAATGGGAGAACAGAACCATGAAGCTGATAGGCGATCCAGAGGAAAGGGCTAAAAAAATCTCAAGTAAAGGCCTCCATATACTAATAAAAAATTCAAGTAAAAGATTATTTTTTATGTTACATCTATCATACCTACTTGAGTTCCACATGTAACAACTTACGTTAGAAGATTAAACTAACAACAAAGAATAATTGGAAGGCATGCTTGTTGAGTTCAGTGACGTGTTTCAGGAGCCTAGATTATTGCCCCCAAAACCACCCGTGATCACAGTATCCCTCTTAAACAAGGAGTAGAAATTATACTTATAGGTATTTCGGATAACAAAAAGAGCTACTAAGAGATCAATGCAAGAATTAATGGAATAAGGATTTATTAGGAAGAGTATTAGCCCTTATGCTTCACTAGTGATTCTCGTTAAGAAAAAAAATAGTACGTGGAGAATGTGTATAAACTATAAAGAGTTGAACAAACATACAATTAAAAGCAAATCCCTATTCCACTGGTTGTAGCATTGTTAGAATAGTTAAGAGGGTCTAGCTAGTACTCTAAATTAGATTTAAGATCCGAGTATTACCATATTAGAATAGGGAAAGAAGACATACCAAAAACAACATTCAAAACTCATGAGGGACATTTTAAGTTTTTAGTGACGCCTTTTGGGCTCACAAATGCATGCTTTACCTTCCAAATTCTTATAAATAAAATCTTCAAACCTTATTTGTCAAAGTTTCTGTTAGTTTTCTTTGATCATCTTCTAGTTTACATCAACTTTTCACAACATTTGGAACATTTGCAACAGATTCTACATGTCTTATAGTAGCAAGAAAATTTTCATTAATAGAAGCAAGAGCATTTTTGGTGTTAGACAAGTTGAATATTTGTGGCACTTTATCTCTGAGAAAAGAGTATCTATAGATGTTAAAAATATCAACATTATCCAGCAACTCAAGGGGTTTTTAGGCTTGACAAGGTATTACATGTGCTTCATAAAGCACCATGGAGTTATAGCCAGGTTTTCAACACACTGTTAAAGAAGCAGGGAACAAGAGGATGAGCAACAAGAAGCGTTCAAATAGCTTAAAGAGAAGTTGATGATAGCTTCAGTCCTAGCTTCACCAGACTTTTCACGACTTTTCACAGTGGAAGCAGATGCATGTCAGAAAGGAAATGGGGTGGTGCTCTAATAAGAAGGGCATCCGACATTTTTTCTAAGCAAGGCATTGACACCCAAACACCAAGTACTCTCAACCTCTGAAAAGGAATTTTTTATCCATTATTAAAGTTGCAAAGCAGTAGCACCACTACCTAAATAGGTGATTTTTCAAAATACAAACTGACCACAAGAGCCTGAAATACCTACTAGATCAAAGGATTTCTATACCAGTTTACCATAATTGGTTACCTAAGCTAATAAGGAATTGTTTTGAAGTGGCACACAAGAATGGGAAGGAGAATATTGTGACAAATACCTTATCCAGACTCTTAACTCAATAGTTGTTGATGATGACAGTATCCCATATTTAGACAACTTTAATGGAGGGGATTAAAGAAGGATGGAACAGAAATGCCACCATTTGAGACCTTATAAGAAAATTGGAGAACTAAGAGGTGCAATATGGGAATTATAAATGGAAAAATGGCTTATTAAGATAGAAGGGGAGGATTGTCATCAGTTGTGATGATGGACTCTGGAAGAAAATCATATCCTTTGCACACAATAGCCCATAAGGAGGTCATTCAAGTGTGACTGCCATTATCAAGAGGGTGCAAATTTATTCCATTAGAAGTAATTGGCTAGGGATGTATAAAATCACGTAAAGTTACCATCAAAGTAAACATGATTATGTAGCATATCCCAGACTACTCCAATCCCTTATGACACCCAAAGTCTACTAGCAAGAGATAAGTATGGACTTCATCGAAGAATTTTCCCTATCTAAAGGTAAATCCTCCATTTACATATTAGTGGATCGAATCACCAAATGTTTGTAGTTTATGGTAATAAAACATCCCTATCCAACTCAAGAAATTGCTTAAATTTTTATAGATCACGTCTCAAGCTAGATGGTATGCCTAAAGCTATAGTAAGTGACTGCAACCCTTTGTTCCTAAGCACCATTTGGTAGGAAATGTTCAGGTTGCAAGGTGTGAGTTTGAAACTCTCTATATCCTACCACCCTAGACAGATTGACAATCGGAAGCTATCAACAAAATACTATAAATCTATCTTAGGTGTTTTTGCAACGATGCTCTGCAGAATGGCAAATTGGCTATCAATGGCTGAATAGTGATATAACATGCATAACGTTGCCATTAACACCACTCCCTTTAAAGTTCTTTATAGTTACTCATCACCTCTTTATGTACCTTACCTATCGGGAAGACTCTCGAAATGTTTTGATAGATCAAACATTATAAGAAAGAGAGACAACGCTTCAAAAAGTGAAATTCCACTTGAATAGAACACAATAGAGGATGAAACAATATGCGGATAAGAGGAGATCAGAAAGAGACTTTTAAGTGGGACAGTGAGTTTTTGTAAAGCTCCAGCTATACAAGCAACATTCCTTGTAAAGAAGAACCAACCATAAGCTAGCTCCACTACATTATGGCATATACCAGATCACTACTAAGATCAACAAGGTGGCATATACTCACAACTACCAGTAATGCTAACCAACATCGAAAAGGTACCTGTGGCCATATGAGGAAGAAGAATGATCAAATGTCATAACCAAGCAGTAGCATAAATGCTTATGCAATGGCAAAGGGAGACTAAAGAAAGTGCCACATTGGAAATGTTGTTTGAATTACAAAAGAGATTTCCTGGAGTTAATTTGATAGACAACGTGGTTACTGAAGGGGAAGGAGATCTTACAAATAATAATCAAAGTACGTAGCAGACAAAAGAGAAGAAGAAGAAGTACGAAGTTAAAGTACATATCTGACAAGAGAGAAGAAGAAGAAGAATGACGTCGAAGTATGCAGCAGACAAGAGAGAAAAAGAAGAAGAAGAATGATGTTAAGGAAATAAAATTAATAGATAAAAGAAAATGCATTATATCTATAACAGTTGTAACAACATAACTATAGATGAACCACGTGTCATCACCTTAAGGCTACTATTACAGTTTATTAATCATTGCAATAACCGAGTACATAATAAAAAATTCAAAATGAATTAGTTATTTTCTCCTTCTTCTGTTTCTTCTTCTTCACTTATTTTTCATCATCTCGAACACCCAAAAAAAATATTCAATAAACTCTGTAATGAACGAATCTCATGAATAAAAATATCATAACAAAATAACATGCCCATATTTTCTTGTTTTTTACTTTTGTTCCTGGGATGCCAAAAAAACTGATATTAAACATAAAGCAAAAACCTTTTATTTCTTTTTGCTTAAGAGGCCCATTAAGGCCACTTATATTCCAATAACCCAATCCACCCATTTTCTATAGGAGAATGGACAGTTACCATATTTCCCATATATCCTATAGCAAATTTTGGTCATCTAATTCAATATCTTCCAACATAGCTTGGTTTTCAGATTAAACATCAACACTTTCAATCTTGTTTAATTTCACACCATTGACATTCTTAGGTTCTATAAATTCCAATTGTATACTAACATTAGGAAAATTAGTAGTATCAAATAGGCTAGCCCAAAGAATTTTGGCTGCTACCTAATAATGAGTTGTCTCAAATTTATCAGCCAAGTTTTATTTAGGGGTACCAACATTCTTCACCAAATCTTTAAACGTGTTTTGCAAAGTGTTATTCCAAGTCAATTAATTTTCCACAGGTTAAGATCGCAGTTCAAAATTTCTCAGTCTCAACCCATTAGCTTGTTGCAAGTCCAGATCAAGTTTTTTTTGCAATCCTATTTATTAGACCATTCTTCTCATTTGAACAATTATTTCCACTCAAATTTATGTTTGCCTCACCTTTCTTAGATTTTTGTTTATTTGCATAATTTAAAGGCTTTTGTCACTGATTTCCTAACTCTCTTCTCACCTTGTTAATCACATAAGGGGCTTTTTTATTGATATTCAAAATTATTATTAAGCTTATTGAAAGAAATATAAGTTTTAAAATATGTGTATTTTAAGCATTTTGATATATCTACTATACTTATCTATTAAGTTTAAATTTAATGTTTAAGTTTATCATGATCATTTAATTGAAGTTTTAAAAATTCAAGAATTTCAATAAAAGAAATTAATTATTTAGTAATTACTTATAGATTGTCATTGTTTGGATTATATTTATAGAATTATATTTCCTTTAGTATCTTTAAACATTATGACTAATTTTTTTACAAAAAATAGTTGCTTTAAAATTTCCAATAAGATACAAAAATAGTATAAAAGAATTTTTTTTAACAAATAATTGTATTTTATGACAACTAATTTGATTATATATCAATAAAATCTTAACATTGTTTAATTTCCAACAATTTATCTATGTAATCTTTTAAGTTAGAACACAACTATGAAATCAGTAACTAAAATTTGAAATTATCTCAGGTGGGTTTTGATCCTCGTCATCTTGACAAATTATTATTGTTTTTGGAAACAAAATGGTGCCAACTGTTAAACACTCCCTTACTCTAAAGTCTCCTTTCCTCTCCTTCAATTTTTTATTCCTCCATTTCTTCCCGTTCCTAAGCTTTCACTTATGGCTGAGTCAACAACTCAAATAGCAAATCCTAAGATCATCAAATAATTCAACCCTATCATTGGTTCTCTAGCATTACCATCTTCTTCTTCCAACATTATCCTTAGCATTATTGCCAATACTCCTTTAACCTCTCCCTATCTCTTAAAATCTGGTGTCATATTGTCAAAGACCAAATACTCCTTTAACCTTTCCACTAGCTCTTAAAACCTGGTGTCATATTGTCAAAGACCAAACCCCTTTTGAAAGTTTAAGATAGAGATGGTTGCTCCATTGTTTCACCACCTATTGAGGTTCTTTTAGTAGAGGCTTCTAAATGAATTATCATTCTAGTGGAGTTTTTTATAAATAAAAGACATATATTCCCTACCATGAATTATTGGATATAAAACAACTAAAAAAACCTCAATATTGTACATAAATTTGGTTTAAGCTTGTTTTAATCAATGCAGAGGATATGTTCCTCTTTAGATTTAATTTAACTTTGAACATGCAAAAAATAATTGAACTAGACTCTTGACACATTAATAAAAAATTATTTCTTTTACAAAAATGGAGACCTATCCTAGATTTAGAGAAGCTGAAGATAAAACATGTCCCCATTTGGAACAATTTTCAAATGTTCTATTAGAATATTAGTTCACCACATGTTTGAGATATTTGGAAAAATAATATGTTTTAATGAAGCCATTATAGAAAGGAGGATAATTGGCTATGAAAAAGTTTGCATTGAATTAAAACTTAGAATTGAACTTCCAGATTTTATTACCTTGCTAAAATTAGATAAAGTTAGCATTCTTGTAGAAGCTGAGGTGTTAAGAAGTTCAGTTTTCCATTGTTAACAAAACTGACTCTCCTCCAAGTTTAAGTTGCTAAGTCTGACCTGGTTGGTATCGTTTCCTTTCGACTTGCTTGTAAGCATTTGATTTTCTTGCAAAGGGTGAGTGCAACTGGCACCAAAAGGGCCTAATTTCTTTCTTTCAAAAAGATTGATCTAAAAATCCGAGTTTGGCTTGCCTGCGTTAAGCATATTTAAATTGGAAAGTCATAAAGGTTTACTTTAACTTTTATAGGGAACTTATTAGAGAGCTAGGAATAGCAAACATAGAATCATTCCTAGGTTCTTTCCTGTAAAAGTTCTGACTATTGGAGTGTGTCAAAACTCTCAACCAGCAACATAAAGCATGGAAACCTACATATAAGACTTTCTTAAGAGGTGATTGTAATGAGTTAGTAGGGATAAGCTCATCAAGGACCATAAATTACCCCATAATTGCCTCTTCTTCTAACACCAAAGAAAAAGGTAATAAATAACAACTTCATATAATTAATTCCTTTCCACAAATTGACACATCACTAAGTGTGATTTAGATGCTTATCTTAGAATGATAAAACATTCAACCAAGGTTACCCTGATATTAGACAAACCCACTAGCTTGGAAAAGAAGACAAACCAATAAGTAGGTCTCCTGAAAATAAAAATAAAAGCCAATTTATGTAAGTTTAATTGAAAAAGTGGGAAAAAAATAACCAACACATCATTTGGTGACATCATCATTATTGCTTTTAAGCCTACCAAAGTAAGAATTCTCCAAAGTTCAATTGATCAACTCATCCAATATTTCCTTAAATTTGATCCTAAACCTAACTATTATCTACTTTACCATTTATATGCTACTAAACATTTACTTTAGAGAATCTCTCTCTAGAATGAGTAAAAGCTCTTCACTCAAATAGTATATCACTTTGGATGATTTTAGGGGATTTTAACAGCACCATGTTCTTCCAAGATTTTGAAGAAACAATTTGAGCTTTGAATATGTAACTGTTGATTTCAAAAATTGCATGAGTCAATTAGGAACTACTGACCTTAGATATTATGGGAACCATTTCATATAGATACAAGCAATGTGGGAAGTGGTTAACACAAAGAAATCTACATAGAACTTTAATTAACTCTCTTTATATGTCCAAATTTTCCGTAAGTATAGCTCACTTTTGTGACAAACTTTGTTTAGATCATTTCCCAATTAAAATTCACAATCTAGAATTCCATAAGGTTAAGAAGTCACATTTTAGATTTAACAGCTACCTAATCAGTTTAGAGGGATTTGACAAAGTAGTGACAAGGGATATGCCCTCTAACTTTTAGGGATTTGAAGCTTTTAAATATGTAAGAATATTACAAGTAGTGAAATGTAGGATCAAGTAATTAAATGAAAAGCATTTCAATAATACAAGCATATATGTCCAGATCTTAAGAGAATCTCTTATCAAGATTCAAAGTTAGCTTTCTCTTAAAACAATTGATAAGACCTTTAAAATCAAAGCTAAACAAACATTATCAAGCTATAACTACACATTAAAGGTGAAAAATTCTCTCCTAATGCAAAAATTAAGGGTCCAATGGTTAAAAGATGGAGAAGGAGACACCACCTATTTGCATAATGCCATGTTATCCAAAAAAAACCACAATAAAATCACTTCTATAGCTAAACAAGATGGAGAAATCACTTAAAAACAAGAAGAGATCAATAAGCTAGCCCTAAGCAACTTCCATAATATATTAGGTACTACTAATAATGTTTGCTCATCCGTGTAGGTTTTAAGGAGTTCATACGAAAGTCAATCCCTGATAAGCAACCAAATGCCCTTTGTACCCCCATTTTATAAAGCATATACTCAAAAGACCTTGAGCCTCAACCCTCATAAAACACTTAACCCTAATGCACTAAATGGCCCATTCTTTTTTAAAAGATATAACTTGATAGAAGATCCAATTGCTACCTCAATTCTAGAATTCTTTAAAAGTGGCAAGATGTTGAGCGAAATCAACAAAACCTAAATATTTCTGATTCCTACTGTTCCAAATCCTACTTTCTTTTAAAGAATTTAGGCTAATATCTTATTGTAACACATTGTACAAGATCATCTCAAAATTTTCTTGTCTCAAGATTAAAATCAAATTTGAAAATCACTAAAATTAATTGTCGAAGTTGAAAAATAGTGTTTGTGCATGTATGCTATTTTCTTTCTTATTGTACATTGGATAGTAAACAAAAATGTATATTATTTTATTTCTTATTATAGAAACTTAGGGCTTGTTTGGTTCTATTTCTTTTTGTGATTATGAAAAAAAATTAAATCAATCTTAAAAATGTGCTCTGAGTGCAGATGGTGATGGATTGTTTGATTCTACCATTCCTCGAAGGAATTGCAGGTCACCTAGATGTAATTATTCTCTGGTGACCGATTGTGATACTTTGTATCTAATTAAAACTATGTTAAAGATCATTAGCCAAGTGCATTTATAATTTGGATAGTATAGCTTACATAAGTATGAGTATTATTCTCACGAAGACTACAAGTATTAGTAGTAATTATTGTTCTACCATCTATTCTAACAATAATAATTGAATTAAAAGGAAAAGATTAATTAAACTAAAATAAAATACCTAATCAAAACGATGAACAAGATTGAAGAAACCAATAGATAAGCAATATCCATATGAGAATCTCCCTATAATCTTTTTATGTTTTAATTTATCTTAATCCAATCACTAATCTTAGTTTATTTAATCAACAAAAATTTCAAAGTTACAAATATATTCTTCCTTAACATATATAATTCATATTCTTAAGTTGATTTATTAAAATATGTTTTTATTTAAAACCACCAAGAATGTGTTAACTTGTTACCTAAATTTCTATGATAGATTTGACTCTTAACTTATAAGATTTATATGGCCTTATCTATAAGATTACATGCATCTCTTATTATTGGTGTCATGCTCATCTATATGATTTCTCGATCCCTATATATGTAATATGAAATTGAATCAAAATGTTAGCATATTTCAATTCAACACAATATAAAAATTAATAATTCACAATAAAACTTATGTCTTTCATTAAATTAAGAAATCATTCAAAAACATTAGCTTTAGGATTGTCCTTTCTAGATCTATATTCCAATTCAATTCATACTAAAGGAAAAGAAACCAACAACAATCAAGAAAGATAAAATGATAAAAGAAAGTGCTCTCGTGGAATTTGAAATCTTAAAGTTCTTAGTTGAATCTTAATGAAATCTTGAACCTTATATCTAAGCTAGTTTCATTCTTCTCTTAATATGCTTTAATTCACTCCTTGTGACTGCTCTCTGATCTCCTCTCAAATGGCTCCCTAATCTCCCGTGTCTCTTGCTTTTTTATTTCAAGAAAACTTTAAATTTTTGACCAATGCAAGTCCAATATTATAAAGAACACAACACTAGTATGAGTCCAAGTTTAGAATTAACACTTGCTTGGTCATTGTTAGCTCGGCAGAATGTCTGGCAAAAGTTAGGCTGAGTGTACCAGGACACCAACCCACACTTAGCTGAAAAGTTGGATGATACGAGTTCGAGATTACTGAAAAGTCGGATGATACGAGTTTGAGGTCAACCGAATGAAGCTCCAAGGTCACCTTCCCCACGTTTTCTCATCAAATGTATCCATCGACCCAAGTTGCCCTTTTTTTTTTTCCTTATACTAACGGAAGAAGTCAGCCTCTATCTTTACACTTTGCTCTCACGTTAGTATTACAAGTTCTCTGAACCTTTAACTAAAGTTAAGAGAAACATATGACTGGAGCTAAAGAAGAAACCAAAGCATGCGCATGCTGCATGCCCCAACTTTTTAGTTCTGCGACATGGGTCCATCATGTAGGGAAAGAAAGCGGTGAATTATGGAAATAATTCATCATACAAGCGCCATGTGAATTCAAAACTCTTGTGTACGTATGATTCAGATAAAAACAAAGGATCATCAAAACGTTGAGGTATTCTTGTCTCTACTGTTGTTTTTAGTATTTGCTAGTATTTGCCACTTCCATTCCAGACAAGAGTTCAGGAGCTAGTCAGTAGTTAGCAGTGTCATCGCCCAATATCACTATAAAAGTGAGAGAAAAATGTTCTGAGACCATATCATCTGTGACCACTTAACACCCCTTATGTCTCTTTTAACTACAAAGAGATTAGCTATGCCCCACACACATTGACAAACGTACAGAAGCATCCTATAAGGCCATGATCCAACACCATCATCCCTCTGTCAGTTTCTATACTCCTTAGTCCTTATCCTATTTAACTTTTCTCTCACGCCTGTCTACCACCAGATATTGCTTGGAAGGCTCATAATTTGTTGATTCCCAAGTCATTTGTCCTTTATTTCTTCCTTTTCTATCAGTGTTTCTTGTTTCCATCATGTCATTTTATGCACATGTACAACCACCTTGTGAAAAGCTTGACTCTCAATAATTTAGGTTCCTCAAGCAGCCCCATATTAAATACGGATAGATACCAATTAATAACCAAAGAAAGGCGATCACTATTTGCCAAGCATCTCTCCACTTTTATGTTTTAATTAAGATGTACAGAGGCAATTGCCCCAAGATGGCTTCTCTAAGGTCTACGTTCATGGCGGCTTTTGGTTCCATTATTTTCACATTAGTCTCCGAAAGTGATAGAACTCTAGCGTGCATTGATTGCTGTTCATGTGGAGGGTCAAAATGTCGCTGGGGTTCTATGCATGATCAAGTAGATTAAACATATGCTTGGACAAATTAGTACAAGAAGCAAGTTCTATATGAGATGTGTAGGGTCATCAAGACAGCTTTCCTTCAAGTAATTTTCATTCAATAGATACCTTCCGTCCGTCATGTTATTATCATATATGAAAGGAGATCCAGCAATATATGAAGCATGATTCATGCCATGTTGAACTCATTAGGAGGAATAAGATATCAACAGTGTGTGTAAAATATCAGCAGAGCCTCGTGGAAATATTAAAGTGATTCATCATATTAGAAGATATAATTGGGAAAAAAAATGGGATGATACACAAGCATATATACTATGTCACAAAGCTGATGAACAAAAAGAAAAGGAAAAAAAAAAGAAAAATCTCAAGAGTTTATATGGAATATACTCTTACTCGTGTTTCCTTTTTCTCTAGGATTCCCTCTCTTCATCATCCTTGGATTTACCTGTGGAACTAGATCCTGTGGTCATTCCTATGACCTGACTATGTGTGAATCTTTGCAACTGTATCATTCGGGCATAACACCCATCAGGATAGTTTTTTAGTAGATGTGAATGTGATCCTTGCTCCACAACCTTCCCATCGTCAATTACAGCAATGACATGGGCATTTCTTACAGTTGATAACCGATGTGCAACAACGATAGTGGTCTTTCCTGTGCAGGCACGATCTAGAGCCTCCTGGACAGATCTCTCTGACTCAGCATCAAGTGCACTTGTTGCCTCATCAAGTAGCATAAGCTCTGCCTTCCTTAACAAAGCACGGGCAATGGCAATTCTCTGCTTTTGTCCACCAGATAACTGAACTCCCCTCTCCCCTACAAATGTCTTGTACCCGTCTGGTAATGCAGATACGAACTTATGAGCATTGGCCAAATTAGCAGCTTCAATAATTTCAGCCTCAGTAGCTGATTCGTTCCCATAGGCAATGTTTTCATAAATGGTAGTAGCAAACAGGCACGGCTCTTGAGGGACTAATGCCATATGCTTTCTCAGGGACTTGAGATTGTATTTTCGAATGTCCTTTCCATCAATCATAACACGACCAGATGATGGATCATAGAATCGCAGTATCAGTGCAATGACTGAGCTCTTACCACAGCCACTAGGACCAACAAGAGCAAGCGTCTTCCCAGCCCGTGCACGAAGATTTAGGTCACGGAAAATAGGAACATCTGGACGAGTTGGATAAGAAAAGTCTACATGCTTTAGTTCAACATCTCCACGAATATGGTCAGGAAGTGGGGTGGCATCTGTATCATCAGGCTCAATCTCAGTTTTGCGGTCAAGTAGATCAAAGACTGACCGCATGGCTCGACCACCTTTGATGAATTCAGGAGCTAGGGTTAAGGTTTCGGCCGCACCATTGGCAGAAACCATAAGGACCATAAAAACTCGAATAGTCTTCGAGAAATCGGAGATTTCATGCTTCACAAGCCAAGACGCGTACCAAAGACCAAGAGCGTAGGAAGCATAAAGTGAAAACTGAGCAACACCATATCCACTTCCAGCAATTTGTCCCTTCCAAAAGCAACGTCGGAGAGGCATTTCAAGGTTGGTAGAGAAAAGACCAACTATTTTTGCTTCTGAATTGAAGGCAGCCACTGTTCTTACATTAGCAATGGCCTCTCCTGCCAGTTGTGTGGCTTTGGCATGGGCAGCTTCTAGGTCTCCAGAGAAACCAGTCATGAACATTTTCTGTTGAAGGAAAAAAGGAAATGGCCAAAAGATTATTAGTAGCAAGTATTTTGACACACAAATTAATGTGAATTTCCATAGTGATTGTTTATCCTAGATGCAAAATTCAAGAAGAACAACAATATGCAGAAACTATCTGAATGGAAATCATAATTAGGTGATTTAATAAGTGTGAATTTACCCCTCAAAGTGCACTGGAATTCTCCAGCTCAAATAATCTACATTTGGTGGAATCATTGAGAAATATCCACAATGAAATCATTGAATTTTTATCACCAGTTATAATTTTGACTGGAATGTTTCCAACATTTAACACAAAATGCTACCTCAGAAGCAGATTGGGATGCATACCTGTAGAACAGTAGCCGCAACAACTAAGGGGAAAACAGCTATAAGGACAAGCGCAAGACGCCATTGCAGAACAAACCCAGCTGTGCAGGCTACTAGCATGAGAGCAGTATTTTGCACAATAACTGAAATCCTGTCTCCAATTGCTGATCTGACATTGTTTGCATCAAGTGCCAATCTTGCTGCAATTCTAGCACTCTCATTTTCCTCCTGATCAAACCATGCCATATCATTTTTTAGCACTACTGTTAGCATTTTCTCCCTCACCCTTTTTGTAAGATTTTCACCAACAATATCCCAGAAGAAATGCTGAAGTGTATTGAAGATAAGTGCTGCAGATGAGAGACCAATTAACAGATAGCAGTATTTTTCAATCTCTCTGATCATATAACCATGATCTGGATTGTAGTAGACACTGAGAACAGCGCTGAGAACATAAGCAAAGAAAGCACTAAGGGAGCCACAAACAACAGACCCTATTGACCCAACTAATGCATAGACCCATTCAGGGGAATTCATCTTTGCAAGACGCCAAAAGGAACTAGCTTGTTCCTTAAAAGCGAGCTTTTCAAGGCGATAGCTGGGATGCAAGGCATCAAGGGAGAGACTAAAATCTGAAGTTGAAAAATCGGACAGTCTGCGTGAATACGGCGATCTGCCATATGAAGAATTTCGTGCAATTATTGGTGAGCTTACTGAGTTCCTTGCACTGGAAGGTCTGTACACAAAAAAACCATGCAAGTTAAGAATCAAGAACTCAATCAACAGGAATATGGGTGTTTTGGAGGGATAACTAGAATAGCTAAAGACTTAAGTATAGTATGTGTGTGTACTAGAACAAGAAGAACCAAAGTTAATGAAGCTACCTGGCACTGCTCTTTCGGGCATTGTTTAGAGCTGTTTCATGTGCCATCTCCTGCATTCTTATGAGCTTTGCATAAACACCATTTTCACCCTTGGAGATGAGTTCATCATGGGTTCCAATTTCAGTGACACTACCCTGCTGAAGTACTGCTACGAGATCAGCTTTGCGAATAGTGGATAGCCGATGGGCAATCACAAGAGTTGTCCTTCCAATCATGAATCTATCAAGGGCCTCTTGCACCAATTTTTCTGATTCAGAATCCAAAGCACTTGTCGCCTCGTCTAAGAGCAGAATTGCAGGGTTTTTCAGCATTGCCCTTGCTATAGCTATTCGCTGCTTCTGTCCTCCTGAGAGCTGCAGTCCTCTCTCTCCTACCTGCCATTTTCAGTTTGAATTTAAGCTTTTTCTTCAATTTACTGGTGCTTCATAAATTAAATGTTTGAGAGTGCATAACCTACTCAGAAACAATCTTGTTATTAGATAGGAGCTCATTTTCTTATTAGGATAGACTACATAGGATGTTAGAACTTCAAGAACTTGTCAAAGGAATTTGATGACCATTACTTTTTGTTCATCCAAAAGAAGAAGGAAAAATGAATTCAACCTAGGAAATCCATTCTGCATGTTCAAGTAAATGTCTAAAATTGTCAGCATCAAGAAGACCATGCAATGAAGGACTATCAATGTATTTTTTATCACAACTAGTTAAGATTTTAAGCCCTCGGAATTTAGTATAATCTTCATGGCATCTATCATGTCCTCTCTTGAATATTATCTATTCCATACTTATCTGCATAAATTTATAAAAACCTTCCCGTGCACATGCATTATTGACTGGAGCATGTTACCTTCTTTAAAAAGTATGCATGGCCAAACTACATCCCCAGGTTGACTTCTAAAACAAATTGAATAATGTTAGGTTATGGTTGTTGACCAAACAAACCATTCAATCTCGAGGACCTCTTATGCTGAAGTAGCAATTATATGTCAATAAAAAATATAACCAACTTCGATTCCATTAGTCAAGATCCATCACTTCATTTTTTTTTCCCAGAACAATCAACTTAAACCCACTGTCCCACCTTCCCCCAACTGCCTTAAAGGCAATACATTAACCTGTTCATGACTGTGCTAACTAAGCAACTGAAATGGATAGATATCAAAAGAAATATACTACCCAATTAAGCTTACTTGATTTGAGATTTTGATTTTTAAGATGTTAGCATAAGCTAATATACCCCAACAAGCAAGGGAAATTACCGTGCCAAACTCTTCTGAAAAGGTAATATAGAAAAAAAATTTCTGAGAATATCAGTTAATTCATGTCTTCAAAAGAACTTACCTGTGTGTCAAAGCCTTCGGGTAGCTTGACGATAAACGAATGAGCATTTGCAACTCTTGCAGCCTCTTCAATCTCAACTTGATCTGCATCAGGCCTTCCCAGGAGAATATTTTCTTTAATGGTGGTAGCAAACAGAGCAGGTTCTTGACTGACAAGTCCTATTTGTTGCCGTAACCATTTCAGCTTCAAAGTCTTGATGTCATGACCGTCAAGAAGAACTTGTCCTGAAAGAAGTAATTAATATAACATACGACTAACTCAAGCCAAGTATTATTTCCGTTGAGTTAAAGAAGCTAATATTCATGCAGTTGGAAGATATAAACTTTGTCAAGAAAAAGTTAAGCAATTTCGCAGGATTAGTAGGCAGTGAGAATTGTGAAGACCCAAGTCTAGCAAAATTTACCAGCGGTAGGATCATAGAATCTCTCAATGAGGGAGACCACAGTACTTTTTCCAGAGCCACTGCTACCAACCAAAGCAATAGTCTTGCCGGCAGGGACATTAAGTGACAAATTGTTAAGAATTCGAACCTCAGGTCTTGATGGGTAAGAGAAGTCAACATTTCTGAGCTCTACTAACCCAGTAACAGAGTCTAATTCTAACCCAGATTCACAATTGCGATCTATAGAAGGCTTGTGATCAATTATACGAAAAATTTTAGCAGCTGCAACTTTTGCCTTTGCCAATGCGCTCAAGCTAGGGGCTGATTGCCCTAAACCCCTGGAAATTTGACAATAATTCTCGTGAACAAGTTTCAAGTGCCAAAAAAAAAAAAAAGAGAGGAGAAGAAGAACCAAAAATCTCAGTTCGTTGACACTTACAATCCTCCTACCATGACAGCGAACATGGTGGCAATGGCTAGTCCTCCATTGGTGTAATGGTGCCTAACAAGGTAACCTCCATACCACAGAAGAAGAGCATAGCAACAGAAGACAACAAAATAAGTTGCACCTAATCCCATCCCTTTCGCAAATCCACTCTTGTATCCGATTCTTTGAGCAACCTTCAGCGCCGATGAATAGGCCTGCAATGCCCTCGATTCCCCAACGAATGCCATAACGACTCGAATTTGAACTATTGTCTGCAATTTTGCTTCAAATTACCGATGCCCAGGTGCTAAAACAGAGGAAAATTGTCCCAAAAAAAAAACTTGGATTACACATTCTTGCCTGTTCTACTATGTTTCCGGCCTCTGATAGTGCATCTTGACTCTTCCCACTAAGCTTGGCTAATGTGGTAGTGTGCACAGCTCCGATAATGGCTATGAGAGGAACCACTGCCAGAGTGACCAGCGCCAACTGCCAAACGGCGGTGAAACCCACCACAAATCCAGAAACAAAAGTTGCCATGTAGTGAATGAAATTACCCAACTGCAAAACAACCAAAGAAGAAAACATTTTAAACCAACAAAATCTAAAATTAACAACCAAGTACGAGACAGAGTATTGTTCTGTTTCACCTTCTCACTGATGGCATCCTGCACAAGCACTGCATCGGTGTTAATGGCGATAACTACATCTGAGGTTCGGACCTCTGTATCAAAGTACTGAATGTCTTGGTTAAGTGCCGCTTCTAGATATTTGATCCTCATCTTCGTTGATTGCCGCTCTCCGGTCCACATCCAACACGATATCTCTGTCATCAAATTTAAACATCTACTTTATTTACGTAAGCTATGAAAATGGCAACCAAAAACCAAATCCTGAGAAAATTGAACGAGAGAACACTGTTTCAGAACAACCTGCCCATGAAGAAGCCCAGATTGCAGCACCAACAACAAGAAAGTAAAATGCGTACTGCAAGTTCAAAACAGAGTAGTTTATTTTTCAATGTTTTGGCGGATTGATCACATAAAGATGGAATCTTTGTGAATTTGAGTTTCACCTTTAAAACTTCTTGCATCATTTTGTCCATGTTATTGGCATTAGAACCGAAAGAGTTAACGAGATCGGCGAAAAATCGAAGAAAGATGGGCAGAGAAGACCCGTGTACAAATGCACCAATCGACCCAATTGTCATCAACACATAATCCAATCCATCAGCAAATCTGAAAAGCTCACAAAAACCAGCCGTAGCTACATCCCCTGGTTTCTGTCCACTACTACTGATGCCATCTTTCCTGGGTTCAGAACTCTCCATATCTCTTCTCTGTCGTTCAGCTTCTTGACAACTAGATTCTTTTTGTTGGTGGTGGTGTTCTTGCTCTCTAGAGAATGAGTTTAATGTTAGAGTTGGCGTTGGAGGTGTGGAGGGGTTGCTTTTATAAGGGTCAGAAGGAGGAGCAGACACGAGTTCAAGGCCTTGCATTTCGGACCATTTCCATTGCTCAATCGTCTTTATCTCTTGAGACTCTTGTGACATTTGCAAAACTCTCTCTTTGGCTTTAGCCTTAGCCTTAGCTTAGCTTTTTATTGAACAACAACAACAACAACAAACGCACCACCACCACCCTTCTCTCCTGTGTCTTTATTGTCTCACTCTACCTGGCTTTTCAGCTCATGCTCGCTCTTTCTTTTGTTTTCTTTTTTATTCTCTTTCTAGTTGGTTGTTTTTCTTCTTTTTTTTACCATTTTGGAAGTTTAACTTGTTCTCTTTCCCTACCTATGTTTGTATTTCTTGCAAAGTCGCAATTTTTCATCCATTGACTGACATGTTTCAATGCTTTGTACAGTAAAACACACCAATCATAAATAACCAAGGGAATAATTATAAAACATTAAAACGAGAGAGAGACTTGAGAGATTGAAACTACTGGTTTAAGGTTACTGCGAACTGGAGTTAGTGGGTTCTGTGGTTGCTTCAGTTTTGCTTATATCGTAAAAAACATGGAAAGTGACGGATGATGAGCTTAGCAGATACAGTGTGTGAGAGAGAAAGAGAGGGAGATTTTCCACCCGACAAGGAATACTGTATGAAACTTGGAGATGAGTTTTTGACCAAAAACACATTGATGGTGGTGGCAAACCAATACGACTTCACTATTTCTTTTTCTTTAATTTTTCCTCTTTAGCTTATATTGTTTAAGTTTGAGAACAGTTGTTGGTCCCTTCTTGCTTCCATTTCAGACTGTGGAGATGTAAAACAGAAGAAAATGTGCATGTCCATACCATACCTTGCCTCTGTCCCTTCCCTTCAAATCCGCCGTCCTTTGCTACAAAATTTTGCTACACTTTTTGAGGTTAAAGTTTTTTACTTTTATATGTTCATTAGTAGTAGATTCCATAAAGTTAATATAATGTTATAATTAACTACTTATTTGACAAATTAGCATAACTCTTAAATTACTAATTAAATTTGATACAAACTATTAATTTATTATAACTTTCTTAAATTATTAATTTAAGTTAAGAATAATTTATTCCGGTCGGTTTTAAGAACCATCGAAAATAACATCTCTTTCAGGTAGGAGTAAGATTGTGTATTATTAGACTTCTTCAAACCCTAGACTCTCACTAGTTGTTGTTGTTGGGTCGAGCTGAGTTAAATTGTCATATTAATAATATTTTATTAGTATTTTTAATTGAAGTTTAGGAAAATCATTTTTCTAAAAATTTGGAAACTATAAAAAAATTAAAAGATCAGGAAGCTTATTAAACTAAAAGGAGGGGTATATATATATATATGTATATACTAATAAATAACTCTCTTTTTTTTTTTGAGGTAAACTAATAAATAACTATTAAAACCTTTGATTAATTTATTATTTTATTTTCCATTTAAATCAACAGGCACCGACTTCTATTTAATTTATCCTCAGACGGTGTAGTTTTTTAATATATAGGTAAAAAGTGTCAATGTAAACTCTAGCTAGAATCGTCAAAGGGTGGGCACGAGAAAGACTGCTATACTTCTTTGTCTGGTTAAGTTTCCAACATTTTAGTTTAAAGATTTAAGAAAAGAAGTATATGTCAGACCAAACAGCTATGATCCTATAAGGTCCTAACCAGTCTTGTCCTGGAATCTTTAACCGTGTAAATAAAAACTCCAGTTTCTTTATTTTAACCGGCCTAACTAATAATATTTTGTTTCTCCACTAACTGTAATGAGATTCCAGGAAAATGTCAGGACATCCTGGAAAATCTCGACTCTTTGTCTAAAAGCCACAGCGATTTCTCCTATTTCTTAAAAATGGAACCATTTTTTCCTCTTTATCTTCCGTGCCTTCACAACCTTGGATCTTGTGGTCCGAGGTACTGCATAAAAGGGCATAACGTAAGAAACTCAAACAGATTTATAAGTTTCCTTTAAAAATAACCTCTCTTTTATTAGTTAAGAATAAATTTGTGTACTATTAAATCTTTCTAATTATTGGTGGTCGGGTCAGTCGCGCTAAGCCCAAGCTCAGGCCCGAACATAGGCGACCAGCCCAGGCCTGAACATAGGCGGCCCATCATGATAGATGACGGCTACCCACGTGAAAGGAAAGACTTAAACCTAGCAGGTATTTCTCAGGTATAAATTGGTTGCCTCATCATGAAAAAGGTACGAGATTAGAACCCTGATTTTCTTTGCTTTTAGCCACCAGAAACCCTCACCAAAAAAGACTAACTTGAGTGTCGGAGGGGCTTATCGGGAAACAACTCTCGACGTGCCTTTGCTGTTTTGCAGGACTCTTCAAGTCGGAATCAACCAATCTCATGGATCCAAGTGGTAGTGCCCAGCCTCTCCAGAATCTGACAGAACCAATTGGTGCCCACCGTGGGGCCCGACATCAGGGCATCACGTCCAGAAACACACAGATCAGTCAGGCGGCAGCAGCCAACCCTGATATCGCCGCCGTCGCGGCACTCGCGTTACAACGGATAAGCATGCAATTACCTGCCACTCTTCCGTTAACACATCACGATTCCCCCACACAGTCTACACCCCCGAATGATCAATCACAACCTCAGAACCCAGATCAAGAAGAACAGAGCGTAGCCCTGGAGGACAATGCTGAGACTGATAAGCATCCGAAGTTCCAGCACCCCCTGGATGCAAATCCTCCCGCACCACAACAAGCCTCTCTCACCCGAAAACAGATCGAAGAAGTGGTTGATCTACTGATCCGTCAAATTTTACAATCTCAGCAGGAACAACCGCAGACATCCGCACGGCAGACTGGTATGATGGCCGATCGCCATTCTGGTGAAGCCCTAGAAAGAATCGTGGACGATCGGATCAATGCGGCTATGAATTCCCACCGGGGTCATCCATCAGCACAGTATAGCTCTCCCTTCATCCCGGTGTTCTTGGATAGCCTCCCGGCGCCCGGCACCAAAATACCGACACCTGAAAAATATACCTAAAAGACCGACCCCCTAGACTATCTGCAGCACTTTCAGTCGATGATGAACCTACATTGCATTCCGGACGCCATTCAGTGTAAGACTTTCTGTACGGCCTTTCAAGAGGGAGCTCGGCGATGGTTCAACAGTTTACTTTCAAGCTATATCACTTACTTTGAGGACT